>ML675622.1:23464444-23902906 GCA_007922155.1 Mesoclemmys tuberculata
AAGAAAGAAAGAAAGAAAGAAAGAAAGAAAGAAAGAAAGAAAGAAAGAAAGAAATGCATTTGCATTGACCCTTGGAGGAAAGAGTTGGCTGAGCACTCTCAGTGAAATAAAACAGTTGGGGGGAAACATACATCCTGCAAATCATTTGTTTATGATAGCAAGTATCATTTTCAATGGTCTTGAGAGACTGAAAACTGCTCTGCTTTTTTTGGATTAAAATGAATTGATTCAACTGTAAATTAGCAACAGCTGACCTGTCAGAGTGTGTATTACAGTATTTACAGTTTTAGGCCATATTTGCCACTCTCCAAAAATGTTAGAGCACAATACAGTTAAAAATGTGATACTCCACATATGTAAACCAAGCTAGAATTATAAACATACATCATATTGCCAGTGTCATCGCCACCAGACTTCAATTCATCCTTTACCAGTAAATTCTCAATTCAGCAAAGTACTTCAGTGCATACTTAAACTAAGTTCTTTGCTAAACAGGGATGGAGCTAAGCATGTGCTTAAATGTTTTGCTGAATCAGGCCCTAAATCCTTTAATGATAAACAAAAGGTAGTTATGAAACACAGGCAAACCCTCATATTCCAAATGAAAGAACACAGTTTGAAAACGTGTAAATGGATTGATTTCACATAGGAGGCAGCCATTGTAACTGGTACACAGTGGATACAGGTTGTCTATTTTGGTTAAAGAAAAAGGGGCCAACTTCTGTTCTCATTCACACTGGTGCATTCAACAGGGCTAAATTCACCATTGGCATAAGTGGGCACATCTCTGAGTTCAGGCAATTTGCACCCATTTAAGCAAGCAGGAAACCTAGCCTGCTGAGTTCAAGGGGTACTGATGTACTGCAAACAAAACTGTGCCTCAAATGATGATTTTCCCCAAGAAAATCTCATAATTTATCTACTTACAGAGCCGACTCACCAAGGAGGACATTTCTTCTCTGCTTTAAGTTTACACATAAAGGGCAGTTAGCGATTGGGTCCTTATAAACAAAAGGGTAGAGCTGGACTCAATGCCATGTTTTCAAATATTCAGTACCATTGTCCCCCTCCTAGTGTAATGAAAATTTGTGAAGTTATTTCACAAACTACTCACTCATTTTTGCAAACAGTTGATGAATAACTTATGGGGAGGGGTTGTCTTAAAATATAATTTACTAGTTTCATTTTACACTTGAAACTCCTTGTGCAAGGCTAATTAACAGAGCAAGAGAGAAAAGGAGCTATTCTGAAACATATTCAGTATCTGTTTTAACATTTGGTCAAATTCTGCTATCTGTTACATGGGATCCAACCCCATTGTACTTGTTTAAACAAAGCACAGTTTGACCCATGACTTCTTTCCTAGGTATATGTATTTTTGTAGCGTCAAAGTGAAAACATATTAGGGCCAGATTCTGATTTCAATTGTAATCCTACATAGATCTAAATCCTGCAGCCCTTACTCAGGCAAAACCACCATTAAAGGCAATAGTGGGTCTGCCTGAGTAAGGACTCGCAGTAAGTGACAAAATTCCACAGACGTCTCCAATCTGATGCCAGAAAACACTGTAAGGTATTGAACCTCTGTTCTTATTAAAAGCTGAATTTCCCTTTGTTTACATGAAAGGACAGCAGCACAAACTTTCTTCTCTCCTCCACCAAGTGATTTGGAATTCTATCTGAGTAAGATCATCATGTTTTGAGCCAAAATACTTTGACATTCTTAAATCGTTTTGTTCTCAGACAACCCTCTACTGTCAAGGGTCAATATCATGGCAGGTAGTATTAAATTTATTTCTTCCAGCTGTATTATTATATATGGATGGGCATGCACATTATGCATGAGTCTTGCTCTGCCTGTCTGCTTTATTCTTACAAGCAGACCTGAGCAAACTATACACAGTGATAATTTATTCAATAAATGGATCCCTTTTTCTCAGTTCATGAGTTATCATAACCAACTGATTTTTAAAAATGTATCTGTGGTTTGTAGTTGTTTGACAGTGGTTATGTGAACAAATTCCAGTCTATCAATTGTGTGCAGATGCTATGCTAAGGCTATTTACTCTTCATTATTTGTTGAGAGAGATTGTGTCACAAAAGTCATGTTAGTGTTTTTGCTTCCTGATTGGCCTACTGAAACATTAAAAAAACCAGGCAGGTAATGAATAGCAAACACTCTCATCCACACTTGAATAGGGGTCTCCATAGCAGAAGTCAAGCTGAAAGCATTTGTGTGAATAGACGTGTATGTGCAAATGTAGTAAAATAGCTTATAAAAGTGGCTGGAACTTCAATCAAGATTTTAAAAAATGAGTATCAATTAGAGCTAATTTTTTAGCACTTAATTTAGCACACCTCAAAGGGGATGGATTTTCCAGAAGCATGGAGCACCTGCCTTTTAAAAATTAGGCCTCTGAAGCTGGTGTTACGTTTCGTGGCACACAAACAGAAAAGCTAGGTAACAAACACCTTGCTGGAAAGTTGCAACATAACACTGTTTTATTTCTTAGAAATCAGAACAACAAAAAAGAGCTCCAAACCCGAGACACGCAAAGCAGGCTGTTCCCTAAAACAGAGAGGCAGAACTCACCCTATCTTAATCTAGGCTGCCAGCTATTAGGCCCCAATTGCGTGCTTTCTTACAGCATCCCCTAGCTTGCAAGCAGGATCAGGAAAATACACTGATCATTTAAAATAGCAACTTACAATTTCAATACACCACAGCTGAGCACCCCAAAGTTGAAGCATCTGAAGTCAGTCACTTTTAAAAATCTTGGCCATTGGTTTAGAGCCAACAGCCCTTCAATGCAATGTAAAGGAATACTGTTTGACGGCATTCAGCCAGATGTACTTGTGAGTGGGAGGCAACCAACCATAGAAACCCAAAACACCAGGTTTCTTATTCTTGTATACCTTGCTATTTTCTACACACACAAGCAGCAAACAGGCTGAACTGTGTGACAGCACAACACATACAGGGCCAATTAAGCCAGCATCACAGATTTGTTACTGTAAGAACAATAGCATCCTAGTAACTTTAATGTTATCTGTGCTGTATCTTTCATCTGAGAGAACAAATAAGTGTAAGTATGATATTTATTCCTGCTAACTTCCCAGCTATCACAAACACCACAACATATATTATACCTGAGAAGACAGCAGGAATAAATAGATCATATTTCCAAGAGAGATTACATTTTGGCATTTCCAGCACTGATGAATTAGCAGGCAATGTTAATGTAAGAAAGTATACAGACATTTTTTGAAGTGGCTTGAATGGGAAAGCAGAGAGAGGCAAATGTGCATCTGTGAATAGCAGCTTTATTTGATCATGGAAGGAAGAGAAAGAATTTTAATGTTTGTTGCAAACTTTCTTATTCCTGAGCAGCTGGAAACTTGCATATTAGGCTGTCCTGAGCCAGGAAATATAGACCTGAACTTCCCCCAAGGTTAGGGCTTTGGATATTTTGTTCTCATTTGGGCCTCGTTTCTAATTCTTATTTATTCTTGCTTGTTAGATTTGGCTATCTAATTGAATTTTCTTTCTGCAATAGTACTTGCCCACACTAATTTCAGTGAATCTTTCCAGGGTGCTGAGTTTTCATGGTTTCATAAAAATTTACTTTTACGGAGAGTTTCAGGTTCGTTCAAACTGAAAAACTCAACCTGAAACCTGTTAGTTTAATTGGATCTGTCAAAATGACAAATGCCAGTGTTTCTCTAGGAGACAACCAAATTGCTGGTTTTGTAATTAAACTCTATTGTGAAACTTGCTCAGTACATTCAATCCCCCCCCTTCCCACTGCAGGGAAGCCAGATTTCTTGTGAATTTTTGGCTGCTTAGATGATCGAGTTAAAACCCCTAAACCAGGCAAGTTAGAAACTCATTTGACTTCTAGTTTTATGAAAGTTCTGCACAGCTCTAAATAGTACCTGAGTTTTGAATAGTGGGAGTTTCTTTCTTATAGAAATTGCTACATTTTAAATTCCCCAAATGGGGGTGGGGTGGGGGTGGGCGGGAGTTATATTCAGACGGCCACAGACTTTTTATTGTCTAGAACAGTTGCAGATAGTGAGTGGGTCTGATTCTCATTTACACTGTATCTGAGCCTGGTTTTACTGTGCAGTGATTGTAGACGTACGCTGAAAATGGCACATGTTCTTTGCATTCACTTTATACTGCCTGCACAATATAAAAAGGGCTAAATAGAACTAAGACTTGGGCCCGGTATGTTTTATTCTTCATCCTTCCTTGTGCTCGTGTAAGGAATTTCAAACTGAATTTAGATATTTATAAAATGTTGAAGTCAAATGCCCCCTCTCTCTCTCTTTCATTGGGAGAGCTGAAACATCATTGAACCTATAAACCAAATCAAGTATTTTAGAACACTGTTTTCCTTGAAAGGTGCCCAGTTAGAGCCCAACCCTAGGAATTCTGAGCACCCACAGCTCATGTGAGGCTCATCTGCCAGGATCAGGCCCTCCTGTTACAAATTGTATTAAGAATCTGAGTTACTGTAGTTTTAAATCTGAAATTAAATCTTCACTGAATGGAGCCCCAAAGCTTTTAAAAAGATTTTATTTTAAATTGCTTTCCTATTTCACACTCCCTGTTTGTGTGAATTGTTTGTAAGCTCTTTTTACACAGTGATTCATTCATAGCAGCACTGGCTTCTAGATTTCCTCCCCTAGCGCAAGTCATTAGCCCAACTCCAAAGCCCTCTTTAATTCATGCAATGGTTTGTGTCTTGTGGACATTCCGTGGGTTTCTTTCATGATTTGAGCTCCATTTGGGCTATTTATAAATGTCATTTTCAAGTGTTGCACTCTGTTAAAACTGAAATCCCGGTTGTTTTAGACTGTATATTTATATAGAACTGTGGCTAGTCAAGAAGCATAGAAACCTCAGTTCTGAATATAGCAAGTTCAGTCTAGAGCTTCCTATGCGCCCAGAATAGACTAAGCTGAGGCAGATCCTCCCAGGTATGTTTTTTAAAAAAAAATAGCTTAAAGTGTATCATTAACTTCTAAGAACACAGTCAAGTCTAACAGGAGAGAGCCTGACTCGTGTCCATTTCATGCACTTGGCGTACGCCTGTGACCCCAAGGCATTGGGAATGGTGGTGGAAGGTCGCTCAGCACACCTGCTATTCTGACCATGTCACACATGCTTTGGGACAGAGGGTAGGTTTTTCATTTTCAAGAGAATGGTGATTTGTAGGGCAGGTTACACGTAGGGCTGGTTAGATATAATGAGCTCCTATCACTTGTGTGTGCTCCGAAGCCCTGCCTACACACACAGGCCTGGCTGCAATCACGTGCTCCATTAGCCATGTTGGAGGGGCCACACTGCACTGGGACTTTTCTGGAGTTCTAGGTGAGTCAGTCAGAATTCCTCATAGGATCACACCAAAAGCGTGCACCCAGTGCACCTCTTGCTCCATCCTAGAAAAGGGTGCAGCCTCCTTCCCCTGGCAAGCTCCATTGGCTGCCATGAAACAGGTGGGGAAGGGACCATAGATGTGTCCTCATTCCTTCCTTCCTCTTTCTGAACACTTATTGCCTGCAGAGGACTTAGGAAGTAGCAGGTGCTGTGTTCTTAAGGTATGTCTGCACAGCAACCAGCGTGCTTCTAAGCACACGTAGAGAAACATGTTATCTTTGCTTGAGCTAGCATGGTAAAACAGCAGTGTGGCTCTGGCACGTTGGGCAGCAGCCTGGGCTAGTCATCCGAGTACAGACCCACCTGACACCCTGGTTATGCACTGAGGCAGCGAGCCTGAACCTCTCGCCATGCCACCTTGCTCTTTTTAGTGCACTAGCTTGAGCAAAGCCAGCACATCTGTCTACCCACTCCGGGAAGCAAGCTCCCAGCTCAAGTCTAGGTCAATCCTCAGTGTGATCCTGACTAGCCCCTATGCAGGGGAGCAAGGGAAGGGGAAGCTCATTATGCCTTTCCCCACTTGTACAACCAAGTAGAGGCTTGCCAGAATCTGGCCATAGAATAGAAGGTGCTGTGAGACTAGGGACATTACGCTCTAGGGATCTGCCCACCCAAACAAAGCTCCACTAATTTTCCCTCCAGCGGCCATCCAGGAAGACCACTGCCATAATTCCCATTCCTGGCCCCTCTCTTCTCCCTGTTATACCCTAGCTGTATATCCCCCCTGCTAGAAAAAAGAGGCTGCACCCACAGGAGCAGATAATCCATTTCCTCAATGCTTTTTGGCTGGTGCTGGTCCCACCTGGAGCTCAGGGTCAGTTGTTCACTGGAGTGAGGGTGGGGATTAGGCACTTCATACTGAGAGGGCAGGTCAAGGGTTCCTAGTAGGGGGATGGGGCCAGGTGGCATTCAATGCAGGTTGAAATGCAAACTGGTCCCAATTTTTCCAGCTGGCAGAGGGTGTTCTATGTTGGATAAGTGTAAATTGTTATTATTAGATAGCACTCAAGGATATGTAGCACAGCTTTTCCTTTGTTCCAGGATATTCTATTCACATTCAGCGGAGTTAAAAACAGTTGAAAATGGCTATTTCCCATTCTGTACATTGAATGAGGCTGGGTCCTGTAAAAAAAGCAAGCAGTAATTAAGGTTGCCTGAGTAACCTAAGCACAGGCATTGCCTAACTTCTGAGCATTTGATTTGCCATCTAAATAATTTTAATGTACTTTTGTATCAAATTATATGAAGGTTAATGTGACATCCCGGGGTGCATTTCAGAACAGTGAGGGGCTGGGTCACCCCTGCTCTGAACTCTGGGTGCCTCACAATGCCTTGCTGCAGAAGCTCCCACCTGGCCCATGCACAGACAGCCTTCCAGCATGCAAGCCACACCCTGAGTGTCTGGTTTGTAACTGCAGCCTGCCAGCCACACTCAGGTCACGCTCTGGCTTTCACCAGCCTGGGTTACATCTGCAGGGTGATTCCAACAGACTCCCACTCCCAGATTTCCCCCCCCAATATGTATGTCTGGTACTGCTCAGCTTTCTCCTAGATAGTCCAGGGATATTACCCTGTTGTTCCTTTATGGGAACAATACACAACAAATTGCCAACTTAAAATGGAATTACCCACATCACTTAACTTACACACCCTGGGTTAGTTTCAGTTAAAGAATAAACTAAGTTTATTTAGCTACAGAGACAGATTTTAAGTGAGTACAAGTAATGAGGGATAAAAGTCAGAAATGGTTACAAGAAAAATGAAGGTAAAACACTTCCTAGTGCCTAACAAACTAATTGATTTAAGGTAAAGTTCTTACCCCAGTCTTCCACTAGCATTACTCACCAAACTTTTCAGCTCAGGACCTCTCCCCCAAAGTCCAACAGCTATTTCTTTTGTCTTCTCAGGTACAAAGAGGGAGATGGACAGGGAGAGAGAGATCCTTTGGGGTATCTGCCCCTCACTTTTATAGTTCAGCCCCCATCAGAAAGTTCTATTCAGCAGAGCAGAAGGAAACACGTAGTCTAGTAGAAAAGATGCTTCCTGCTGTTTTCTTTCACCTGCGTGTGCTCAGATGAAGATTTTCTTTGTCTCCTATCTTTTCCTCTTGCTGTCTGAGGACTCTGTTTACAGATTGTATGCAAATTTTGGTAACCACATATCCCTTTGTTTAAGACCTGGTTGACCATTGCATCTAATCAGGGCTATGTGACTTTGAACATGTTCCTTTAACATTATACAAGAGGAATTTAATAACTTCACACACTAAGTCACTGCATACATTTCTTCATGATATTGAACAGTGAGTTATTAGTTTTCAAATGGATACCTTACATGTCACATTTTGTATAAAGATTATTACAGTAGCATGTAAGGTGTGAATACAGGGGTGCATTAGATCACAGTTAAGATATAAGGGGTTAATGCTGAAGACAATGAAAGGGAAATAACTGTGTTCCTTGATTGATTGGCTTGCATATGTTGCTTCTACAAAGTGGTTTCAAAGTCTTCTCTGCACAGTCTGATCTGTTATATTTTCCTAGGGTTTTGGACAGTTCTACAATGAGGATTTTTTTTTTTTAAACACAGTAAAATCCTTTCCCCAAGTGTTATTAATTTCATCTCATCTTAAGGGAAACTCATTAAAACAGACTTTAAGATTGTAATTTTGATATGTCATGATATACAACAGTAAAAATTCTTCACTGCAGGATTTGTGAAGAATTGTTGACTTTAACTATAAACAAAATTAATGCCTTCCAGCTGTTGCTTTTCCAACATGTCTAAACTAAGGATGTTGATGGAAATAAAGCCATAGTGTCCACCAAGCAAAACTAATCAACAGAAAAGACGACAAGAACGTGTTTTGGCATTTATCACAAATTTTGTCCCGTGTTAACCTACATGTCCATTTATGAATGAAATAGCCAATGAAAAATACATTGCCTACACTGCTCAGTACTTGGAAAAACGATTTATCTTGCCACTTCACAGACAGATGAAGGAAGGACCAGTGATTAGGACACTAGCCTGGGTCTTGGGAGATCTGTGTTCAAGTCTCTTCTCCACACACTCCTATATGATCTTGAGCAAGTCCTTAAGCTTCTCTGGGTATGTTTACATGGCAGTCAGACATCCCTGGCTGGCCCATGCCAGCTGACTCAGAGGGGCTGTTTACTTGCAGTGTAGATGATTGCTCTGTGACCTGCCCACCTTGCAGGGCCTGAGCCCGAATGTCTACACTGCAACTAAATGGCCAAAGCCAGCTGGCATGGGCCAGCTACAGGCTTTTGATTGCAGTGTGCACATACCCTCAGTGTTTCCCATCTGTAAAATGGGGATACTAGAACTTCCCTGTACCACATGGGTGTTGTGAGAATAAAGAAATATAGTGGGATGTTCACATACTACGTTAACAGGGGTCATGTAAGTACCTTAGATGGATAGCTTTTTGTCAGTCTTATTTTAATATTGAATGTACCAGCAGATCTTTTTATAAAGAAGTCTGATAGCATAATAGTTACGAAGCTGCTATACGTCTATCGAAGTTACTCTAAAACCCTGTAAGAGTTACATCCTTCCTATGAGCTTTTTAAAGCATCTCATAAATTAATAAGTTTTTCCTTACTGTAATAAGTTGTATAAAATGGTCCAAAACCAATGAGTTATTTATTTGTTGTTAAATTAGGTAAAGCTTTTCCAAAAGGGCCTGTTACATAAAAGGAAGTTAAACTTAGTACAAAAGATGCACAAGGATCTCTCAAAGTACAGTAAGCCATTTTAGACTGGTTTTCCTTCAAGACAAGCTTTAAGTCCTCTCACACTCACAGGAAACTGAGATTTTAGAAATGTTTTTTAATAATTGGACCAACAA
This sequence comes from Mesoclemmys tuberculata, assembly GCA_007922155.1. Classification (NCBI taxonomy): domain Eukaryota; kingdom Metazoa; phylum Chordata; order Testudines; family Chelidae; genus Mesoclemmys; species Mesoclemmys tuberculata. The sequence goes on from ML675622.1 coordinate 23,473,765, forward strand.
GATCCCCTTCTTTTTAAGCAACCTGCACTATTATTGTTACTGGGTCCCACATTTGGGGGAAGATTAATGGAAATGGCCTTCAGATCATCTGCAATTCAAATCGCTAGATGTCTAAATGATACCAGTTGCGCCTGTTTCCATTTCCACTCATAACACTTTAGTACAGAACAAGATATCAAGTTGAAGCTCCTTTCAAAGCATAAGACCCTGCCCTAGACATTCTCACATGTGCCAGATGGACATGTGAAAGGGCTGCACTGAGGCTGGAGCTGGCCACGATTGCTCCTAAGGAGCACACACCAGAGCAATTGCTCCCCGCTGTTGGAGAGTGAGCAGCATGTTCTCTGCTTGTGTCCTAACAGCTCCATAGGTTGGTGCAGGGCAATGGGATCATTGTCCTGTTCCTACCCAGCACCTACAAGCGTGCTAGGAGGCAGCAGAGATTGAGCTCCCCAGTGGGAGCAAGGGTTTGTCTTTCTCTCCCCTCGTGCACTCATGCAGAGTCTGACCAGGATCTGGTCCAGAATTGTGCCCTTCAGGTTTTTGCCTTCTAACAGCCTGGAAACAAGAGCACCCAACAGCTCAAGTCCAAGAATAGATTGCCTAATTGAATATGACAATAATGTCTTGATTAGAGGGAAAAGAAAACATCAATAAATGTTGGAGACCAGCAGCTGGTAAAGCTATACACAAGAAAACCAATGACAGTGGACTTTCATTGTTAAAATTCACAGAAGAGATTACTTACCTTGGCAGATACATATCCAAGACATACAACTTGTAATGCTTTAGCTAGTGCTAAGCAAAACCATGTGTTTGCATAAAAGCAGGGGAAAGTTTAAACTCAAGACTGTGAAAGCATGGAGCAGCGCTCATGACCTGCGCTGAGAGCAAAATTCAATAGAATGTGGTTAACAAAACAAAACATCACATCTAGGCTCACAGAAAGATACGGAGAATCACGCTGTTGACACTGGCAGTTTGAAAGTGACATGAAAGGATAATTTTCATCCTGGCCACTTGTGGGAGATGAAGCAAATGGACATCAGATTAAATAATATATGTTTTAATGGCAGCGCTGGGATCGGGAATAGAATGTATGTCCCCAAGGAGAAGCAGCAGCAATGCTTCCCAGAACTCTGGGGCATGCAGGATGCGTGCCTGCTCTTCTGTGCCTCACCAGCTCCCACTTCCTTTGGGAAGGCCAACACCATGAGTGGTACTGTCCCTACACAACCCTTGTGTTTCCTGACTTCTGGGCCAGAACCTGTCCATGCCTCTGGCTTTCTCATTCAGTAAGTGGGGTTACTATTACTTACCTGGCTCTATTGCTTCCAAAGTGCTGTGAGGTCCTGAGAGAGAAGGTGTTTCTAGAAATGCAACTAGCCATTTTATTACTGTTATACAATCTCAACCTATTTCCACTGAGCACAGGGGGAGTGTGACAGGTCCCACACAGGATATTTTCTCCTTTCATTGGATGGGCGTGCTAAAATAAACCCCCAGAAAGGGCTCTTTTTGATACATATTGAATGGGCTTTGCTAATGATGGGTCAGATTCAAGATAATTTTTTGGTGGTAATGGTTTGTGTTTGATGGCATTTGAAATCCAGTTGTGTTGTGCTGATAATGCAAGTTTGTATCCTGAGATCACCTGGCAACATTAGCCTCATTAAAATATAATACAATTAAAATTATAGGCTAAAGAACCCCTCCCCCCCCTTTTTTTTTTTTAAGAGCATGAGAAACATTCCCACCCCTTTAATCCCTGAGGCAGATTAGCAACTAGCCATGCCGTTGCTCTGTACTGGTGTGCAGCTTTTGGAACATGCACACAGCTTCAGTGCTAACAGCTGCTAGCTGTGCTAATATAGAACTCTGGCGATCATTATAAAATTAGCGGAAGCCAGGTAAAAGTGAGAAGAACAAGTGGAAGGAAAATGTTATAGCTTTAAATCACCCACTTTGCAACCAGACACCCCATTAATAATTCAGTAGTTGATCCCACATGAGTAGGTGAAACCATCATTCTTAATGTTATTTTGAGTGTTCTGGTTCCATCCATCCATTCGTTCCAAGGTGCACTGGAGTTTTGAGTGGTTGGTGATAATGACTGGTACATACTGTTGGGTTTGAGTTTTGGGGGATGATAGATGGCCTTTAAGCAGGTTTAGAAGCATTCAGTATGCTTTAGAGAATGGCATGAGAGGTGAATTTGCGGTAACCCCTCAAAGAATAAACCTAAGGAAATAAAAATAGAATAAATGTTTACAGAAGAGAAATAATAGGGCCATCACAGAAAAGGACAAGTGTTCTGCAAAAGTTTCTTGGCAGAAGAAATTCTGTAAGATCAAAGAACTATTTAGGAGGGCGGCATTGTTTTTCAAACAGGTTTGCAATTACTGCATTTGATGACAGTCATCATGGCAAATCCTTTAAACAGAGAACCTGTAACAAAGACCATCCTATTTAAAGATGTGTCAGCATTTGGATAAATATAGCACCAGCTGGTAATGGTCCAAGAAGCTGCTTTAAATTCACTTGAGAATATTTATAATTTAAACCCCACAGCCCCATAAGGTCTCACAGCCAGGCAGCACTAAGGTCTGGGAGACATCCAGCAAACTAATTGCTGCTGCTGCAAAAAAGTATATTTTATATATACATGCTGGAAATGTTGGGACTCGCTTTCTTGTTACTGGTGCCCATTTGAGAAAATGGTGGGAGAGACTTGTTTAATTGAAAATGTATTTTATTTCCATCCTGTAAGCTTTTAAGTTGGACAATAAAAGGGGAATGGTGTATAGGGCTCATACCAAAATAGCTCACTGATACCCTAGAAAGACTCTGGACCATCCATAAAGCTATGCTCCCTGCGGTTCTGAGAAGTGTAGGATGTACATTTTCAGCCTGATTCTCTTCCCCTTTGCGAACAAGGAGAAGTTTCACTGCAGCCAATGAAATTGCACATGTTAAGCCTGCATAAGAGAGAGGGGAACTAGACCTTTTATCTTCAAGAAGAGGGTAATCTTCAACAAAATAGTTGAGGTAGCAAGGGGCTCAAACATAGCTCCATATAGCTCAAAAAGTGGGGGGAAGTCCATTTAAAAGTTGGCAGGGCTACTGTTGACAGGCATAGGGTGGTGCTTCCCTTTGCCTGCTCCTTCTTGTCAAGCTGCTACATCAGCAGGCTGTAAAGTGGGATGAGGAAGCCTCAGCTAACTCCCCCACACAAACACCTGCCTTTGCACAGTGGAGAGACCCATGATTGCCCTGCAGTTTTCAGCAACCAAAAGCCCCAAGAAGGTAAAACAGCACAGAAAGGATTAGGGACTGAAGAAGGTAAATGTGTGTGCTCACTAGGGCAAGGTAATGGCCCAGGCACCTCTGCCAAGGGAACAAGGAAATGTACCAGGATTGCCCTTGTAACCTCTGTGGATGTAACATTATGATGGATAGCATGCAACACCTTGGAATAGGGAACCAGATTATTATGTATTTGTATTGGAGTAGGATCTAGACGCTCCTGTCAGAGGCTCTAGTGCTAGGTGCTGTACATCCTGCCCCAAAGAGCTTACGTTATTGATTGTAAAGTGAGATCCACATCACTGGGTTGGCCCTTCAATAGGCAGGCAAGTTTAAAAGCAGGCACAGGAAATAGGAACTCTCTGACTATGCCATTTGGAAGTTTTCTGGACTGCATATGGTCATAAAAACCACCCTCAAAATGCCTTAAACAACTCCATACAAAAGCTCAGCAAATCCAGTTGGTGAAAGTGTCAGTTGGTAGGTGAATTCAAATACAAATCTTTCCAATTTGCTCCAAAATCAAACCGAGTTCTGACTACTGATCCAACACAACTGCTGATCCAATACAAACTAGATTATCTTCAAATAGGGTAAAAGTTCAGCATATGAGGGTGTTAGCTTCAGCAATGCAGGTGCTGCACACAGCTGTTTGAAGAATACTGCTTATAAAGCAATTAAATCAAACCATCATTATTATGGATTATTGTCCTGGAGAAAAGAGCAAAATGATTAAAAGAACAGCATTCCAAACTTAATCTTTAAGATGATTTGAAAGGCGGGGCAGATGCAGTAAAATTAGGCCTATGTCCTTTATAACTATTTCATGGTGTATAAAGAAGGCTTGAAAAGTGTGCACAGGTGGTGATTTTTTTTTAAGATGACTCTTTCCCTTCTCCCCCAGCATTTATGTTAGAAATTCATGGTCAGTCTGGCTTTCCAAACTCTTATTATGACTGAAGAATTAGTGAAATGGCACCCTAAAAACCAAAAGAAGTGAAATAAGAACAAAAGAATGGGGATGGGAAAGGAAGGAAAATTAAACTAGTAATTTAGACTAATAAAAAATCTGGGGGTTTTCTTTGTTTTTAAAGATCTATTTAATATCAATGTGATTTGCAGGATGAAGTTACTTGTATTTGGAATCATTGTTGAAGCTTCTGAGCAACACCCTATCTGACATTAGCTTTTAGGTAAAGATGTGTCAAAACCAGAAATCCCTCACACTCTTGTTCATGTCAAGCCTCCAGCTGACAGCACACAGTACTACAAATGGAACGTTCACCACACTGGGTACTTCTGGAAACCACCATCTTTCTGTCCTGAAAACTCAAAGCACCACGATCACACTTAAGTGACAAGTGTGGACAGGAAATGGTGCTCACTGGGCCTCAGCTTGCAGGCTGTCTAAGTGGTGTGCAGATAATAGAATGCTGACTATATATATTAGCTGTCAACCCATCCCTATGTTCCAGGGAACCCAGATTCATAACCACAGAAATTAAAAGTAGGCTACCGGTAGTCACAACATGATATTATGCTCTTAGACTAAGGATAGGTTCAATCAATTTCCAGTTAATTCATACTAAGATACCGGGATCTGATCACTCCAAACTATGGGAAAGTTAGCTTTAAAACTTCGTGATTTGCAGTCATCTCTACTTCCAAACCACAGAGGCTGCCGAGTTACTACATTGTCTAGGTTAGATTACTGTACTCAGGACAGACTGTCCGGCTACACTTTGACCAATTGGTTACTAGAGATATACAATTAGTTATTTGCCACTGTCTTTTGATTGGTGTTACCTTCTTGAGTGTCAGCTCTCTCACAGTTGTTAATGACTTTGGTAGGGGTGGCTCCATTTAAAAGTAATCTGTTTTACTTTCTAGAGAACATCTGGCAAAAAGTACAGTACAGTATGGTTTGCATCAACCGTGACGTTTCTTAAACACTTAAGCTTCAGTCTAGGCATGCATTTGGAACTGTTAACTGGATGCTTTGAGATTAATTTGTTATTTAAAGATGACATTCCATTCGATATCAGGTACATGTTCAGAGGTCCTGAAGGGGGCTAGAACTAATGTTGTGGCAGGCCGGGGGATGTAAAGCCCTGGCAACTTTGAGAGAGCTTTTTTTGAGGAGCTTTGATGTACAGTCTTGCCTCAGTTTTCTTTTTGAAAGGGTTTCAATATTAAGCAGGCCACAGTTCAGCAGAGAGCACAGGGGACTGGGGAGTAGTCTATTAAAGGCTACCAGAGTGGATACAAGAGACTTATCACCCACAGAAGAGAGCCATCTTCTGTTATATCATCTACGCTGCCCTTTCATTTAATGGGGGAGGGGGCCATCCCTACTGTAAGAAAAGATCTGTTGGTATTTTCAGTCCCTTTAAGTCATTGCAAGTAGCTTCTGATGCGAAATGCAGGTAGGTGGCCAAAGCCTACTGTAGCATCTGGTGGTTATTTTGGCAATGAGACAAATGGCAGTTCATATAATGATAATTGCAACATACAATATAATGATCCTTGGTAAAGTGTACTAAAGCAATAAGCTTTAGATAGGGTCTGCTGTGGACAATCTGTGCACCAAATCAAACCTTTTAAAAATTATATTTTTTTCACCCACTGTCTGTGTTGTGTTTCCTGATTAAATGGTCTACAAACAAAGGAGGAATTTGGAAATGTAGAAACCAAGGGCAGAAAAGTTGCTTCTGCATTTATTTTAAGATTCAAGTAAAATAAAACTGGACCTACATAATTGTAGTAAATTGCATTCATTAGAAAAAAAAGTCAGTGCCAAAATATTCACTAGAGATAGAAAAGAGTGTGGATTTAATTCTTTGTTTCAGAATATAATGCAAAATAAGGATTCCCAAGTTTAAGCATAACATCTAAATTTTCTCTCAAAGATAATTACCAGTTCTGTTCATTCCCTCTGAAGCACCTGGCATGGGTCACTGTCGGAAGACAAGATATTGGGCTAGACAGACCATTAGCCTGACCCAGTATGGCCTTTAATAGGTATTGCCCACCTAATGAATCAGAGCATATAGACTGAAAGAAAGGGTTTGCTTCTTTTAATTAATTATAAGTCCATTTCTTGTTGAAAGCTTTGCTGAATGACTTGGTACAGCAATCTTTATCTGCAAGTATAATTTAGTCTAATAACGAGTCACAGGCTTTTTTGGATACTTAGCTAGCTCTATCTGAATCAGTCTTTTCTTTTTTAGCATTTCTATTGCTCTTATGCACATCTCCTACTTTTATTAAGAACACAGGCATTTTTTATGATCCTGCGATTAAAGGAACTTTAAGACAGTCTCTTGCCAATAAAACAAGCTTTAGAAAAACTGCATTATTCAAGAAACTTCCCCACCGCCACAAAGAAGCTTTTCTCAGGCAACAGAACAGATAATTCAGTGCCAAAACGGGCTCATTGTATCACAAACAAAGTTGGTGTTAATGTATTAGATTGCACATTCTCTGAAACTTCACTTGTGGAGAACCTTACAAGCTTTTGGAACATGAACAATTAAAGCTAGCACAGACAGACCTTGTGAGATTCATTCTAATGAGGTGGACAGAATATCAAAGTGCAATCAATCATGGGGTTTTACAATGCAGGAATCAACTGGAGGTGCAATGCTAATAAGAAGAGTCATCACTCGGCTCCGATATCATACTTTTCACCTATAAATCTTTATATGCAGCAGAGAAGTAAAACGACTTGAAAAGATTAGCTTTGGTAATACATTTTACTAACAGAACAAGCATCTATGTATACACATGTAGATACAGTATAAACCCCTGAATGTGTAATGGGATGAGCAGAGACAGACACCTGCACATATAATTTTGCAAGGTTGGAGCTGTTGTCACGTGGTCTCCCAGTGCCTTTTAAAAAATGAGTAGTTTTATAATATCTTAATATACAAAGTGCCATCCACTAACCAATGTCTGAGGAGTCAATGAAAATCCCAGGCTATAACAACTATTAGACACTATAGGCATGGAATCTTGAGAAAACTGGAAAGTTGGTTCTCCTTCCTTCTTGATCTATTTTAATATAATATTTAATTATAATATTTTAAGTATTAATTTAACATTAATATTAATATATTTTCTATGCAAGTCATTTGCTGATATTCATCAATTCCAAGGCCAAAAGGGACCATTGTGATCATCTAGTCTGAGCTATTTGATTATACCAGCTAAGATACTATGAGATTGTCACAGCTGGTGAAGTTGGACACCATGTTGAGTCCTAGTGTTTATATCAAATACAGATGCCAATACCCATTCTATTAACAGTCCAAAAATTCTGATTTCTAGCCACAGCTGTGGAATGAGTCTTTCTTTCTGACACTTAGCTGATACAATCCAGAAGGCTGGAGAAGTTAATATGCTATAAATAAATACTGCACCAGCCCCCTGCATCTGGTGATGAGAACTGAAATCCCACAAATTCTGTAATGTCATGACACGTAAAATAGTAAACAGAAAACACCGGCCAGGAGATTATAACAACTGATTATGAGGGAAGCAGCTGCCTTATAGAGTCAGACAGGAACAAGATTAGCAAGGATTCATTGTAATATATCTGAAAGCAAAAGCTAGGCTGCTCTTTAGGATGTGTTTGTCCCAGAAACTGACATCTTCCAATTGTTCTAATCCACCTCACACAAACAAAGGGTCCTTGATAATGGAACAAGGCAAGGGACGACAACCTACATTGCATTATGATCTCCTGTTTTCTATAATTCCCAAATATCTGATTATCTAGATTAGGACAATATAAATGGCTTATAAAAACCTGGTGTCTGCTCACTTATTTTTTTAAAAAGTTAGTTTCTAAATCTGCATTTAAACAAATGTATCCTTAGGAAGAATAAAGTAGCATTCTTAATAGAAAGCACCAGCACTGCTCTCTTTAGATGGAAAAGTTGTGCTGTGGATCATATTTTCATTCCCTTAATTCAGGATCTCTCTGAAGTATGTACTCAATTACTTTGTCTAGTTAATTTTAAATGATTCAAGCCATGGAATTTTGCCACTTCACCTGGGAAACTATACTGAAGCCTAATAGTTCTCATTGTTAGAAAATATTTCCTGATATTCAGCTCCCTGCTCCTTGTATTCATCTACAGCTGAGTTGTAATCTACTGCATGGTTGTACTTTGAATTGTCCTGAAAGCTCCAGCTCCTTTTCACATTCATGGCTTTGAATACTTCCCATCACTACACCATGTTCATCAGGAGTTTTTATTCTCCAAATTTGTTTGTTGAAACATAATTTCCATATATTCTATGCTGAATTCAAACAGCCCTTGGTCACTTGATCCATGCTTCACTGTGACCCGATTTACCTACTATGTAGCATCTGTCACTGGTATCTGAGCACTACATTTTTTTTAATTTTGCTGTTTTCAAGTAGGTGGTCCAAGATTCCTTCATAATTTACTTTTCAGAGAGTTTTCTCACATTCCTTTGGTAGGACTCAATATATTTCAGGAGGCATCATTAAAAAGCCAACATTTACTACAGTATACTGTCTGACATACTGCAGAAACCTCCTACTGTAAGCTTGGGAAAATACTATTCCATCAGTGTGGTAACTGCTGGTAATATTGGCAAACAAAGAAACTTGTTAACGTATGACTATGTCCTACCATATCAGAACATGCTCCAGGATGCTTGAGAATTTAGACAGGATACAATAGTATCTTGACCATAATTAGAATAGGATTTTTCTTTATAATCTCTTCTGAAAACCTATGTTCTCTGTTGATATCCTTTGGGTTTCCCTAGACAATTGTAATTCACAGAAGAACAGTGGTCATCATTTCACTTCTCTTAGGACAGAGAAATTGCATGCTAAAGGATCCTCCTCCAGTAAAACAAAAGTAATAGTACTGAGCATTAAAGTCCGGTAGCTACTTTTTTAGTGCTGGCAGTGTCTCGCAATGGCAATGAAACAGGTTTATAGGAAAACACTAGCTCCCTTTCCCAAAACTTCTCCATATATACGAGTATTTATTCAAGTAAGAATTCTGAAGAGCACACAGCTAGAGAATATAAAGACTAGTCCCTTTCAAATGGATAAGACCCATCCAGTTCTCTTACTAAATTAGGGCACAGCAGGTTTTTGTTTTGGCTGACCTGATTTCTGATGAATGAGTGTTCAGGTAGTTCTTGCCTGAAATAATTTTTTAGCACTAAATCAGTCATGGATGCAGTTTCTGAAATGAGTTGATGTTCTATGTTAGATATGGTGATGAAAAATTGGAAACTGCACCAAGCTAAAGGGAAAAATGACTTGCAAGTGAGTTGAGAACTTCTAAAATGAATTAGTCCTCAGTGGAGAAGAAAAATTAGAGACTTTGAAACTGGTGGAATAGATTTGGAAGAGTACAGTTAAACCACTGTGAGACGAGAAAAGCGAGGATAGGCAGATGCCACTAAGCACAGAGAAGACACTGTCCAAATGACTGGCAGTGGAAGACTGCCTAACTCTATGCTCCCTTCAAAACAAACTGAAATGAGTAGCAAATCCATTTTTGTTTTTTAAAAAAGGGGAATTTACATGAAGCCTCCTTTTCCTACATAAAGCAACTTGAGGAGAGATCTGTTCTAATATCAGACTATTTCAATTATTACATAGTTAAGAATATTAGAACACGTGAAAATAGAACTTGGGAATGATTTTTCCCCACAGAGTTAATTATCAAAGCATCAGTGTTTAAGTAACTATGGAGTACTATTTCCAGAGGGGAGTTTTAGTGCTTTGCTTGTGCATATTCACACTCAGGCCCATCACCTTGTTACACTACAGCACACAAGCCCATGATTTTAATAAAGGGATTTTCTTAAAGTATGATTAGACATTGCATATTTTATTATGATGGTTTCCCATGTTCTCCAAGGCTCCTTGGTGCTCATCCTTATTAGTGGTCTGCTTGGTGACCTTGAGGTCACTTCCCTTCCCTATGCCTCAGTTTTTCCATCTGTAAAATTAGGAGAATGACACTGATCTCCTTTGTAAAATGCTTTGAGATCTACTGATGAAAAATTCTGTATCAGCATTAGGTATAATTAACTAGTATCATCTTCATTTATTGATAACACTCGACACACATGGAAGACAATCAAAACATTTGGGGAAAAATAGCTTGGGTGTGTACGTGCAAATCCAGGCATCTGGTGTATTTTGAGATTTGTACGCTGACTAATCTAAAAAGCTGTACAGTTTGCTTTTTTTCCTTTCACATAATTAAACAAACGTACTGTGGTCATTAACAATCTAAGACCTTTGTAACCAGCTAATCATGCCTAATACAAGTGGGGGGCTAATGGCTGAGCCACTTGAAAATAATTGCTGTTTGATGGCTCTGAATTCAGAAAATAGGTCTCAGCTTGATTGACTAATCCTGTTTCTCAGTGGATTGTGTACATTGGAAAACAGTCAGATGGGGCCTGGTCTGACTATCCTTTTATACCCCCAAGCTCCCATGGAAGCCAAAGGAAGTTTTAGGTGCACAGACACTGTAGCACTGGTCACTAAATTGGCACAGTTTGCATTTTTTCCTAAAAGGAGGGGTAGGTTTAAACAAACATTTAGAGAAAAACTATCCTCTCATTTTACTAGAGGAAAACCTTGTCAGGCCAGAGAAGGAGAGGAACATTTAGTTCTGCCAAATTAACAACACATATACATTTTTAAGTGAAGACTTTTTAAAATTACAGGAAATCTAAATCAATCCAAATGGTAAATCTGTTTTTTATTGTCTACTCCTATCTTTTAAAATGACTATTACGCTGATTCCTTCCAAATGTATATTTTTAAAAAGCATCTACAGGCTGACACTCTACATTCCTAGTTTGATTCCAAAGTAAATTATTATGATTAAGTTATAAACCTCTTCAAGAATATTCTGAAATGGAAACACTGACAAACCATTAGATATTGCAGCACCAGTGGTCAATGACTTGTATCTGTTAGAGCTGGTTGGGAATATTTCATCAAAATGTTTTTTCAGTTTGTGTCATGTCTGCAAAAATCAAAGTTTTCATCAGGAAAATATAAAGTTTGCTCTTAATTTTTCTACTTTCTATTGGGAAAATAAAAATGAAATATTTTGTTTGTTGTCAACCTGAATCAAAACAGTTTGGTTTGTCAGCTAAACATCAAAATATTTTTTTTTGGACTGGCTAAATTTTAACCTGCCTGAGCAGCTTAGTGTCTCACGGGACTTGTAGTTCAAGAGCCTTATGCCCCCATTTTCCATTCTGGGCTGAGCTCTCTAGTTGACCTTCATTTCCCATGATACTGGAGATGTCCATTGTTACTGGAGACTTTCCTTACCTCAACTGATGAAGGCCCGTGTTTTAGAGGCACAAGGTCACAATGAACTGTATTCCTGACAGCACACACATGCAGTACAGCAGATGACCATGATGAACTACAGGCAGTCAAGGATTATTAGTTAGAATTGGTTGAAAAAATTGACAAGCCTTTTTCCCAATCAAAAAGTGCTGTTTCATCAAGACCAAAATGCTTTAGTTTCAATGAAAATTTCATCTGGAAGGTTTCTTGGAGCCAAGATGGAATTTCAGTTCAAAATGAGAGAGAAAGACATCAGACTAGGCAATAGCCTGGTGGGTAGGATGCTGAATAAAACAGAGCATGGACTAGAACCCAGGTCTCTCACATTAGCGGTCTGCCCAGGCCTAATTTTTAGGTCTGAGAAAGACCCAATTCCACTCTCCCCCCACAAATTTGAGTTGCAATTACCTCCTGCCACTGGAGTCGGCTCTCCTCCTCCTGCCCGGAGTGGCATGCTAGGGGTTGTGTGGCTGGTGGCTACCATTCACTGCCCCTTGATGTCCTGCATGCATGCTGCAGAGCGAGAAGAGCTGCTATTCCTTGGCAGGCATATTGCGGAACACAGCATAGCGAGGTGACGGTGGCCAGGAGAAGCAGAGCACCCTGACACTCCATGCCAATCTCATGGGCAGGAGGAGGAGAGCTGACCTGACCCAAACCCAAGATGGTCCAGTTTTTTTTTTTCCACCTGACCCAACCCAGACCTGACATTTATAGTCAGGTCCCATTGGGTTTAGGTCAGATGCAGGGCTCTAGCCTTCTCCATAATGGTTGTGAAACCACCAGTACAGAGAGTCGATCTCGCTGTGTCTCTCCAGCTGGAGCAGTTCCATGTTGCGTAAGTATTCACTGGGTAAGAGAGAGACATTGACTCTAGAGCCCAGTTGTCCGGGCATTCCTCTGATATGCCAACAGCCTGCTTGCGAGGGCCCTTGCTTGGAGCAGGGAAGCCTGACTTCAAGCAGAGACTTGGTCTTGGCTCTTTCAGATTCCAGCAAGTGCCTTCACCACACCAAGCTATTTGCTGCTTTGGGCTCCTTGTGCTATTGTGGGTTTAGGGTTTTTTGGTCAAATTTTTTCAAAAGGTTTCATTTGGTTCTCATCAGAACAAAACCAAATTTTGAAACCTTGAAATCTATCGTGAAACACAGTTGCTGGTTTTCAGCCAGCCCAGTGTCTCCAAACACAGTGGCATTCTTAAGCTCACAGCTAGGTTGTCCATCTTGCTAAACCAACCATCCTCCAAACCTGGGTGGCCGTAATCTCACAAGCACTGCCTCCATGAACAAGAACATCACACTGATGGACTGGGCTGATTTCAAACACTCCACCTGAACTGACCTGTGAGGCCACACTCTCCTCCTCCATCACATCTCTCCTCAAGGCTTACCTCACCCATGGTGTTTATAACAAGTCACTTCATGCTTAGGCCAAGGGGACTTGGGTTACATGGGTGAGGGCAGTTGGGGGAATCAAAATTTATGTAATTACAAAGCTAAGCTAAATTGAGACGTGAATGCATAAGGATAGCTAGTGATAGGGAATCTAAACATGGGGGTGGTCACCGCCACTTCCCCTGTAATACAAACAGTAAATATTTCTCCTTCTCCCTTGATACATTGCTTGTATTTAAATTGTATACTCCTTGGCACAGAGGATCTTTACCTCTGATTTTAATAATAATGGATTTTTTGGGTCACAGGCAATTTTGAAAAAAGTTGCTTCAGGTCAAACTCAATTGGATTTTTCAAAATTTTTGGTGAATCGAGTAGTTGAAATTTTTTTTTTGGGTAAAAAATTGCTTCGTTTGACCCAAAACAAAATGTTTCATTTTAATATTTCAGGCATTCATGTTTTAAAATTTTTAAAATCAAATTAAAGGGGATTTTAAACAAAAAGTAATTTTGAATTGAAAAATCAAAATGTTTTGTTTAAAAAATATTGAAACAAAATGTTTCAATTTTTTTGAATTTGAGGAGTGTTTTAAAACACAAACAATTCAGCAAAATCAACATATTTGCAATCCTTTTTGGTGTCACCAAATCTGCATTTTTCCTACCTTCTGTACCCCCCTGCCCCCCAAATCACTTGAAAATTTTTGACCAGCTATACTTGACAGCTATACCTTGAGGAAGGGACAACACCTTGCTGTGTGCACGTATATTTTATAGGCACAGTCTATTCTAATTGAAGCCAACAGCAGCATCAACAATAGAGATAAGAGTTAATTTGGAACTGTGACATTCCATTCTTGGGGGCAAAATCTGCCTTCAGAACACACATAGACTCATAGACTCATAGGTCAGAAGGGACCAATATGATCATCTAGTCTGATCTCCTGCACAAGGCAGGCCACAAAACCCTACCCATACACATTTATAACAACCCCGAACCCATGACTGAGTTATTGAAATCCTCAAAAGTGAGATTTGAAGACCTCAAACTGCAGGGAATCCATCAGCAAGCGACCCATGCCCCACGCTGCGGAGGAAGGCGAAAAACCACCGGGGCCTCTGCCAATCCGCCCTGGAGGAAAATTCCTTCCCGACCCCAAATATGGCGACATACAACTCTGACTAAATTCAATGCAAGTAACATGTGCCAGTCCAAGGCAGAATTTGACTGAGTTATTGGATCACTGACCAGATCACAGATATGACAGAAAATGTCAGTAGGACTTCACTGTACAAGTACTAAGTATGTGTGCTCTAGAAGCATTATGGCACTTTTGCTGAAAATATTTTGTATTCTCAGCAGCCATGGTTCCCAATAAGATAAGCTAATTTCCTTTGTTTTGCAAAACAGCTGGAGATCGCTGATGTACTGTTAACATTTTAACAAGGCGTGCCCACAAAATTCCACTCTCACCCAAGTCTAGGAGAAAATCCAGGGGATTGGGTGTGGGACAGATGGGTTGCTGCAGAGAGAAGGGATGACGACCCACGGAATCTATTCTTTTGTTTTTCCATTTTAAAGAAAACATTTCAACATATCATAGCCAAGGATGAAATCAACACCCTCCCCACCTCTTTTTTGCTTTGTTTGGCAAATAAATTTACATTAAGAGCTTTTGTTGACAAAATTATACCAATCCTATTGATAGTCTAGCACAGTATTCCAGCTTGTGTGCACGGTCTTTGTTAGGGACCAGGTACATGGGAACATTTTTGGAAAACTGACATTTAGTGTTATCAGGTGCATTCCACAGGGGAAGGTTTTTCTTTTATGAGCCTTAGGAATGGCAATATTGGACCAGCACAGGGACCTTTCTGGTCCAGTTTCTAGTAGTTGCCAGTAGAACTTGCTCCAGAAGAAGGAAAAGCCTATTATAGATAATTATGGAAGAACTTGCTTATGAGAGAAGTTTCTTTCCAACTTCACGGAGACAGCGTTTAGGTTTCTGTCAGGAATTATTAGGAATGGTTAGAGATGGGGTAAACTCTATAAGGGGCACGAAAACCACCCCAAAGCCCCCTTCAGGATGGCCGTAGAATTTCAATAAGGGGCTCCTCAGAGCCTCCTCAAGCCCACAACTGCTAAAGATATGTGTTAATCAGTTAACAGTTAATAATTAAACTATTGCCTCTGGAGATAAAGCAAACACCCTAGGTTAGCACAGCTGTTTAAATTTCAAAAGGTAAATCAAAGTTGCCAGTTTCTGGCTAAATACTGCAATTGGCAGGATGCTATGTTTTTAAAAAAATATATATATCCCCTGTTTATTCCTCAAAAGGAAACTTGGGGAAAATTCCTGCTGCGACACAAATACAGTAATGCTGGTGAACTGATCCAGTGACTAATATATTTGAAGGGCTTTTGTCACATGTGCTTGCCCCTAATTCAGAGGTGTTTCCAGCCCTCACCCTCTGCTTGATATTGCTACTGCAGCACAATAGCTCCCGAGCAGCCAAACTGCATCTCTTTTGCTGAACACCTTCAGGATGGCCTCGAGTGCAAATTTTCTGTTTAATTAATTTGACACTCATACATCATTTCATTATAATGCCTATACTTTTCAGTCTGAAACGCCCCATCAGGCTCCTGCTGAAGTCAGTGCTAAGACTCCCATTGCCTAATACAGTAAAAATCTATTTTCTTTATTGTCTCTGTTCCTGGAAGCCATATCAAACTTTCCTATGCTTATAAATCAATGGGTACAATTTACTCTGGTGCAACAAGCCAGCAGGAGGCTCTCCGCACCATTGAAGGCGTGCATCTGAACTACATAGGGAGTTCCTTAGTCTACCCGGGCTGGTGTATGGGTTAGGCTCTCTGCACAGTAATGCTGGTGTGCTAAAGAGATTTCTGTGTCAACCCAGCACAGGCTCATTTGAGAAGTGGCAATGACAGGAGAGTGGTGGATAGACCATACAATCTGTCACTATGCGGTCAGCATCCCTAATACTTTATGTTAGGAGTAGAAGGGATTTAGCGTCTACTATATTCCACTCCATAAACTGGGGTACTGACCACAGAAATGGGGGATGGGCATATCTGCAGCCCTACACCCGGATTCTGCACTGGGTTAGTGATTTTGTCTCCTCAGCCCCTTAACCCCCATGTCCTTTGCCCACAGAGATGTGATTGATCTGGTTGTAGATCATTTAATATGGGTGTTTTCTGTTGTGTGTTGCTGTCAATTAATGCTGCTGCTACCTGCTCAGCCATGTCTTCATTATTCATCTATATTCTCTCTCACTTTTAAATCCCAAGTACAAAAGGGAAAATTGACCCATTTTCATTTTGCACCTAACAGCATTTGCAGATTATTCACTTGCCATTTAAATCTATGTAGGTCTTTTTATGCTCTCTGAAAGGGAGAATAAGTGAATGCTCAGAGGATGAAATTAATTTGCGTTTCAGGGAAGAAGGGCTACCACAGTGTCTGCTCTTTCAAAGTCAAAGCTCCCTGAATCTCATGTTATAGAAGTTACTTGAACACACACTCACACACCCACCCACCCTGTAGGAGCAATACAGAGAATCCTCTTTTTGCAGCGCTGTATCACCAGCCACTCGTCCAAGGAATAGCATTAGTTCCAGCTTCACAATGAGTTGTTTACTGGCCTTGCCTGCCTGTGAGAGCAGCCAAAAAAGAGTGGAGGAAAAGGAGAACAAACAAGATGAAAACAGGGCATGTTAGCTGTTTGGCTATGTTTTAAAAACCAAAGTTTAAAAGCAGACCCAGGATGCCAAACAGAGGGCTGGAGAAGGCTGGGAGAAAAGAAACTGATCACTACCTGCCATGAGAAAGCCAAGCTGAATAATTTGTCCACTAATATTGCTCTCTCTCTCAGACAGAAGACACCCCAATCCCTTTCCTAGCTGAAGGGCTGGCATCTGAAGGTAAGAGATAGAAATAAAACTCCTGGTTAACTGGTAAATCAGGAGCCAGATTTACTGACAATAAGCTTTAGCAGACTGGGCTATAAAGACCTGAGATGTGCTACTGGAGATTGTGAGCTTTATAATTATCTCCATAAGCATTTGAGATTCAAATTACCTCCTAAATGTTTTCAGCAGGAAGCTAAGGCTTTCAGAGGAATCTGCTTGAGAGCAAGAATCTAATCTGTTCTAACTCATTTTTAGCTAAACAGTTGCAAAAAGAATTTGAGATCAGTAGAATATGGAAGGATGTGAATATACATCTTGATAAAACGGGAGTCCTGTAGCACTTTCAAGACTAGCACATTTAATTTCTGCAGGCATAAGCTTCTTTGCATCGGACGAAGAGGGCTGCAGCCCACAAAGCTTATGCCTGCAGAAATTAAATGTTAGTCTTTAAAGTGCTGTAGAACTCTCCTTTTTGCTGTACACAGACTAACACAGCTACCTCTCTGGAACTTTTCATCTTGATAAAGTTTCATGTTGCAGCTGGTGAGTGTTTTCTGGTGCATGTCTGATTCAGAAATCTCTCCCCTTTTTTCTAATTGAGGGAAACAAATCGAGATAGCTCTGGAAATACAAACTGTAAGCTTTCAGACATGGGCAACCCCTTGCTCATTACAGTTGCAAGTTTAAAGCAATCCTCTGCTGCAGCACACTCTCACCCACTGTATCTGCCAACTAATTGCTCAGGAAATAAGCTTTATCTATTGTCAAGCTGCTCTTAAGCTGCTAATTCTTAACTGGGAAGGGTGCTTTTACTGGGCAATGCGCTTTAGGGAGAAACACAATCAGCCCAACGACTGGTGACTAAGGGAACGACGAGGCACAGAGGAGGGGGCGGGATCACAGCTACTAATAATACCTTTGTATCCAATGAAAAACATTTCCTATTGAGACCCCCAAGAGTTCCCCCTGCCCACAGATCCTGCACAGACATTGGGCCTCTCCTTGCGTCCTGTTTCCTAACGCATGATGGCTGCAACATTCAGCAGTTTTTTCTCCCCTAACAAAGGAACGGAGAACTGCTAGTAGCCTCACATTTTAAGGATGAAAGACAGTCACTAAAGAGCTAAATCAGGAAGATTTTACTTATGGGATTAAGCAAACCATTAAAAAAATGGATAAGTGCATGGACTGCCAGAGAGGAATCTATCTGAAATCTGCTATCTGAAATAGGTAGCTGTCTGCAGGCATGATTTCTCTAGGGTAAGTTTCTATTTTATTCATTAATTTTCTGGTTCAAGTTATAAAAGTATCCAGATTTAATATCAGCTTTGAGACTCTGATTTTAATATTTTCTAATTCACTGAGCCGGACAGATGTCTGCTGTAACTCTATTGGAGGCAACAGAATTATTTCACCAGAAATGAATCTAGCCCACTAGATTTGAATTGTGGAATATTAATATTACTAACCTAGCAATACTTTTATCTGGGGAAAGATTTCATTACTTTAGTCAAGGCCATAATATTGTTTCTATGAAAGAAGGACTAGTTTCTCACACTGATATAGCAGCATGTTTACAGTGAAAAGATTATCTCCATGTTTTTTTGGAATGCAGTTACTCTGCAAAACGATTTACTTGCTATGAATTATTGCAATGCAAATCACTGCATACTATCTTCTGAAGTCCGTATGATAAATTAAGGACCTCTGTCACAGATGTATTTAATTAGCTTGTTTCAGCTAATTCAGTAACAATAGCTTGTTCAATAATAAATTGTTTAAAACTTTAACACTTTGAATTCAACATCTCAAAGATACTGTTTAATTTAGGTTTAATAAACCAGTGTGTGTTAAACAATGCTAATTTAGGTGTCATCTTGCAGAGACATATATGCTCAGCTTTATGCACTTTGACAGTGCATATAAGTTAATCACATGCCCAAATGTTGGCAGGATCATGGCTCTAGAAGCTATGTTTCCAGAATTACATATGAGTCGTTTCTCATTTTGTAAAACTTTTTAGTTTTATTTTAAATAATTAAGTGGAATTAATTTGCAGTCAAATTCTGCCCCCTTTGAAATCAATGGAAAAACTCCCATGGATTTAAATGGGGCCATGCCTTGGCTGTAAGTATATATAAAAACTTATCAAATGTAAAAATAGACATATAAGAAGTTTAGTTGTTATTAAAATGTAATGTTTTTAAAGAAAATTACAGTAAAAAAATCTCTTACTTATTTCACCCCCTCCAGAATGATTTGCAGTACAGATACTTTTTAATAATGGTGCAGAGTCTTTGTTTAAGACAAGGCAGTTCTATCATTTATTACTACTCCAATATATGAATAAAATAGTTAGCAAAACCTAAAGGATAAGGAAGTTCAAAGATCGGTGAGGATATCCTCTCAACCTACAATACTTTTTCTGTCCTTCTCTTACTAGTATCATGAAAGCCAAAGCAAACTTAGCAGGAAGCTAACTTTATTGAGTTCAAAGCTTATTAACTTAAAAAGAAAGTCCTGAAAAACACGGCGAAGGGGAGAGAGACCTCACTGTATACTTCTTTTTATTCCTTAGAGACAAAAAATGAGACTTCTCCTGACTAGGGTTTAGATCAGTTGATAAAACCAATGCTCTTTAAATTCTGGAGTTAGATGTTCAGAACATACAGAAAAAGTACAATTAGAACCATGCTTGAATGCAGTTACCTATTAACTTTCCTTTCAGAATATATGGTTTGACAAGGAACACAAAGAAATACATCAATTGTCTATCTTAACATTATCTTCTACCAGAAGACATGACAATAGTTTTTAAGTGCTGCAGATCACAACAAGAGGAAAAGATACAATCCTAGGAGTGGCATTTTTTTCTAGAGGCTGTGACACCTAATGGATAGAACAGGGGATTGGGAATAGGAAGCCTACATTTTAGTACTACCACTTTAGGGTATGTCTGCACTGTGGAATTAGCCCAGTTAATCCTAGCCACTCTGCTATCTACATACAGAAACTTCTCCTCTGAGAGAAGTGCTTTCAATACTGGGTTAGAGCCCAGGTTCTGCTTTCACATGGGCTGGTAACCCACCCACTTTGCAGTGAGGACACAGGTTAAATCATAGCAGTGTTGACAGTCCCCCAATGCCTTCCCACAAATTCCCCCCATGTGCCCAGAACAGAACTTCTCCCACAATTTACTGGGAAAGAATCAGAGCAGTTCATCTTACTGCAGCATGAAGAATCATGGGATGTGCCCACAGAAGTCCTAATGACACATGGGGGAACTGAGCACCAGTGAGGATACAGTAACTCGGGTGTGGTTTTGCAGTGTGGTTACTCACATCCAGGCTAACTCTGCAGAGAATTCATACCCTGACATCTGTGTGGCTTGGGAAATTCAGGTTGGGTCTGAGCCTTTCCCCATTGGAGTCTATGGCAAAACATCCATTGACTTCAGTGGTGCAAAATCAGACCCTCTAAGCTCTGGAATAGTTTCCAAAATAGGGAAAACCATCATTAAAACCCTACCATCTCTCACAGGATTAACAGCATTACAAAGTTTACTACGTGTTTACAAAGTGCTGTCTATGTGTAAATCACTATACAATTGCTCTGTATTTTTATTAATATCCTAGCAGTCCTTCAATCAATTAACCATAATTGTCAAGGGGTATTCTTCTTGAGTGGTTGGTCTACTTATGTTAATTTACGATATATTTGTGTTTGTTAGAATTCACCAAAATGTGAAAATCTAGTTATAGAAGATTTCAGCCCTTGGTTGCCTGCTGGAATTTAAACCAGGTTGGTAGTGAATAACATTCATTGCCATATGATACATTGGTGGCCTTCCATACGTGAAGTGAGTTGGTGGAATCAATCCAGTCCCTGGTCATTTGCATGGACTACTGTCCACTGCCACAAGTGACATTCTATGTAGTTATCCCAGACAGACAGACAGAGACATGAATGAATGGGTATGGATTCGGAAATACCCATTGATCCCCAATGGAGTCCTGTCAGGTTAAGTGGGTATAAATGATTGCTCTTCCTTGCTTGTTCCATAAATAATTTGACTTTAGTCCTTGGGGACCTGAAGCCAGCACCTTTTGCAAAAGCTCTCTTATTGCAAACAGAAGTTATCTATTCATAAAAGCAGACAATGGTGATATGCGTTTTCCTCAAATGCACCATCTTCTGCATTTACTCAAGGGAGACTATCCTCTGAAAGGGTGAAGACCAATTCAGTTTCAACAACAGTTAAGCCTTCTCGAACCCCATTAAACAAGAAAGCTTTTCAAAATGTTTGTAGTTTTGTTTTCTAGAAAATACAAAAACTATCTTTATGTTGGCAAGTTTGAGCAAGTGAATTTGAACAGTTAATCAGTCATTCAACTTTAGAAATGAGTACATATGAAGGTAACATGATACCTTTCTTTCTGTATAATGTCAGTGAAACACACACAATATGCTGCTTGTCATAATACTTTAAAAAGTTATGTTCACAAATAAAGTCACATCTGAACAGCTAATTTTCTTCCAGCATTTTGGGGTTTCACTTTGGAATCTGCGGATACAGGCGTCTTGCACAAGATGTTTTTGTTTTCATGTGAAACATGAGTTGTATTGCATTACTCAAAAATAACACCAATGCCCCGAAACCATGCTGTAGTTTTCCCACTATTCTCTATCATCCTTGAAAATATAGCATCTAGAAATTTATTTATGGGAATGAAATTATAGTGTCTCAGTATGCATTTTGGTAACGACAAATCATTCTAGCTTTATTCCATTATAATAGCATTGCTCCATGTAGTTTATTTCTGAAGGAGTAAGATGTCACAACTCTGTCGGTTAGCTTCCATCATTAGGACATGTTACACTCATGTATTTTCATTATAATGTACTGAATATTTTTTCAATTTACAAAACAAACCAAAAGCCTGATTTACTAGAGAACGCTGGTTAGAAATAGGACATTTTCCCTGTGAGAGGGTAAAGGTTCTGCATGAAAACACCAGTCAAGCCTCTGTGTCAATTTACACCAATTTTGGCAGAGGCATCTGTGACGTATAAGGTAGGGATGCCCGAGTCCCAAAACCATGTGATAATCTAACTCCAAGGAACTGCTGAGTACCTTCAACTGTCAGGATGTTTACACTGCAGTGTAAGCCGTGTTCAAAGTCAGGCTCCTTCTGTCTACATACAAACCATGCTAATGAAGGGCTTGGTCCTAGGACCCCATGATGTGGACAGTCTGAGGCAGAGTGAAGCTGGGAATCCCGAGTTCAAAGCCTGTTGCTTTGTAGTGTAGAGGCAGGCCCTCTAGACTCTTGCTCTGGGAGCCCATCAAAAGTATTCCACAATCCCACAGACTGACTTTGTCTTCTGGACAGTCAAGTTTAGTGGACAGTCAGTTTTTCCCCACACAAAAAGAGCTAGAGAAGCCACATTTTGGGAGGGCAATAGCAAGTCTGGGATATGGGTGGTTGGACTCAAACCCACATAATGCAGTGTAGATGCTGGTACCTCAGATTGGGACCCCAGGATTCAACAATTCCTAAGCTGTCGTTACAAATGAGTGTAGACACTCAAGCCCTGGGTCTGCTAACGACTAATCCCAAGTTCACATTGCAGTGTAGACATACCCAAAAATAGTCAGCTCCTCAGCTAGTGCAAAGCAGTGCTGCTCCGGTGCAGTAAATGGAAATACATCCATTTATGGCGGCTCAGGATCTGGGCCATAGGCTTTAATGGGAGTTGTGGGTGCTCAGTACCTCCCAGGATCAGGCCCTTTGAGAGAACAAAGCCTTATTATTTCAATAAATTCACTTACCAAAAAACAGTGCAGCATGCATATCTTGCACGGTCTGAAGCACTCCTGTGGGATGCTGAGTGCCTTCAACTGCCACTGAATTCAGCGAGAGGAATGAGCTCAGCACCTGACAGATCAAACCTACCGTCCCCTCACCACAGTTTTATAACTGCAAAAGATGAGTCATTTGTATTCTGATAGAGGTTGAGTGAAACTTCACTGAAGCTGGTGGGCATGATTGACACCGTTCATTCAGGATAAATGTAAGATGCGGTTAAGCTCCTTTTTCCAGTAAGATATCTGAAAGAGAAGGAGCCACTGCCCAAAACTCAGGCCATATGCAAGGCTGGTTATAAATTTGATTTATGTATGTAGCGGAGTTTTACTGGCTATTGTTTGGTGGAGGTGTGCATGTGAGAGCAGAAGCACCCAGAGAATATGCAGAGAAGCAGGCCAAAAGCCAAGCAAGACAGCAAGAGAAGCACTGGAAACATGGCTGAGAGAGAAATCCAAAAAAAGAGAGGGAACGTTTTGGACCGAGTGCTGGCTTGAAAAAGACTTGGAACTTTGAGCAAAGGAACTCCCTCCTGTTTGTTTCTTCTTGTGTTCAGGGAAACAGGACTTTGTACATTCTTTGTAAATAAATAGGATTACATCAAAGAAATACCTGACTTCAACATCAATTTCTCCTCCTAATGGAAACACAACCTACCGAATTCCAAATATTGGCTAACTGCTTAGGTCACACGGGTAATAGTGTTTTTAACAGATTTTTTTCACTGATTGTTTTCTGTATTACATTCTTTATTGGATTTTCCAGATTTTGCATGGTCTTCTGCTATGCTGGCTAACATTAGATCTAGGTATACCAGTGTAAAGAGAGATCTACCCAGCAAGAGACCTGGGCATGAAAAAAAGACATGCAAAATTATAGGCTCAGTCTTCAGAGATCATATTGAGGTTCCTTTGAAAGCTGGGACCAAAAGCTTGAGTTCTCTGTATACTACTAATAATATATTAATATATTTGAATTAAGCATCAAGTTTACCCATTAGTGGACACACACATTACAGTAATGGTTTGAAACATCTACTGGAAGATAGTCCTAATCTTAGAGTGGGCTAGGGGATGAAAGGTCTGGGAAGAAGGCATTTTTAGTGAAAAGGGGGGAAGGAGGGGAGAAAGTGTCTTGCCCTGAGGGTCAGTTCAGTTCACCATTCCTCTAAGAGGAAAACATTTTAATGAACTAAACACAAAACAGATACATCCCAGCGAAGTCACCATGCACAGGAAACGCCCTGTAGCTCTCCAAGGACAGAAAAGTCAACAACAGCGCTGATCAATCCAAAAGGAAACAAAGCATGAGCCTTTAGGATTATAGCTTATTTAGATCAGGTTTCCCTTTCTACATTCAGTGAAGAACCTCAAGGAAGAACAGCCCTAATCCTGGATCCCGTTTTAGCCACTTTATACTCCTCTGCCAGAGCAAAAAGAACTGTAGAACCATGGGCTGGATCCATGGGCATGGGCGGGGAGGAGGCGCAGAAGGAACAGGGAAGGCATTACCCCCCAACAGAGGCAACACATCGGGGAGGGACACAGGGTCATGTGCCACTGCCCCCTCCTCCTGATTTCTGTGAGCACAACAGGGTAGGTCAGCTCAGGGGGGACACTCCAGGCGTGCCCAGCCATGCCTGTGGGGTGGGACCCATTTGTTCACCAACACCCCTCCCCCTTGCCCCACAAGCTGGCTGCTGGCAGGACACCGGCTCTGTTCCCCACTTGCTCGGACTGGTGCACAGCCCTTTGTCTGGAGGCTGCAGGACAGCTATGGCATGGTGGGGTCCGAGGGGGGGTGGTTGTCTCCATGGTGACCACGTCAACAGTCTCCCTCCCACGCTGTCTCTGCATCCAGCCATGGCCCTGGCCCCTTTGCCTGGGTAAGGCCCTGAGGTTCGTGCGGAACCACCGCGGGCGGGCAGCGCAGATGCCGGGGGGTCATGGGCAATGGGTACTGCCCAGTGGAGCCCCAGGGAGGGCCTGAGTCTGTGCTGTGGGGAGCCTTGCCGTGGGCCGGCTCCGAGTGCACCCCACTCCGGCGGGTCATGGCAGCTGCTCTCGGGTGGAAGCACGACTGGAGGGCTGGGGCTCCCACATTGAGCCAACCCATCGCCTCCATCGCACTGGCAGGCCAGGTACTCCTCCAGGCAGGGGGAGAGAGACAGCGAGCCAGGAACTGGCTTCAGCGCACTTGCGTGTCCGTGTGTGAATGCGTGCATGTGTCCCCCAATAGAGCAGTCAAACTACGCCTATGTGTAGCACCTGCTGGATCCCGCCACATGAGGTTTCTCTGTGCCTCAGGGACCCCTCAGGTGGCCGAGAACCACCAAAGCATCTCCTACCCCACCTCAACAGTGGGAGTGGCCAAGAGAAAGGGGGTGTGACCCATGTGTGTGTACCCCTGGCTGATTCCTGTCTGCTAAAAAGGCCTCTGGAGACCGAGGATTATGCCAAAGGTTCAGAAGGCCCCAGATCTGAAGTGGTATAAAATTTTGTTTTTTGTCTAAAGCATTTCATCTGGGATTGACAAAAAAATCTGAAACAAAAACAAACATCCACAACTCCACAAAACTCACTCGCTGCCCCTAAGAACCACAGGCTTGCCTCCTCCCTTCTCCTCCAACAGAACTCCCACTTAAACTCCCCTGTTTGCAACTCTTGTTTGCTGGCTCCCGTGCTGCTGCTGCAGCACTTAGATCATGATTTCAAGCTTTTTCTCCAAAACTAGTAGGGATGTCATTTGCTGCAGAGCAAGGGGAAGTTGCTTCCCCCCCCATTTTTCATAGATCCATGCTTCATTATCTCTTCCACTTTTTGCACCCCTCACCTCTCCCAGATTTTGGATGCCATCATTAGGATGAGTGTCTCATTTGTGATGCTGTTTGGTCAGAGAATGTTCTGTATGCTGACAACTGTACTCCCATCACAGAATTTTTCTGAAATGATGCCCTTAACCATAAGACGAGATGCTACCATGACAGGTCCATTAGAAATACCTTAGATTTGGCACACAATCTCAGTTTGCATTTAGAAAACAAACCTCTTTTGAGCATATCTGCAGGATCCATATTTACTGAGATGTGTTACAGTCTGATATCAGTCGTCTTCATGCAAGTCTAGAAAAGTCTAAATGCTGCAGCTCTTACGCAGGATTGTATCCTAAAAAGTCTGAGGAAAAACGAAAACTATTTTTAAAGCAAGACAAATTCCCATCTAAAACTCTACGTAATCCAACTAACCTTAGGCAAAAGGGAGAAAATTCCAAATCAGGCCTTAACTCATCTTGCTGGGCTTCAGTAGGCATGATGGATAAATTATGTTTTAGTGCAGTGCATCATGTTACACACCCTGGAGCCATATTTTTATATTCTACCAACTAGATGCACAATAATGATGCAAAATCCTTCTCATGCATACCAGTCTCACCAAGAGCAGGAATAGTCTTCATGCTGTGTGCATGGACAATGCATAATGATTTTCTACTGGGGCAGAAGCTGTATGTACTGAACCATACAGACAAAGCCCCATGACCCTTACACCCCACCTCTTTAGTCATGAAAGTCCTGTACACTAGCCTATTTGCATGATGGAATATAGAACAATTCCATCACATCACCTCCTGGCCAATGGCTTTTCTGGCATTCATACAGGTACAACCGCCTTCCAAAATTTGGTCCTATTTGTGTAACTCTATTCTGTGTGATAAAATACATTAAGCACAATAATTCCATCAGAATTTTCAAAGGTTTTGGGTTTGTCAATCTGTCTAAATCTTAAACTAAGAAAATCATCAAGCCATTTAATTTTGTTTGCTGATAACCCACATCCTCTTGAATAGTCACACTAACAAAGTTCAAATCACTATACCTCTCCACTAAGTTAGTATAAAAAAGGAAGGGAAAGAAACAAATTTGTTGAGGTGGTGTGAATTGTAAGTTGATTCCAAAGCTGTTTTGCAAAGTTAAAATGATCAAATTAATTTTATGCAGAATATATAAAACATAGAAATACAGTGCTGGAAGGGACCTTAAGAGGTCATCTAGTCCCTCTCCCCCATGCTGAGACAGATTGAAGCCTACCTAGAATGCCCGTGAATACCTATGTTTAGCACTGAGTTCAGACTTTATTATACTGGACCTCAAACAGCTAACAGATGGGGAATGAGACGTCAAAGACAACAAAAAAGATAGCTTCATGAATGAAATAAAACAATCTCAGTTTCTTTCCTTTTTTTTGGAAACAAGTTCTTTTATTGTGTGTCAACAGCAATATTTTCAGTGCAAATACAATTCCCCCCCCAAATTAATAGCTCTTAGTATACCTAGTAAAATATATCTGATAATTAAAATGCTCTGAGAAGCTATGACATGGCGGTTATGAGAACGTCCTAGTGAGTGAAGGACAATGGAGTCAGAAACGAAGTGATCACGTGTTTTAGGAAGGAGAAAGTTTTCCATAATTTTCAGTTCATGGTAGATGAGAAAGATCCCTATAGCACATGTGAACAGAGTGAGAGGAAGCTTGACAGTCAATATCTGTTGCAACAATGGCTTCCCGGTCAGCGAGAGTGAACTAGTGTAACTGACAACAGATGTAGAATCATGTATAGCACCCCTTCATGTGAAATGTAATGCTCCCAGTAATTCACTACTACAGGGTAAAATCACTTTTATATTCCATTCTGATATCACTTAATTGCTAAACTGGAATTTGTATATTTTATGTATCGGATGATGAATCTAAAGATATCATTTGCCTGAAAAATAGAGTTGTAAATTATTGTTTATTTGATGTGCTCTGAACTTGGCATTTAAAAAATGTTCACCTAGGTCATCTTAATCTTTCCCAACAGAGTGATAGGGTGACGAGCATGACAGGCAGGGAAAATTTGCTGAGATTTAATTCTGGTTACAGAGCAGAAGAATGAATCTTCTATTTAAAACATTAAAATAGACCCTGATGCCTAGGAATTGAAAGGGAATAACTCCGTTTGAGTAACTTGTCAGCTTATTTAACTGCTTAAGTGTTAGATGTGTAAACAACTGGGGCTCACATTTTCAAGTTCATAATTCAGCCTGGACAATTGTTGGTAGACAATTCCCTCAGATTGATGCACCAGGAAAGTGAAATTTGTCCATGTGACTCCTTGTTAAATGAAAAAATTAAATGATCCAGCATCTTTTTTCCACTGCACTGGGCTGCATTGTATGTAGCTAGCTCAGATTGCTTGCTTTCAACAATAAGGGCAAATATTTCAAAACACCCTTTACATTTTCAAGTCTTTGTTTTTTAATGCAAATTTTGGGGCTGCCAAAATTCAGGACCATGTGCATAAATTGGGAAATGGAATATCCAACTCTTTGATGTAAGTTTTGGGTGAGTAGAAACATAAGTGCCCAAAATTGTTCCCTCCAAAATTGGGCATATTTGGAGTCTAGGTTGAAGCCATGTAGAAAACCCGGCTCTCAATGAGAGGGGAAAAAACTACTTATGCAAGTTAAGTTTCAGCATAAACATTACAGATTGCTTCAGATGGTGATAAAGTGCAGTCTGTTTATATACTGTACGTGGGTTAAAAGCCAAGTTAATCTAGTAGACTGAGTTTTAAATTAGGAGGCAAACCATCCCTGTTGGAACTGTGTATATTTGTGAACTTGGTTACTTACTGCCTTAAAGGAAGGGAAAATATAAAACCCATACACATTCATTTTATATAGCTATAGCCAGCTAATCAATAGATCAGCCTATGATTATTTTAGATTACTTCACAGATAAAGTGCATTTTTGCATAGTTTATTACTATCCCTTCCAAAAATAACTTACATATTCATTTTCTCTGTGAAATTGTTTTCTGTGTTCTGTTTCCTACTGCTTGGCAATGAAATTCAATTTATCATGAAATTAGTAAGGCAGACATTGAAATACTGCAAGAGAGAAAATGTGTGTCTTACAAAGCTGAAACACACCAAGAGCATTTTGCCTCCTACTTTTTTTTTTTTTTATTTAAGAGACAAGTTCACATAAGGAAGTGTCTGTTTGTGCTGTAGAAAATATCTGCTTGTTGGCTTTGATCTCATATCATGCCACATAGCCATCAGCTATCACATAAAGGTATGTCTACTACTGATCTGAATATTTGTTAATCGTGACTCTTATAGCAACTGCACAGCTCAGACATAAGTAAAGATAAATAAGTTTACTGATCTGTGTTTAAAAGCCTTTACCAAAAACTATCAGGAAACCACAGGCCAAATTCCAACACAAAGGTGCACATACAGTTAGCAACTGCTAGAAAGCCCCAGGAATAAAAGGGGCAGCTGGGGTAGAAGTTTTTTGCCCCAGTGCTGGCTCTCTTAGAACATAAAAAGAAATTGTGTCACAGAGGGCTTACACAACATGAGAGACATAGGTGCAGTTCCCAGGTAAGACTTTAGAGATCAGGACCATGGTGCATCTGTTTTGAATATATACCTTCTGACTCCGCACTAACCCCTGTGCACCTCCCTATACACAGATTATTCCTGCTAAGAGCACCAATCTATAAGAGACAGGGTAGGGTCACTGATTAGAAAACTGGCGCACAACGTTGCTTTTGCAGAGCCTACAGTACATGTATGGTTTTTGGACACTCCTGGATTGTGCCGGAACTCATGTCCGTTGTTTGGTGAAGTTTTGTGGCAAAGAGGAGGAGAAGTTTCTGTTCTTTTCATTGTAGGTTTTTAGAAAAGTTTTGAGCAATGGACATTTTACCGATTGGTTTACAGATAACTTTCATGCAAGAAGTATTGTGTTGAGAATGCAATTTTTTCCACTGGGAATACAATACAGAAAACACTTGATTTTACTAGACAATATGCATCCAATTATACTGATTCAATCCATGCTTCATTTCAGTTAGTAGTTTGCTTACATGTTCTAATTTCAAAAGTTTTCAGTTATTTCAGAGAATAATCACATATCCAATACTGCCTAAAATTTGCTATTTAATCCATATTGTCACAATCTCTTTTTGATGCAGCTCCAACTCCTAACTAATGGTTCCATCTGTCAAAAATGCTCTACAGTTTTACCTACCAGATCAGTTGTTAGATCACATATTACAAAAGAAAACAAACTTCACAAACCCTATTTGGTTTGCTATATTTTACAATGCATATTATGCTCCTGCAGTTGTCTGACTTCGTCCCAATTTTCCACTTTCCCCAGAGATACAGCTATGCCCCAAAATTATTGTCTGTCTGATCTGTGAAACTTTCTAATTGCTTCTTTGCACATTTTTAAAAAATAGACAAGATAGAATAGTTAGTGAGGGAACCTCAAAAGGGTTCCAAGTATTCAGTTCCAATAAGCATTAAAACAAAAACAAAAAAAAACTTACATGCTTATCAGAACTATCCATATTTTTAGAGACTGCTGAATTGGGTTGGAAGTCTCATGATACCAGATTTTTCTGTGAGATTTCCAATACTTTCTGTTCTGATCCTAGTCAAAGATCAGAAGTGAAAAAGGTGCTGTTTGGAAAATCTTCAGTAGAACCTTTTCTGAGGAAGAATACAGTTTAGTCATCGAAACGCTTCATGAAATCATGTTTTTGTCAAAATCTTGTTTGAGAAAAAATGAAGAATTCCAATAATTTTGAAATGTTCCATTGTGACCTTTTCAGAATTCAGTGTTTCAATTTTGTTTTGAAATGACTGTTTCGATTTTTTAATTATAATATAATTTTAAAAAAATGCAAATCAAAACAAAATGTTTCATCTATAACTAAATATTTTTCAGAATTTTCTTTCACAGACCATTTCAAAATGTTGGGGTTTCATTCCTAATTGGAAATATGACAAATGTCAAAATCTTTCACAGAATGGAATTTCTATCCTCTGCATAGCTCTAAGAGCTCATATGAACATTTCAGAATCTTATTTGGTTTTAGCTATGGGTGATGTTTTATGGCTAGGTTTTGTTTCCAAAACCTGATGGTCCATTCCTATTTAAGATTTTAGGTGGAGATTTATTTCAAGGCGCAAACGTAAGTTAGGCACCCAGCTCCCATTGACTTTCAGTAGGAATCTACCTGCTTAACTGTCCTTTGTGACAAACTCTACCTCCTGATGCAATTCAAGATCATTTCAAATTTCTTGGGTTAGTATATCAGAAAATACATTGTAAACCAAATATCACCATTATCACATTTCTAAAATAAAAAAAGATATCTACCCCATATTTACCTATGGGATGTATCTTGAAGAAAATGTACCTCATAGATTAAAAAACCCTGAACATCTACAGTGGTAAGAACGTGCTCTATATCTGTGGAAATGGTGGTGTTTGGGAGAGGGGGTTGTGTGTTTTCATGTACAGAAACTTTAAATGATAGTTGGTTTGCAGAACTGACTGTTTGTGTCTTCCTCAGGAGATAGGACAACACACATATGAGGCAACAGAGCTTCAAGCACCAACATTACATTTGTTTTTTAAGGAAGAGAGCTCACTAACTTATTTTATGGATGCCACTGAATCCAGGTTTGAAGGGCTCCAGAAACACATCAAAAACCTGGAATGGGAAACCACAGCAATAATCATACCTGTTTGACAGAGGATTCCTTTAAATACAACCTGTATGGGGCAGTATACAGTGTGGTGTTCATCCTTGGCTTGATCACAAACTGTGCCTCTTTGTTTGTTTTCTGCTGTCGAATGAAAATGCGAAGTGAAACAACCATTTTCATGACAAACCTTGCCGTCTCTGACTTGCTCTTTGTATTCACTTTGCCTTTCAAAATTTTTTATAATTTCAACAGGCACTGGCCTTTTGGGGACACTCTGTGCAAGATTTCAGGGACTGCATTTCTCACCAACATATATGGCAGTATGCTGTTCCTCACCTGCATTAGTGTTGATCGTTTCCTGGCTATTGTCTACCCATTCAGATCTCGTACCATTCGGACAAGAAGAAATTCAACCATAGTGTGTGCTGGAGTCTGGATACTAGTCCTCAGTGGAGGAATTTCAGCCTCGTTGTTCTCTACAACCAACGTCTCCAACACTAGCACAACCTGCTTTGAGGGTTTTTCCAAAATTGTTTGGAAGACCTATTTGTCTAAGATCACTATGTTTATTGAAGTGGTAGGATTCATAATTCCTTTGCTACTGAACCTCACGTGCTCTTCACTGGTTCTGAGGACCCTCCGGAAACCTGTCACATTGTCTCAGATTGGGACAAACAAAGAAAAAGTACTGAAGATGATCATTGTGCATGTGGCCATTTTTGTAGTATGCTTTGTGCCTTACAATTCCATACTTTTCTTATATGCTCTTGTACGATCTCAAACCATAGCAAACTGCTCCTTGGAGAGATTTGCTAAGACAATGTACCCAATCACATTGTGCATCGCAACAATGAACTGCTGCTTTGACCCATTCATTTATTACTTCACATCAGAATCTTTTCAAAAGTCATGTATTATAAGTCCCCAAATAAAAACGGACCCTGTTTCCAAGACTGAAACACCTCTAACGATGAAGACTGCACTGCCTGCAATACTAGAGGAAGTGAATGACCATGCTATTATAAATAGAGGCGATCCAACATCTGAATCACATTTCTGAAGGCTTGTCTACATATGCAGTTATTCTTGATTAACTCTCCCTGATTAACTCCACGTGTGGAAATTCTTATTCCAGAATACAAGTGCCTTGTTTCTATTTATCTTACCCCATTTGAACAAGGCACTTTCATTCTTCTGTAATAAAAGTGTCCACACATGGAATTAATTGGAGATGCCTCCATGTGTAGATAAGCCCATCACATAATAGGCATCTCAATTTTGAGAGCTCAAGATACTCAAGTCCCGATAGATCTCTCTCTGGAGATTATAGATGAAGGGAATGGAGCTGATGCTAGTATTGAAAGAAGCCAACATTTGGTATATTTTCTTAGCATTAAACATGGGACCAGTCAGGACATATAAAAACATTATCTTACTTTAGAAATCTCAGTCAAAGTTTTCCTGTCTTCTGAAAAATACATCATATGTTAACTCAATTTCACACTATGTACGTTTTCTTTCAAACGTATAATAAAAGTGTTCAGTTTTACTACAAGCGTGTATTCTGGCTTTACTAGATACAGGTTTTTTAAATGACAGTAGGTGTGCCTTAGTTTGGAGCTAATTAGTTCTCTTAAAGAATGCAGGAAATGCTTGTTATACTAATAATAACAAAGAGCAAATAATGAAAGGACTCTGATGTACAAAGTCAGCTGCAAGATGCTGTATTCTTGTGAGCCACATAATTAAGTTACCTTTCAATTGATTTTAACACTGACTGTAGATTAAAAAAAGACACAACAGAACCTCAGAGTTATGAACTGACTGGTCAACCACACACCTCATTTGGAACTCGATATATGCAATCAGGCAGCAGTGGAGACCAAAAAAAGGCAAGTACAGTACTGTGTTTAAACATAAATTATGAAAAAAATAAAGGGAAAGCAGCATTTTTCTTCTGCATAGTAAAGTTTAAAAGCTATATTAAGTCAATGTTCAGTTATAAACTTTTGAAAGAACCACCATTGTGTTTTGTTCAGACTTACGGACATTTCAGAGTTACGAACAACCTCCATTACTGAGATGTTCGTAACTCTGAGGTTCTCTTGTATTACGACGTTGTTCAGACTGGTGTTTCTGCATCCCATGATATTACTGCTAAGTACACACCAGTTAGCTCAAAGAAAGGGCCTGATCCCACAGAGTTCTTGCTCTAGCAAATCTCTCTGGCAGTTTTGCCTGAGTAAGGGTTTAAGGACCACACTATGCTGATCTTTAGTAAAGGGTTTATTTGCACCCAGGCAATAGTTGTTATAGTGCTTGATTTAGCGGAGCAACCTGTAAGCAATTCTTTTCTATTTGCTACCCAGGGCAAATTTCTAAGCTCTACTACTTTTAAAGACTGAGCTGAAACAAATCAGCATTGCTCTGTTTCCTTGTTAAAGCAATGCAATATGTTTCCTTGTTTGTCAATTAATTTATTGCATACAGTATGTTTCATTTCTTCAGCTAGATCTCTATATAAAGTGAGAGCTATACAAATTATAGCTGTCTCTGTATAGAAAAAACTGTCCCTGCATTGGTACATTTTAATATGTGGTTCAAACCCGCAGCCCTGAGGCAGACAGGATCCCTCTTCACTTCATTGGGAGCTCTATGGAGGCAGGATAAGGCCCAAAAGCATTCATGTTTAAGTGCAAGACATATTGATGATACAGGAGGTGTTAACGAAGTTACCATTAAAAACATTTTGAAGTTACTGCTTATATTAATGTTACATTAAGAATTCACATTTTCTGGTTGACGGTGTAAGTATATTTCTAATTCAGAGTTATCAAGAATAAAGACAATTAGACTTCAACAAATTGAAGAGAGACTTCCATTTAATCATTTGTTTTAATTCTCACATGTTGAATCTCCGGTGACATTACAAGTAACCCATTAGGTCTAATTACGCCTTTAAATGGTTGGAGTTTAAATGCTTACTAAATACCCCAAAAAAATGGATTGCAAAAAAATTCACTTTGAAAATAATATTTAGCACTGCCATTGTTTTGAATGAGAGAGAAACAACCATACACTGAGCAAGACAAAGAAAGATCCTGTAGTTCAATATATTTTAGCTCTTAAATAACTACAGCACCTGACTTCTGGCACCCAGGTACAGAATGGCTATATGATAAATTCCTGATATACAAGCTCACAGTCCAAAGGAAAGAGTGGCCAAACCTTTAGAACTTGGCTTTGCATTATGGCCATGTTGACAAGACATTAATATCTCATGCTGGGATTTACTGCTGAGTAAGCGTCAGGGCAACAATGGGCTGTCCCCACTTCCAGACAAGAAAAGGTGACAAGAAGAGGAGATGATTCCAGCCACTTGGCAGTGTAAATGAACAGCTGAGCAGGTAGCGGGACAGGGTACAGTAACATGGCTCTGGTAAATTCATTGATGTTTGGAGAAATACAGGCAACCCAAATGATGAAATGGATTAGCTAGCATTTTACAAAGTTGCAGGGTTTGCCCAGCAACCATCTGCCATGCCGGCTTTACATTGCCCAAACCATGATCAAGTACAAAACATGCATCCAATAACCAGATTGTTTTGCTCTCTCTTCAGCAAAATACTTGGATCTGTATAGGAACATTTGTGCTCAAGGAGGAGTTTGTACGTGTAATTCAATGCAGCCACTTAGTCTTATGCCAAGTGGAAGAAAGGTTTCCCCCTTACTTCCCTGCTTCAATCTACACCTGCACTGAATCATTTCCAAGGATTTCTGTAATCCTTGTTTCCTTTAGGTGATGAACCTGTTTCAACGCTTGCCGTAAGATGTATGCATTTCAAAGAAGCTGCTTCCATCACTTTAGATCAAAATCCAATATGTGGCAAGAGGGATTTTTACAGGCTTTGGTGCAAGATGCTGCTTGTGGCAAACTTATCTTTCACACCGGAGCACTGACAAGGAAGCAGTCAGGTCTTTCAGATCAATAAGAAGTCTGCCACATCTTTATGGTAGGGATTCCACCTCCCTATTAACTGGCTCTTAAGTGTTGATAATTGGGGAGACCGAACTTTGAGTGTGGGAGTGGAGGGAATAAGGAATGTAAAGGGAAAGGGGGGTATAGTTGAAAGCTAGATTACTGGTTTAATGATCCATTTATAAACTTTTAATTAAGCCCTTTTCCACTGAGTAAGGAAAATCATCATGGTAAATGAGTAAGCTCAGATCTCCGAGGCAGAGTCCATTTATATTATTATTTCAGCGTTACAAAAGAGAAAACAAACTTTCTAGGGAGATGCCAGCTCATTCTTAATGGAAAGCTTTGACTTTCAGCTTGAATCTGTTCTTTAAATCTCCTTTCTGTTTTCATGCAGTAAGCATAAAGACATAATTCTTGAATTAAGTGGGGGTGGTTGGGATGTTCTTGGGCCAAAATCTGTTCTCAGCTGATGAAGGCAAGGGAGTTTCACTAGTGTAAGTGAGAACAGAATTTGACCCAGTATGTCAAAGTTGACTACAAAGCAGTATCTTGTTACCAATGATCTTAGAAACCTTCATGCTCTACTCAGCAGCGCTTCTACTAGTTAAATTTGCAGGATTTTTTTAAAACCTAGAAACCGCTGTCTAGCCTTCTTAAGGAAATGTTAAAAGAGAAGGGAAAAAACTGTGTGACTGGATACCATCCAGCCTGTACATGCATAGCTTAACTGTAATGCTAGCATAATGGCTCTCTTTTTCTAAGTGAAGTCTTTTTCTAGTGCCAATGCTTACAAATTTCTGTTTGCAGGTTTATGGGGTGAGAGCTGTGGTTGATATTCTCACATAAAATGTAATACTATCATCATGTGCCAAAATGCTAACTGAAAAGATTCATTATTTTGTAATTTAATACTTGATAAGTTCTATGGAGATCATATGTTGACTGACACGCACATCTGGTAGGACAGTTTGACTGATTTTTTCCCCTGAGGTCAGGGATACTAAATAAATGCCTGTATGGTTTGTATATAAGAAACCAATTATGCATTCAAAAGAAAGGAAAATCATTTTTCAGATGCAAGTAAGCAGAGCTAGAAGGAACTCTGGTGGCAAATGAAAAAGTGGATTCAGTTTGCATGGATAACACGCAACTGGGTCTCTCCTGCTTTTCTCCCTCTCCTGAACAAAGGGCTTTTGTTAGCAAATAGCACAAAACAGAAACATTAGTTTAGATGCAAGAAACAAATTAAAGAGGTTGATGCTCTTATCTAGCTGAACCTGTGAGAGAGAGGACTCCATCTAACACCTTAATCAAGGATTCTGCTTATTCACAGCCAGTTTTCCTTTCCCCCATCCCCTCAAATTCTGCTTAGGTAAATAATTAAGCTATAGCTTGCTACATAATTTTGTGGCACTAATCTGCTTTTAAAGAACTCTGGTGCTAAGCTACAGCATTTGCAAACTGATGTACAAAGAATATCTTCCACTTGCGTATATACACATAGCTATACAAATGCCATACGAGCTTCATAGAAAGGTTTGGTAGCAATGCTGTGAAATTTTAAAGAGGTTGGTTATATTAAGGCCATTATGTGCAGCTGAGGGACCACATTTTATTAAGTTAGCATGACAGAGCTACTTTTTATAGCAGAAGAAAGGTGTGCATTTGTCTTATGGGGTAAATTTTCATGGCTTTGCAGAATTAAGAGAGACTATCCAGTTTAAATTTTAAAATGACCTTCAAGAGCAGACAAGCACCAGAAAGTCACAGAGTCTGTACATTGGGTCAGTGTACCCAGTGGCCATGCTGGCTTGGTGCATAAGGAAGAAGGGTAAGAAGCACCCATGCCATAGGTGAGTTACACAGCTGGTAAGAGAAAGCAAGTTCTCTGCCCCAGGAGTACCACTATACTCTACTAGCCATGCCTTCCTCTCAGAGACTTGGTGAGGAGGAAACCCATCCCCTAATAATCCCAACAACATTCTTGGGGGCCTCTTGTACTACACGGCTTCAGGAGCGATGGAGGGTGGCACGCCTACTCAAATCACAGATCCAAAGGCCGTGGGCCTTTGGAAGGCTTCTCCAACTGTGGGGAATCCCTTTGTCCCCTCAACAACCTTTAAAGGGAAGCATATTTTCAGCTGTATGGGTTTCTACCCCCAGCCAATGCCCATGGGGACATCGTGGTTGGTGCCCCCCCAGTGTTTCTCCTCAGTAACTCCTCTGTCATTCCCATTGGGCTCAGTTGCTGTAAATTTAGGAAGGACACAGCCACTTCCCATGGGGAAGTGCCATCTCAGGACAGGGAACAGCAACAGATAACAGTGATCTCTCTCAAGACGTTTCTGTGGGTTGCACAGTGCCCCAAATGTTTACATCATAAAGGACTAGTGGGGTAATCGAATCAGGGTCTAGCTGTATAGTTAGTATTTTAGGAAGAGGCAAATACAAAGGTTTTGCTGCACTAAAGTGATGTGTTGTGCCTAGCTCACTTCAAGAACATATGTTAAAGCAATGATCTGTTCATGGGACATAAGATGTTGGTTTCCATTAATTGGCTAGGAGAGGCGTATTTATTTTTATTAAGGTTAAAGGACTAATCCCTTTAGAAATGGAAGCCCGACTTTTCTCCAGATTGGAAGCAGCTGTAATTTGAACTGCCATATATTGCCCTCAGGCTTGACAGAGCCCTCTAGTAGAATTGGGTCTCCAATTAACTTCTCAGAACCATGGCTGTAACTGCTAAGTATGCCAGCTTGCTGAAAAAGGGTATTGGTACTGGCGTTGTTTTATTTTGTGAATTAAATGCACTAGGATTTAGCTGAGATCATTATCTTTAAAATGATGCACTCAAACAAGACCTGAAAAGTGAAAGACATAGTACCTTAATAATTTTTATAAGCTTCCAGTGTTTAGAATGAGACACAAAGATGCACACGGTCTGTGATGCTCAACTGAAAAGCTAGCCATGTTTACTGCCAACATTGAGCCTTTTATCTAGATGTCCACTTCAAATGCTCAATTCTCAATATTTTTCACTTTCATATTTGTGAAATGAATAAAAAATGTAGTATTTCTGCTCTGAAAATAGCATCAAATGGGTTTGCACAGATAGAATGGTGCAGAATTTACAGACAATGGGGATGCAGAGATGCCTTGGGTCAGAATTCAGTCTGCAAAAACAGCACCCAGGTTGGCTTTTGATCCCAGGATGAGCTTGCAGGAATGGCATTTAGTGATCTTTTCATCTGTAGAATGGGTTAATTTGATGCAGAAAGACAAACATAGCATCATTTCTGAAGTGGCCTTTTTCAGAGTAAAACACCAGTTAAAATAATATTTATTATACTTAATGCTTCATGCAATTCTCTTTATGAATCCTTAAATTTCACCCTAGTAGAAGATGAAGTAGTAGTGGAGGTAAGATGCACTAACAATACTGATTTACATACAACAGATGAATGAAAGAAGGAAAATAGCCGTTTTCCCTTTCAGGATTAGGTAGTTGGAGTGTAAATCTTCCCAAAGTAGATAAGAAAATCTTGTGTTAGCTCTTCTCTGTCTGTGGAATTTTGATTATAAGCATGTAAATATTGTATATAGTTTAACCCCTTGCATTTTTTTGCACTGTTTGCTATTATATATTCATAATGAAAACGGTTCATAGTTCCAGAAAAAAAGTGAGAGTATATTCAGGAAAATAAATGAATCTGAACACACAGATTAACTAGAATAACTTTTAAAACTGCAGCTTTTCTATAGACCATTTGAAAAAACAACAGCCATGAAACAAGCAGAATTTCCTGGAGAACATTAGCATGGGAATCTGATCATTCCCTCCTCCTTGTTTTACATAAATACTCATGGCTTCTTTTGTGGTAGCACTTCATTAGCCTTTGGTCTCCAGGACCAAGCAATACTTTCTTTGATGTTGCTCTTATTCATTAAACCGCTTCTGAAAGCCAGCATCATAAGACTGCAGCTGTCAGATGATGAAACATCCAGAATGGCTGCCCGTGAGAACTCATTTTGATATAGTTTGTTTCCTTTAATTCCCTGCTGTCTATATGGCAGAGGACAGTATAGTCAAACACGTACTACACTAAAGGACCGCAGCAGTGTTTCTGAAGGTCAGAGTACCATTTTGTCATCACTTGTGTAACATGCATCAATTTTTTTCCCCAGGATGGATCTCTGGTTTTCCCATTTCCCACTTTTTACTCCCTATGGAGTAAAAAGCTCCCTGTGGAGCTCGTCCATGCCACTGTGTAAACAAGCAAAAGAGGATTGCTCCATAATGATCGAAGGAGATTCCTCCCAGGCCACTATTTTGGTTCTTGGCCTTTTAATTGATTTCAGGTGTAACATTAACACAGACCTGCCAATGAAGACTGGATTCTGTTGTTCAAAGAATGAAATGAATTTTGAAGACTCTTCCAGAAATTGGATGGAACATGCCACCCAAACTCAGACCTTGCATACATTCTCTTTGAGAACTGAGCTAGCAGAAAAATGACTGACCATAAAAGATTGACCCGAGTAGTTCTTACTCAGGGAACCTCAGTCCCAAGCATTGTACTTAAAAGCTATGTCAACTTCTGATCAACTCATCCAGGAATAAATGGTCTATGAATTATTTCATTTTGCTAAATTCATATTAGCTGCAATAAGACTAGCTGGGAGAATGCTTCAAACTGGAGAATCCCATTATTCAGTGAAAAACCAGTGAGGTTAGAACATAGCTACTGAGATCATTCCAGTGTTCCCTTTTACTGGAGTGTCTGTCTGGATGAAACGCTTATACCTAAGATGAAGCACATAACCCTCAGTTTCTGCACAGGAACACTGGTGACAGACATCCAAATCCCTGCACTTGTTTACTGGAGTCAGAACTAAAACTTTTTAACAGGCTCTGTCTTTTGCACTTCTATAATATCAGCAAAATCCCCTGTCACATGTTATATGGTGAGAGCAAAACAAAACAGACGATCATGTGAGCCCAAGAGTTCAAAATCACGAGCATAATCTCTCTAGCGATTACTAGACTAGATTACTAAACTGGATTACTAAACCAAATTAATCTCAGCTTTGGTAATTACATCCTAT
This sequence comes from Mesoclemmys tuberculata, assembly GCA_007922155.1. Classification (NCBI taxonomy): domain Eukaryota; kingdom Metazoa; phylum Chordata; order Testudines; family Chelidae; genus Mesoclemmys; species Mesoclemmys tuberculata. Next base: position 23,514,294 of record ML675622.1, read on the forward strand.
CTTTCTAAAAGCTTCCTGTACAGTATCAGATATTTGTCACTGCCTGGCTTATGTTATGTAGTATAGCTGTTCACTAGGGACCAGTGGCCATATTATATTCCATAGCCCTGCTAGTTGGAAAGTGCTCATTGGCGCCCCCTTGTAGATGCTCTATCACTAAATTAAAGATTGAAGGGAATACTGGGAGTGATTTCGTGTTGCTTTTTCATAAGCATTCCCAAGAAAGGAGGCATCTTTATTTAAATGGAAAAAACCAAGCAAATAGACTGTCCTGTCCCACATCCCTTCTGTGGGCAGGCCCATGCACATTTGGGACACAGAGCTTATCAAGCTAAGATGGGATGAAATACCAATAAAAGCTGATTGATCATGCACTCCCACTGCCTGGACTGTCTGCCTTTCAGTGGCAGGCAAACTCATTCCAATATATCATCATAATTAAATAATGGTATTGCAATTGCAGCTAGAGACAGAGATCAGGGATTGGGACCTCATTGTGCTAGGCACTTCACAGACAATAGAAAGGGAGGGTTGCTTCACTCTGATGGGCTGAGTAAGAGCCCAATACTCTGCTGCCTTTTCTCAGGCAAAATTCCCAGGGCTTTCAGTGAGGTTTTGGCTGTGTGAGGACTGCACAGTTTTAAAGAGAGCAGAACAATATATTTAACTGATAAAATGGAATAGCTTTGGAGGAGGAACTCAGTCTCCCAAGTTCAGATAAATGTACTTTAAAAAAAAAGTGCCTATGTGTACTTATGGAAATAAATTATACCAGTACAGGCACCTTTATATGACCATAACTGCGTCCACACGAAGGAGCTGCACCACTTTAACTATATCTGCTTCTAAACCAATATAGTTAAGGGTACAAAAAAGATGGGTGTAGCTCAGCCCTCAATCAAATCAGTTTAAAAAAGTGCTTAGAATTTAAAATGTATTCTAGCATAGAGATGTCAGTTAGGGGTGTGACTTTTTTTTTAAACTGACAATTATACTGGCATAAATCCTAGCATAGTTGCATTTGAACAAGCATGAAAGTGCCTTTGCCAGGATAGCTTATGTCCCTCAGGGAACTTGTGTAAACTATGCCAGCAGTCACACTTTTATGCAGGTAAAAGTGGTGTCTACACCTGAAGAGCTTGCCTAAATATAGTTGTGCCAGCAAAACTTTTCTAACTTAGACAATGCCTTAGTTAAACCCGTGCAGACCCCTGTGGACATACTACAGGCATGCCAACATTAGAACTCCAATTGCCCCTGAAGACGTATGGGCCTGATTTTTTTCTCCTACCAGGTTTACACCAAGCTAACTCAATGCAATTATTCCTGATTTACACCACTATCAGAGAGTCACAAACAGGCCACAATCTCAAAGACTGTGCTTTATAGTTATATAGTTATATAGTTTTTAGCTTCATTTTTTATTTCAGATTCATGGTAAAATTTTCAAGAGCAATTAAGGGACTTACATGCTTGTGGGGGGCAAAAGAGTAGACTCCCTTTTTATGGGATCACCTTAATTACAACCTTGAATTTTAAATGGAACCAGTTAGAAGACAGTAATTTTCAAACCAGTGCTGTGATGTGGGATCCCAGACTAGATGGAAGAATCAAAACACAGTCTTATTCATTCCCATAAGTCTGCAGTAGTATGCATTTAGGTGTATGTTAAGCCATCTGAGAATAATAGCTACCTGCTCTTTGTGTATGCAACTCAAATGAGCTCACGCACGCTAAAATAAAAGCAACCAAGCTGCTGAAACCGTCATTTCCCTATCAAGTTTCCTGCTAAGAAGCTATAACAAGTTGGCTACACAGTAGGGCATTGAAAGCCTTTGCTGGCTTGCTGTAGGTGAAGAGATTTAATTAGTAACTAAGGAAGCAAAGAATTCCTGTTTTGAAAAAAAAATTCAAATGGGACAGAAAAACAAATGACTAATAGTGTGCACATTTTTCCTGGCACTGCAGTCGTTTTAGAATCAGCGTAATGATATGAACTACACCTTCTTCCTCTGCAAGTCTGGCCCACTTTCCTTCCCTTTGAGGAACACAGTTTAAATAAAGAAACATCAGCAGTAACTCTGCAGCAAACAGACCCTAATCGGGCAAAGATAAATACAAGTAGCTGAGACCTTCGCTGAGGTGCAGGATACCAAAATTCTTTGTGAGAAACGGCTGCCAATGCACTTGAAATCCTTGCCAATTCTAATCTATAGCTGAAGGAAGCCACATGTCTGAGACTGGGATAGGGTGTTGTGGTAAAGACACAGCAACCAGAGATACAAGAAAGGAAAATAAGTATGCTGGCATGATTGTGGGATAATGGCGGTGTATTTCTATAAGTCTCCTTTTTAATCCAATAAAAGCAAGAGGACGTGAACCAAATGTGTACAAAAAATACAAAATAGGTTAACAATAATGTGAAGAAAGCAATATTTTCTGTTATTCACAGTTTAATTAAAATTATCCTTTTAATTTTATTTAAAATTAAATAAATTTTAATTTAATTTAATTAAAGTCCTCAGCCTGTCTACATAAACTCTCAGGACGAAGTGTTATTTTGCTGTCTGTGTCTGCACGCAGCCCAGCCCAGCAGGTCCCCCAATCCTGACAGGATACTTCGGGCACTAGCATATTATTATTATTACTATATTTGTATTGTGATAGTGTCTCTAAACCCGTCAGCGCTCAGGACTCCCTGTGGGGGGCACTGCACCACCACAGAATAAAAATGGTACCTACCCAAAGGAGCTTACAATTTAATAGAAATGTTCTATATTTTATGTATCTTTAGCAGACAGTATAAATTAAAATAACGTAACTGGCTGGTGATATATGCCAATCCCACTCTGAAGCATCATTTATTAACAGTGGCTATTTCTTATTTTTAAGCAGAGAGGAAAATTGTGGTAATCTCAGAGCGCACCAGGTGGTCTTACAGGGTATAGACAAAAGATGACCTTTTAATGGCAATTACTGATCCTAAATTGCACACAACTCTTACTCTGCTAGATATTTCACTTGAAGGTATGCCAGAGATTTTAAAGCAGTTTCTCATAAAATCAATTAAGTTTCCATCGCTCCAGCTCAGGCAGTAAACCCTCATCTGATAAAAAATACACAGCTGCAGTGGGAACAGAGTAAGACCAATGGATAAAATCTGTGAAGGATATAATTTTACTGGCTTTGTCTCACTTGACTGCTATAGAAAGGAACTAGGGGTTTGAGGATATGGTCAGTTTGTGTTTGCTTCCTTTTTTGGAGGTTTTAAGATGCTAGAGATTAGGTCGATACATTTTGCAAAAGGCAGCTATGAAACATTTTACTTTGTTCTTTTAAACCTACGTGAGAGGAGCTGGTTGCTATGGGGAAAGCTGAATGAAAGTAGTGCACCTGGGATCCATGACTGTTCTGGAGACAGTCAGTGGGTAGCATCCGGCAGCTGCCTGCCTCACTGGAGTTACTCTGACTGGGCGGAAGTGCAATCCTCTCGCAAAAGGTTTTGGAGATGCACTAAGTGATTTCTGGCACGTAACAGTGAACTTCTGTCCAGTGCCAGGAATTCAAAGGAACCAGTTTTGACTACAGATGTGCACAAGCCTAAACACAGGATCTAACTATTCAGGAGGATTTGAAATCACGACGAGTGTCTAGATCCAAATGTTGCTAATAACTGATCTTTATAACGCACCAGAACCACCTCTGACACAAACACTATAGAATGATTCGCACAGTAATCTCCAGAAATCATCATATGCTTGGATGTATAAGCAGGAGAATCTCGTGTAGGAATAGGGAGGTTATATTACCTCTATGTTAATTGCTGGCGTGGCTGCTACTAAACTACCGTGTCAGTTCTAGTGTTCACAATTCAAGAGGAATGTTGTTAAGTTACAGGAGGTTCGAAGAAGAGCCATGAGAAGGATTGAAAGATGAGAAAAGATGCCTTATAGTCATAGAATCAAGGAGCTCAGTGTATTTAGTTCAACAATGAGAAGGTTAAGGAGGAACATGATCACAGGGGATAAGTACCTGCAAGGGGAACAAAAATTAGACAGTGTGCTCTTCAGTCCAGCAGGTGAAGGAACAAGATCTAAAGGTTGGAAGTTGAAGCTACACAAATTCAGACTGGAAATAAGGTGCAATTTTTTTTAGGGCAATTAACCATTGGAACAATTTACCAAGGGTTGTGGTGGATTTTCCATTACTGGTCATATTGAAATGAAGCATTGATGTTTTTCTCAAGGATATGTTCTTGTTCAAACAGGAACTTTGCAGGGAAGGCCAATGGCCTGTGTCATGCAGGAGATCAAACTAGCTGATCCCAGTGAACCCTGCTGCTTGATGATCTAGGAATCACTAAAGTCCCTCTGCAGCCCAACAGTTCACATAGAGAATCCAGGCCTCAAAAAGCAATTTGAGCAGCAGCATGGAGATATTGTTATAAAACAGCTGCCTCTTGCTAGCATGACAGAAAAGCAAAATAGATCCACATTTGATCCTATTGCATTCCAGATCACTCACAAACCATGTATATTTAATCCATGGTGCTCCAACAAGAATACAGAGGAAGTATTTGTATACAAGTGGTCACTAATGGAGGGATTTTGAATAAAAGCCAAATCTACTTCTCCTGCTTGATCCTTCAGCAAATCATAATCCTGTGTTTATGGTATTAAAATGGGTTGCTCTGGAAATTCATCATTACAGGCTCACATCAGGATTGTAGAGACAGCCAAGATAGATTACATAAAAAGACTCATTGTTTAAAAACAAATATTTTTCATGAAAACTTTCAAAAAGCAGCAAGACAAACGATGAATACTGCATGAAAACAAAATGGATTTATTTTTAAATCCATTCTATTAAAAATAAGATTTCCCTAAGGACGAAACCATTTATTATAGCAACTGCAATTCCTGTGCCTGACCTGGCAGATTCATTTACACACCTGCACTTGACTTGGAAAACTTTCCAAGTGGTTCCTATTGAGCAAGACATACTCCTTCATTGGATTTTTTTCCTGGTCTTGCATGTTTTTTGTGGGTCTGGCTTTAATTTCTTTTTGGTGTATGCAACGGAGAACCACACAGAATCACATTATAAGAAGTGTTCTCTATTTTAGGTCCTTACAATTGGTTGGCTGGGCTCCCTTTTTGAGTCACGCTGACCTGCAGGGAAAAATGCAGGGCAGACAAGAGTCATGGAAATGAATCCCTCACTGAGAGGACTTGGATGTTCTCTATATGTTGAAGTACTGATATCTGATATATCCATTTAGACTTATGCAGAATATAATATACGAGCCCTCATCCATTGCTCTGGACACCATGGACAATTTAAACCCCCCACTAAAACAGACATGTCAATTCTTCCAACTCAAATACACAGAGATAAACAGTACTGCCACTATATAAATCCATGGCATGCCCACACTTTGAATGCCGCGTGCAGTTCTGGACAGCCCATCTCAAAAAAGATATATAAGAATCGAAAAAAGTACAAAGAAGGCAACAAAAATTATTAGGGGTATGGAACAGCTTCCATATGTGGAAAAATTAAAATGACAGGGACCGTTCAGCTTAGAAATGAGACTACTAAGGGGCAGATATGATAGGAGGTTTGCCAACTCACAAATGGTATGGAGAAAGTGAATAGGGAACAGTTATTTACCCCTTCATTTAACACAAGAACCAGAGGTCATGCAATGAAAGTAATAGGCAGCTGGTTTAAAAACAAACATAAGGAAAAAGCTTTCTTCCTACAATGCACAGTCAACCTATAGAACTCGTTGTCAGGGGATGTTGCGAAGGCCAGAAGTGTGTGGGTAAAAAAAGAATTAGTTAAATTCATGGACAATAGGTTCATCCATGGCTATTAGCAAAAATGATCAAGGACGTAGCCCCATGCTCTGAGTGTCCCTAAACCTCTGATTGCTAGGAGATGGGACTGGATGACAGGAGGGGATGGATCACTCAAAGTGCCCTGTTCGATTCATTCCCTCCGAACCATTTGGCGCTGGCCACTGTCAGAAGACAGAATGGACCTGACCCAGTATGGCCGTTCTTATATTCTCATGAAAATGACCCCAGACCCAGTTCTCATCAACACTGATCTCCTCATGAGCCAGAGAAAAAAGGTGGGCCTTGAAGCATATCTGAAAGGCCAACACGCTCAGGCTGTTCTGATGAAAGGAGAGAGCAAGTTCCCAAAGGCCCAGAGCCTAATCAAGAGCACTGCTGCCTATCTGCTGTATTTCTATGCCACACCTAGGGCTGGTCAGAAAATGACTGGTTCCCCAGCCAACATAATGACAGAAGTGGAAAAAAATTGGGGGGCAATTGATTTTTTTCAATCAAAAACCCCAAGAACGTCCAGATTTTTCGTGAAGCAGACACTTTCTGTCAAATCTTGTTTCGTTAAACACTGAACTAAAATGGAAAACTGGGTTGTGATAGAATTTTTTTGACCAGCCCTAATCAAAGCCTTTTAGAGGCAGATAGCTTTGAAAAAGAGGCACTATCAAGAGGAAATTTGTCACTACGATTATGAAACTTCTAGTCATGGAAGGAATGAGCACTCATTGCTCTCTCTGCTTTGTGTATTGTCACAATGAGCCCTTAACAAACAAGAACGTCTCTTTTGCAAGGGCCCTTCACTATGTCCATGTTAGTTTTACACAACAACACAACACAACGTTATGTCCCAGGTTCTGTGAACGCCTGTAGACTGGTCACCTGGAGAAGCCAACCATTGACTGAGCTGAAAGGGTGGCTTTGTGCAGGTGTTCTTTAGGGATCTTCCCCAAGAAGAGCTGTTGTATGCGTACACCTTGTTTCTCACACATATACATACACAGGCCCTTGAACCAAATCCAATGGTGGTAGAGAAGGGTCAACAGGGTTGTTATGTGGTGGAGAAGTGAGAGAGAGAGAACCCATGTGTGCTTATTTTTCACTTTCAAAGTCTGGTTGCGATCAGCATGCCCAAAGCATGGACCCAGTAGAAATACTGAGAATACTTGTTAATATTGAAGAGGTGGGGGAGATGTGTCTGATTTCACATTTTAGCATCTCGCTGATTTTGAGGAGGATGAGGGGGAAGGAGGTGAGGAATATCACTCTAGCCTTTACAATTTCTTGTGGTATTCATTGTGACAGAACTAGAATAGATGCTGAACAGTACAAACAACCAGGCCCACTCTGCACACACAACTGCCACTGACTGCCGCTTGCCTTTCTCCATTTCGTTTAATGTCCCTGGGGTGTTGGGTTGAAGACTATAACAAAAAAGAATCCAGAATTCTCCTGCCCATCTATCTGAGGGCTTGTCTGAATGGGAATGCTCAGAAAAATTAATCTGAATTAAGAGAGAATCAAATTAAGGCCACTTTACTTCTGCATAGGAGAATTCTACAGGGGTAGAATGTGGTTTTACTAATCCACTTTTAATTCACAGCTTTGGTTAATTCAGATAAACTTTGAGTGACCCCCATGTAGACAAGCCCTAAATCTCCCACTGTAACATATGAAAAAAATGCCTCTCTTTTACACTTTTCATACCATGACATTCAGCAAAGTGACTGAAATTTGCAGTATTAGGCAGTTGGGCATTTTTTCTTACCTCTCAAAGACGTGAGGTGTCTGACTCGGAGCAAGGATTAGCATGCAACGCAGGATGATGACACTTGCTGGTATCAGTGGTCAAGGGAATTGCACTTCACACATCAGGTGGAGCAAGGAGAGGAAGGCAGGTAGAAGGGTCATCCAAACATGTTCCTCCTTGCTATCCACAGGTGGACCCTGGGAAGCAACACATTCATCAGGATTGAACATGACATGGACTTGACAGACCCTTCACATTCCATGAAGAGAATCAGGGCAGGGCACTGTCTATTATAGGGCGTTTTCAAGACTTTAAGGAAAGGCAAAAAGAGTTTTATTGCCTCTGCTCTGCCCGTATTCCAGCCTCAGAAAATTTAACTGGGTTCTGCCATTACACACAAACTTCTGGAATCCCTGTGCTTGTTTTATTGCTCCCCAATCTACAATTTAAGTTGACCAGATAGTGTGAAAAATCGGGACAAGGGGTGGGGGGTAATAGGTGCCTATATAAGAGAAAGCCCCGAATATCGGGACTGTCCCTGTAAAAATCAGGACATCTGGTCTTCCTATTACAACTTGACCCACTAAAATTGAGCTATATACTGCTGTACATGTTAGCTAAACCTAACCCAAACTCAGTCTTTTACCTAGTGAAGAAAAATTTGAAGCGGGGTTTGGAAAGCTTGCATTATTACTTGCAATAACTGCATACAACGCTTGATGATGCACAATGCAGGTGGAAATTGTCTTTATCACATTAAGGATACCACAACTGAAGCAGGGGATGGTAATATCTGCCAAATGTCATGCAACTGTGGGGCTTCGTGGAAGGACCGAAGTTTCCCATGCTGCTGAGAGGGGGAACAGTGAGGAAGCAAGTGAGGCAGCAGCCAACTTGTTCTTTCACCTCCCCCTTCACCTCCTTCATGCCCCTCTCACTGGTTCCCATGCCCCTCAGTGCTGCACAACTGGGATATAAGGAGTCAGGCAGCAGAGAAAAGGAGGAGGTGAGCAGCGACTGCCTTGCACTCACCTGACCATTTTCTAAACTTGAGCAACAACAGGGAGCAAATACTTCTCTTCCCAAGGGGAGCAATGTGGCAAGAACTGGAGGGAGTGCATGAATGAACTGGATAGCCTGGTTTGGATAAGCATGGGGAAGGGAAGTAAGAGCTGGGGGTGAGTGGGATGGCTAAGGAGGAGAAATAGGGAGAAAGACAACTAGCTAGTGGGCAAAGACACTGGAGGAGCAGAAGGAGAGGTTTGGAACAAGAGGAAAAGAGAAAACTCTGAAGGTAAAATAGGAGGAGACAGGCCAACACAGAACAATCCACTTGCTCCATGAGAGAGGGTAACATGGAGCCTAGAGGAGAAGACGACAAACCTCTATCGGGCAGCATGCTGCAAAGATACTCTTCCTCTGTCCAGCATTCTACACAGGTTACCACATGCTATGCTAGTGATCAGAATCTAGGGAAAGAAGAACAAATCACCCCCAGGGTCCAGAAAAGCCAGCAAGATCCAGCTTTCACAGAGGGTACGTCTACACTGAGGAGTCAAGCCAATTGAATTGCAGTCAACAACTTTCACCCGCTCAATTTACAAAGTCAGAGATTCGTGATCACACCATGCTCATTGCATTGTGGGTTTACGTCCCCACCGGCCACTTTTGCATCAATTATCAAAGCAGCGCACCAGGGGTAGCTATCCCACAGTGCAAGTACCTGCAGTGCCTTTTGGGAAGATGGTTGTCCTCCCATGGTGCAATGTGCTCCCTTTCCTCCTCCCCTCTTGTCCAGAACAAACAGACGAACATTTTTTTGCACCATTTTTCCAAACTCTGCTGCATGCACGCCCTTGCTGGAAAGGCCTGGCGCACACTCAGCTGTGCACTGTCATTGTGAGCATCACAAACACCGCCCGACTCATCCGGTAGCATTTTCAGGGACAAGACAGGAGCCGCAGGGCTGAAAATGGTGATGATACTGAAGCTGCCCTACTACAAACCATAGAGCAAAACAATTCCCATTTGCTGTAGGCTGTCACATGGCATCTTCAGTTGGTGAAGTGCCACTTCTGGTCCCGTGAAACAAGCACAGATTGATGGGATCACATTGTTATGAAGGTGTGAGATGATGAGCTCATCGTATGTGAAAGGCCACTTTCACTGAACTTTGTGCAGAGCTCTCCCCAGCTCTGAAGCGCATGAATACTTGCTTAAGACCTGCTGTGACAATGGAGAAGCGAGTGGCCATTGCTCTGTGGAAGCTGGCAACTCCAGACTGCCACCGGTCAGTGGGGAATCAGTTCGGAGTCGGTAAATCCACCACGGGAGCTGCTGTGATGCAAGCATGCAGGGCCATCAATAGACTTTGGCTAAGAAGGGTAGTGACTTTGGTAAATATGCAGGATAGTGGATGGGTTTGTCACAATGGGGTTTCCAAACTGTGGCGGGGCGAATGATGGGATGCATATCCCCATCTTAGCACCAGACCATTTTGCCAGAGTACATAAACCAAAAGGGATACTTCTCAATGGTGTTGCAAGTCCTTGTGGATCACAGGGGACATTTCACCGACATCAGTGGGGGGTGGTCTGGAAAGGTGCATGACGCGTGCATGTTTAGGAACTCAGGTCTGTTAAAAAAAGATGCAGGCAAGCACTTCCTTCCCTTGCAAACAGAACTTAGTTAACTATTCAATTAACAATGCACAAGGTAGACTAGAATCCAGCTCTCCTTCCCATAGCAATATTGGCTCTCCAGCGTTAAGAGGAGCAAAAACAGTAAAAAAAAACAAAACCACCAACCTTATTTTCATTCCCAAGTTATTCTGAAAACACTGGGAGCAGCTCTGCTGACTAAGAAGGTGCCATTTTACATAGTAGGTTTTCAGAATGGAGCACACTTCACCCAATTTCAATTTTATTAGATGTTTATGTTGCAGTAGCACCCAGCACGCAAACAGATCAGGAACCTATTCCTATTGTTCTAGGTGCTGGACCAACATGCAGAAAGTGACAGTCCCTGCCCCAAACAGTTAAGATGTTATTAAGCACAGGTGTATATTTATCATGCATGGGTCCAAACAGTGAAGCTAAGGGGTGGTGAGATATCCCAAATTAACCAGTATGCAACATCATAACTTTGCACCAATTGCTGGGACTTCAATGTTCAGCCCCCTTACCAGAATACAGATATTTTTTACTTTTTTGAGAACCCCGGGGAAGAACAATTTCCCCCCATTTGCATCTGTGTGAAATTCAGACAGCTCTTTGAAGGAGTTCACGAAAAGCCAAAAATTAATCACACCAGGGACCCCAGGAAAATCCAAATCAAATGAGTCATGGGGGGGAGGGGAGGAAGGGCATACAAATCATCAAACATTAATTGAAGAAAAAGCGGACGGAGCAACAGCCAGAAAAAAATTCCATTGCAGCAAAGTCAGTGTCTCTGTTACGGGATGTTCAGTTGGTATCTGAAGTCAAGTCTGTGATCCCTGTTGCCAGAATTCGATCCTTACAAATGAACATCAGTGAAAGATAAGCAACATAAAAAGTGCCATAGCTAATGCACTACTCGAAGTTATGGGGTTGATGTACCAAAGTGCTTAATGACAAACCGAGCCTTGCTCTTGCTACTGCAAACAGGGCTTGGGCTCACGGAGCAGTAGAGACGCCTGAGGCAACCTCTCTTCCAGCAGGAGTCAGAAGCACAGAAGAATGGGTGGAGACGAGCAAGACATGCGCTGTTTTGTGTCTGAATCAGCTCCCTTTACAGGAGGCTGACAGACAAAGCTGATGACAACTGGGGAGGCTCATCCAGAGTTAAAAATTCATAAGATACGAAGGACGCAGTAAGCTCTAGAGTAGAGATGGGGAGAACCAAAAGGTCCCAAATTACTTCTCCGCTGAAGGTTATCATCTATCCAAATGTCTGAGCCAACTCCCCCCATCACCCACTCACATTCAGAATGCCCCACCAGAGAGCTTCTAAAGTCCCACTACCACTAAGCTCACTGCCTTCCCTAACGCCAGTGACAAATTCCTTTCGTTAAACATTCACTATCCGGCTACCCATCGCTGCTTTCCCAGTACTGCCACAGGGACCCACACAGGTTCAGCGTTTTGCAGTCTCCCAAAAGGCACTGAGTATTTAGTGGCAGCACGAGAACGAGCAAAATCACCAGCATTTCAAACAGTAGCTGCTACCATAGCAGAAAAAGGATGGGGCAAGGACAGAAACTAGGGATGAGAGGAGGATAGGAGAGAATTGTGTCTCTGGAGAGATGAACTGGTTAGTAAATACACTGGTGGGGGATAAGGCCTTGCTGGTGTATATTTCATGACTTAACACTGTGAAAGGGACTTGATTTTACACTCATTGCTTTTCAAATTCAGGACTATGAGAGCCTCTAGTTAAGGTGAGCACTGCCCTCTTGTGGCCAGTTTGAGGAATAGACAAAGGAAGATTAAGAAATCTTAATTAACGAGGGGAAAATGGCAGTGCTCTGCCACGCGCGGTGTTTTGCAAGTACGGCAAGCCATTTCAGATAATCGAAGGCTCTAGCCACTAGAGGGAAAAATACCGAGCCCAGAATGAAAAAATCTACTTTTTCACTACTCAAATCTAAACATTCCTAAATCAAGAACAAAAGCCCTGATCATCTCTGCCTGTTTTCCTGTAAAGATTGAACATGGAAGTGTTGCAGCCAAGTGTCCCATAACCGAGTTCATTTATTTTTACAATGCACTTACTAGCATGCCCCGAAGCAGAAGGGTCACAGAATGCACTCTTCCGCCATACTAGCATTAGCACCATTTGACCAAAGAAAAAAGTAACTGCTATTACTTCCCCAAAGAGACTGAGTGTCTCTTTCAAACTTCCTTCCTTCCTTTCTTCCCCCACCCTGCTTTATACATGGCAGCTGGGCTCACTAGGGTAAGGACCCTCAGCTGTATCTGCTTCCCAGCCACCTAATCTCTTTCCAGTTCCCCACACCTGCAGCCCTGACTGGCAACATGGAGATTTTGCCTTGCTCTATGTGGTGAATCTTGGCTTTGCTACCCAGGCACTTCACAGGGGCCAGTTATCGTGATGACCTGGCCACATTAGCGCCCACAATGACAGATGGGTAGTAAACCCTGTCCTAGTCACAGCCAACTAACACTCTCTTGCACTTGTACGAATGCATTTGCCAAGTATCTGTCATGGTGATTTTGTTTACTAACTCCCTGATTCCCAAGGCATGAAAACCCACAAAAAAGAGCCCAGTCTTTAAAGGTAAATTGCTCAGCTTCTTCCAGAGTATTTATTGACAAAGTTGGTAGAACACACTGTGTAAAAAGTGTGACACCCGAACCCCCAAACTGAATAAAACCACACTGAATCAGCTGCATTTGGAGAGGCCCAAACTAGGTGAATTTTAACAGCCTGGCAGAAAAATGGACCAAGATACATGTATACAAAGTACTTTAAAACATTCAGAGACAGGGCCTGATCCATTCCCTCATTGAAGTGAATAGAGTCTGTCAGTTCACTTTAGTGGGCATTGGATGAAGGCCATACAGCTGTTTTGTTTTATACTCCAGCAGAAGCAGATAATAATATCTGAGATGTATTTATTAAGTGACAGCTATTTGTATACTTTCACCTCATTATAACTAATTTTAAGAAGCTTTAAAAATGATAAACCATTGTATTTTGTCCCCTAACTAAACTCTCACATGAAAATACTTTTTTTGTGTAGTATGTCTGAGAATTACACTCAGGAGAAATGAAATCAAAGTATTATAAAAAGCCTATTACAAAAGGCAGGGCTGGCTTAAAAAGTGATTTCACTTGTGAAGGCTGAATTAGTGGCAATGTAAAACTCCGTCCTACCAATTTCTTAGTCACTTAATATTCTTCATGAAATATTTTAAAAGAGAAGGAAATCTGAAAGGCACAGGAGCCCATGAAGAACGGTTGTTCCTTCAAAGCAGCCACAGACAAACTGGTGAACCTCAAACAAGAACCTCCAGCCAAAGTATAGACCTAAGCTACTGTTGTGGTCCAAAAGCATGGTGTTTTTTTCTTCCCCCGTTTTCACACTTCTCTGCCTTTCATGGTTCCACCCAAAACTTAAAACACTAGAATACTGGAGATGGCCTAGACTGTCATTTTCCTTTGCCTTGACTGTGAGGAAGGCTGAAAGAGGATAATTTTCTCTCTTCTCACACAGCACCTGCAAAATCCAGATCAAAGTTCTCTAAGTCTGATGAGCCTGGTGAAAGCAGAGTGCCTCTACTAATTAACCGATTCAAGAACTCTCCCTGTAAGACATTTTTCACCTACTTCATCTATAAGATTGACTGATTTTGCTTCTGCTTCTGATCACAATGAAAAGAGATAAATATATCATCTGTAGCGGTAAAGCTTCACACAATTTTCATACAGAGAGTCAGAGGATACCTTAGGGTAATGTAGGCTATAAACTGGAAGATGGGTTTGTGCTAGTCACGGTGGGTGAAAGCCAGTGGGATGAGCTGAGATCCATTTTTGACAGTAATTGCTAATGACAGCTTTTGGGAGGGTGAGATGCCGGTCACCACAAAGGCCTTATATTCACCAAACAAAAAAAGTGTAATCCTGAGTTAGCTAACTTGAAGTAAAATCCTAGTGAAGACAAAGCACTTTGTCATTTTCAAATCTGTTAATTTGTCAAGGTAAACCTTAGGCTCCCCATAGCCTTTAATCTCATCCTGCTAATACAAGTGACAACTATTAACTGCCTTGTCTTTACTAAGATTTGCCCTGAAGTTAGTAGAACCTTTGTTTTCATCGTGAAGGCCAGGCCTAAAGGAGAGGTTGATACTACTGTTCTTAATCGATTGTCATGGATGGATGTGTTTTTTGAAAGATGTCAGGAGCCCAGCCGCTGCACCAAGGCGCACTCTATAAGTAAGTCAAACAAAATAAAGGCATGCAAGTCTAATCTCAAATTTTCTGAGAGCCATTTGGCAAGGACCAAGAAATAGAAACCTATTCTTGCAGACTGCCAGCCAGAAGTCAGAGGTAGCATCATAACCCAGGGAGACAGGAGGCGATCATAGTAGTTTTATCTCTTTAAATATTTTTTTCATTCCAAAGTCACATCTCCTTGATTTGAGTCAGCCCCAGGTGGAAGTATAGCAGCTAACAGAACCTGACTAGAAGGGTGAGAATTTGGTTTTTAAAAGCTCTTGGTAAGAACATAGGAACTGCCAGATTGGCTCAGACCATAGGCCCATCTAGTCCAGTATCCTGCGTCTGAGTGGCCAGCACTAACTGCACGTGAGAAAGGTATGAGAACCTTGCTGTGGGCAGGTGTCAATGAGTTTTCATACAAAAGTTTCTATTGTGCCAGAAGAGATTCACTAAGTGCAAATGGACGAACACAGTGAGGTATGGAATGAAATTAACTTTCTATAGAAAGGACCAAATCAGGAATGTCAGCCAACTAACTCATTATGAAGCTTTTTCCGTAGAAACTGCATGGTGACCCTTTCCCAGCCACCCACTGAGTGCTGTTCAGAATGACATAAGTCCAGGAGCTGGGGCTTCTAGAAAGACATCAAATATCATGAGAGCTGGCAGTGCTGCACAAGGAGCATCGGTTGCATGTTTCCTTCTCCAGCAGCCCAAGTGCTGCAGATCATCAGGCACTATGGGTGCAAATAGCCTGGAATAGCACTTTTCTCAGACACTAATTGGTACAATGCTCATGTAACAGACACAGCTGCTGAGGAGACACAATCTATGCTGTAAACCCTGGGGAAAGATTAATTAGACAGTGCTCCCGGCTGGGCTCATGGCTTTATTAGCTCCTAAGAACTCTAGACTCTCAGGAGAAACTGAACAGCGTAGGAACAACATACATATAATCATATATATATAATCATCCAGTTTCTGGATGACAGTCAGACAAGCTACCAATATCCCAGTGTGAAGGCCTGCTGCCCCCTGCACATAAAAGTACAGCGTACTTGCATCTACAATTCCAGGCAATAGCCATCTGCTCGGATGCCTCTGGTTTCCTCTGTTTCTGTGGGTAACTTGTTGCCAGTTTGCTGCTGTTCTGATCAGCCTTTGTTTCCTGCGGTGCCATTGTGCTTCGGGGAAAGAAGACATAATTGGAGACACATACTACGATGGGAGGCAGGAGAACTGGGGTTGCACTGAGATAGGAGAAGAGAAAGAATGGAGACAAGAAGATGATCCTGCCATTACTGCCTCTGCAGTTATATTTTAATTAAAGAAAAACAGAACAAGACAGGCGAAAGTTGGAGAGAAAGAAATCTGAAGAGAAACAGGGAGAGAATGAAGGAAATAAAGACCCACAGGATCTATTTCTCCTCTCAGATACCCAAGGGCAATTTACATTGACATCAGGGCAGAACTGGGCCGGTAGGTTAGCAGATTTTTAATGTCTTTATACATAGAAATTCCTTCATTTCCGTGAGTGTCTGCAATAAATCCCTGGGGCAGATGATTGTGTAGGGAGGGTGGAATATGTCTGCTCTGGGGAATGTCAATAAAATTGAAGCTTATTGTTCCTAATACACATGTAACTAGGTTAAAAAGACATAAGCCTTTACAAATTCAACTTCCTTCCTCTTCCACGTGGATATTTTGGGCAGAATTTGAAACGGAAGAATCACCTGCTTAAAAAGAGCAACTCAAAACAAGAAGCACTTAAAATATCAACAAGTTTAAAACAATCTCTCCCCTGTTACGTAAGACTGGGCATGGAATCCAGACCTTTAAAAAATTTAGGCAACCAGTCCTACTCCAGTCTGTCACTGCCATGCATAAAATCATTGCTAGCACCTTGTAAAATGAATTGATGGTCTTCCAGTTCACATCACACACAAGAAACGCCCCATCACAGGAAGAAGTCTCAGCTGAGACCAGTGATTCAATGAGGAAGGCAACTGGTGGTCATAAAGGTAGCAGCAAAAAAGTAAATGCCAGTTTGGGAGCAGAAGTCAACCTGTTTTAACTTAGAGCTGGTAGGGAAAAGGGACACATTTTTTGCAAACATGTTGGTGAAAGCAGATCTTTTCTACCAATGGAAACATTTCAAATTTCTGAAGTTGTTAACCAGCTGTATTGAAGATAAAAGCTTTGGATGCAAAGTTCAGCAGATTTCTGGCTGATTGAGCCACTAAGAGGGGCTGCAAACCTAAAGGGCTGTACTGTGCCCCTGTATGTTTAATCCACGTGTCACACAGAAAGCAAGAAATGGGCCACGGAGACGCAGAAGGCAGAAAAAAGGAATCACTGGAGGCTTTGCCTCTGATTCCTTGTAGGGAGATGACATGCAACTCACTGAAGGAATCTCAGCAAGGAAGCAGCTTTCCCACAACCCTTTTTGATGAGCTAGTGGGGGATGCTTCTAGACTACAGTGCCTTCTCTGATGATCAGTTTCCCACAACACTCTGTGGTAGTCTTTTGAGGGTAGTCCCCCCACTTAACTTTTTGTGATCTATGAGGGAGCAACCATCCATTAGCCTTGGGCAATCTCAGAAGAGAGGACAGCTATCTGCAGCTTTCTGTGGTGAACTAGGTGGGGCCTAGACAGTGATGATATCCCAAATTTCCAATAACCAGTTCTATAAAGGCAGGTGATATTTAAGAACCTATTCTGAATAGGTTCTTAAACATCATGCACGCAACACCCGACACTCTGCACCCCAACAACCCAGCACCCAGAACTTCAGGGCACCTTCCGCTGTGAAATTGACCCTCCCTGGTCAATTTCGGTGGCAGGGAGAATGCAGGAGAGACTCCCCGCACTGAAATTGACCCTCCCTGGTCAATTTTGGCGGCAGAGAGAATAGCAGGAGAGACTTCCCGAAGTGAAATTGACCCTCCCTGGTCAATTTTGGAGGCGGAGCTGGGGCATACTCTCCGCCCTGAAATTGACAAGGCAAAGTCAATTTCGGCGGTGGACAGGGAGACTTGGCATCGCAGACGAGAATCTCCGATGTGAAACTCGCTCTGCGCTGCCAAATTCGAAACCCCTCCAGCGCCCCGCAGAGCACAACGGGAGGACGCTAACAACCGGTTTGCTGCCTTTTTTTTATTTTAATAACCGGTTCGCGCGAAACCCGCCAGCGCCCTGCAGAGCGCGACAGGGGAGGACGCTAACAACCGGTTCGCTAAATTTTTTTAATTTTAAGAACCGGTTCGATATCATCACTGGGCCTAGATGGCTTAGTGATTACATACTGGGGGACACAGCTTCGGAAACATAACTGACATGAGGCGGCTGCCTTCTGGTCTATGTTAAATGAGTTTGGACATCTCTGTTGAGTCCCTAGCGCAAAGGTGTCCACAAACCCTGTGGACTTGTCACTGTCACGAAGGACATTAAATGTCTCCCTTCTTGACCATTTCCTCATCAAGACTAAGAGTACGTCTACACTTACGGCAGCAAAGTCGCCACCGCCAGATGGACCTATCTGGATTGATTGAGTGGTCAGTGAAAAAGTCAACACTGGTAAACCATCCCCTCAAGTGGCACGGTGCAGTGAAGACGGGAAGAGAAGATGGAAGAAGGGAAGCACAGCAGTTGACAGGAGATACGCAAGCTACTCTGCGTAGTTTGTGTAACTCCCGTCGACTGCCGCCGAATCACCCGGTAAGTGTAGACCAGGGCTAAGGGTTGAATGGAGAGCGAGACAGAACTACTCTCTCAACTGTAGAATTCAAAGGGATTCTCGCTTCCACTGCTCCACAGTGCCTGTTCATTAGGTAAATGGAGGACTTCAGTCTCCAATGCTCTCTGTCTGGCCCCTTTTGTTAGCATTAAATTCCATCGTTGGATTTAACAGCTCCCTCCTTTTTATTCTGTGGAATGCTCAGGGGCACTTTTGTCTCTTGTTTTCTTAACATCTTCTTCTTGAAACCAATCTACAGTGGACAGTTACTTCTTGCTTACCTGGATTGTTCATAATCATTCACACCACTAGTCACTGGATAAGCAAAACCTAATTAAGCTACTTAAACCTTATGTTTCAGAGCACAAATTGATCCTGATGGGGATCTGGAGGAATTCCTGTCTCTGCAGTGGCATAGCACGAGGGGGGAGGGGCAGGCCCCTGGGCACCAACCTGCGGGAGCGTGCTGGGCCGTCCTGTCACCACACGCAGGAGGTGGGAGACGCAGGAGGCTCTGAGGGGCACCCCTCAGCAGCTCCTCCCTCCTGCCTGTTGTGAAGAGTGGTCCTGGCACCCTGTCCCCAGGCCCGGGGGGTGAGGCTGCCCTGTCCAAGCCAGTGCCAGACTGTGTGGCTGGATCAGTGAATAAGTGATGGGGACACGTGCTGGGCTGGCCTTTCATGATGGGCGGGGGGCGCAGGAAGTCTGAGGGGCTCAGAGCCTCTTGCACCCTCCACCCCCCGCATCTCATGAAGGATCAGGCTGGCCTGGCACCCCCCGCTCTCAGGCCGGGGGGGCGTGCGGCTGCCCTATCCGAGCCAGCACCAGGTTGCGAGGCTGGAGTGGCCTGTAAGCGCTGGGCTGGCCCTTCACGCATGACAGGTGGGGGGTGCAGAAGACTCTGAGGGGCGCCCCCCAGTGCCTCCCCCCCATACATCATGAAAGGCCAGCCCACCACCCCTCCTCAGGTGCGGGGAGGGTGTGTGAGCCAGTGCCAGACTGTGAAGCTGCAGGAGGAGAGAGAGGCGCTGCGCGGCAGGTAAGTGCGGGGAACCAAGCCTGTATTTGCAACCCCCAAGTCTCAGCCCCCCCACCCCCCCACAGATACAATCCCCCTTTCCCCAGGGCAGCTGGGAACGGTGCTGGGACCCCTGCTGCCTGGGGATGGGGGAGAGCGAGGTGCAAATGTAGGTTTGGCCCCCAGGCACTGGAGACCCTCGGTACGCCACGACCTCTCTGCTCCAGTGTGTAACATCACACAAGTAGACAGGTAATTTTAGTTGGTTTGTTTTTACCTTCTTTTGAAACATAAGGCATTGGCTAGTGCAGGAGGCAGGACATGCAATGAAGTATGCTTTGCTATGGCACCTTGAGCGTATTCTAATAGAATGAACTTGAATTTCCTGCTATGGTAAATATCTAGTGCTCTTTCCAGGTGTTCGTGACTGCTTTTTACATTCCAACACAATTGTTTTATTTATTGACTAGAATTCTCAATTCACAATGAGAATTCACAGTTTACAGAGAATTCTTTCCCAGGTGTCTGGCTGTTGCATCTTGTGCACATTGTTAGGGTCTAACTGAACATCATATTTGGGGTTAGGAAGGAATTTTCTCCCAGGGTCTGATTGGCAGAGACCCCAGGGGTTTTACATCTTACTCTGCAGCATGGGGCATGAGTCACTTGCAGGTTTAAAATATTGTAAATAGTGGATTCTCTGTAAATCATGATTTGAGGATTTGAGTAACTCAGCTGAGGTTAGGGGTTTATTATAGGAGTGGGCGTGTTTGGTTCCATGGCTTGAAACGTGCAAATGGTCAGACTGGATGACCGTGATGATTCCTTCTGATGTTAAAGCCTACGCTATACATTGCTGTATGCGCCGTGACCACAATTCGGTTGTTTGCATAACAGTACACCAGTTCTCTGAAAAACCGTTGCATCACATGTTTGTCAGATGCAACAGGTTTTCAACCACAGTAGCTGACAGTGAGGTAGCTTTGGTAGCTTTCTCTATTACCAAAGGACATAGAGGCATGCGGTGAAAAAGGTCATTCTCAATTTTTTCTTTTGCAGAGATGCAGCTGGCATGCTAGGGGGAGATGAAGGTGTGGGGGAGTTATGTGGAAGAAGGGCTAAAAAGTCCCTAATTGACAGGGGCGAGAACCAATTGGCTTTTTGCTTTGTGACAATTATACAGCAAAACTGGAAAAGGTTCATGAAAGCTTCGCAAGCAAGAACTTTCTGCTCTCTCCAGCTGCCCATGAGGCTGTACTCCTGCTCTTCAATATCCAAGTGTGAACTGTCAGACAAAAGTGATTTTCTCTTTGTCAAATGCTTCCCTGTCAAAAAAAAAAAAAGTTTTGTAAAATTTCAAAAAAATTTACATTTTAAAGTAGCCAAAAAAAAAAAAAAGGCCAAGAGCTGTGCAAGGTTTCACACAGCAAGAAATTTCAGTCATTTTATTGTGCTCTAAATGTCATAAATCAGTGGAATATACATGTAATAAGGCTTTACAATAAGGCTCCCCAGTCTCACCCTAAAGACTATTATTAGAGAGGGCCTGAGCTGCAAAATTGAGGTCTGCATCTGAAAAGCCCTGAAGTTTAGGGATGCTTAGGTTTGAGCTCTTGGTTTGACCCATGATGGTAATAGAGGTGAAATTGGAATCCACATCTGATTGGGTTGTGAAACGTCTCCTCCCCCCCAAGTTCTTGGACTCTCACTTTTGAGTTCAGATCCATCTATATTCAGGGTATTTTTGTCCTATTATATATAAAAAATTACCTCTCCTCTCCCCCTAAGGCAGGGATGTCAAACTCAAATACACAGTGGGCCAAAATTAAAAACTTGGACAAAGTCGCGGGCCAACCTTGATATTTATTGAAAAAATGTCTACAATTGAGGAAGTTTTTCCTTCTCATCAAATATAACGATGAACCTTTTCATATGGAAACAAACTTAAGTTTTGCTTAAACATTGAATCTGGAACAAGCAAAGCTTAATACTATAAACACATGTGAAATCGGTGCATGTGAGGTCTACCGGCGGGCCAGCTCTAGTAGACATTTGGTATTTTCTCGCGGGCCAAATATAATTACACTGCGGGCCAGATTTGGCCCGCGGGCCTGAGTTTGACATCTATGCCCTAAGGAGAACACACGGTGAAATAAACAAGTCAGTGCAGTATCTGTTCTCTCAGGTCTGGGCATGGTCAGCAGTGTGATTAGGAGGTGTCGCACTGGGCATGCACACAGCTTCAAAATGGCAAATAATGTACATGCTGACAGCTGTGTAGTTAAGTAGCAATGACCAGGGCTGAGAGAAAAGTACCACACACAGTCACAGTAGCCTTACCGTGAGTAAAAGCTGGGACAGAGAGATTTGGGGCTGTGTGCTGGCTGAAAGAGACTTGGGACTGTGAGTAAAGAAACTGTCTCCTACTGTATTCGGGGAAACAGAACTTTCTGTTCATTCTTTGTCAATGAACAGGGTTGCACCAGATACCTGGGTCCTTCATCAGTGTCTCTGGTTAAATGAAACAAGCCAAAGGGCCCCAAACTTGGTTCATCACTCAGGTCAAAAAAACGGTAAAAAGTTTTTATTTCCAGTGCTGGGTGTCAAGTCTGAAACAGCTACAGTTTTTCAGCCTCTAAACTACGTGCAAGTGGAATTTGCACGTGACTTTGACAGACTTCAAACTTAAACCACAATGGCTAGATACGGAACTGTTTTCTTATGAGTCATACAGCTGGCCTGTTAATATAATTTGAAGGAAAACCCCTGAACCAGAGCAACAGTAGCTTGAAGAGGGGAAAAACAAAACAAAAAAAAACCCACCCAAGCCTAGCTACAGGACTTTTTTTCTTTGCTGTCTTAATAATTTCACATGCATGAAGGTAGCAGACATATATATTTAGCAATGACTTATGGTCAGAGTCTGTAGACCAATATGATTTCACAGCCAATACTGCAATCTCAGAAAATATGGGGAAATGAATGACACTGCTGACCATCTCCCTCTCTTTCCCTTTGGGAATGCGTGTAGTCCTGGTCTACACTCAAAAGTTAAATTGACCCAGCTATGCCACTTTAGAGGTGTGAAAAAGCCACACCCTGGAGTGCTGTAGTTAAACTGACCTAACCCCTAGTGTAGACAGCATTTAGATTAATGGAAGACTTCTGTTGACCTACATCTCAGGGAGGTGGATTAACTATGGCGATGGGAGAACTCCTCCCATGGCTGAAGTGAGTGGCTACAGTGAAGTGCTACATAGCTTGAGAAAAAATAAAAGGGCCTGATAAGTCTCTCCTTCCCTCCACTCCCTGCTCATGTATGTCTTCTCCTATTTTATTACAGTTACCTCCACCCTAATGTGCTGTGTCTGTCTAGCATAGTCCAGATTTCTAGCACCTGGTCTTGCAGCCTTGACAAGTTGTAAAATTGTGTACTTGTGTAATTCTATTGGTGAGCCTGTGATCCATGAGGTATCTGGAAATACATACAAGCTGTAAGTCCTTTACCCTTTTTGGGCTCTTCATCGTCTGTTTCTTTATGAAAATAAAAAATTAGTCACTAAACATTTAAAAAATCATTTAATCCTCCGAAGAACTTATGGGAAATAGGTAAATTACTGAGTAAAGCTTTTAATTAATCAAATTAAACATACACGCTTCTGGGTAGGTGTTATCCAAACCCATGGCCAACTCAAATTTTATTATTAATAAAAACAGACACGTGTATGTGGAGATGGATGTTTTTGAGCAGGAAGTCTCAGCCATATTACAACCTACATTGCCATCATGAACCATGACCATTTTACCTTAGATGACTTGGCTCTGGATTCAGGTGAATGGCGCTCCATGTGTAATACTAGAGGGTGACACATTTCATTGTTTCTGTAGGCTGAGCTCAGTGCATGCAACAGGGTCTTTTTGCATTCCTTCCTTCCCCTCCCCCACAAGGTCCTTGTGGGCCACCCACTCAGCCCCCTCTAGTTCAGGAACCTCCAGCAACCCCCCTCACTTATGCCAGAAGTTCTGTGTGTCTCCAGTGTCACCCTCTCACCATACCATTGTCCCCTGTTCTCCCCCGCCCTCATGCTGGGGTTCTCTGTGCATCCCATTCCCCCCTACTACCTTCCCCTTGATCATTCTTATTTCTTTTCTTTCTGTATGAGAGAGAAACACTCCAGGAGATCAACCTGTAAAATCCTATTGGGAGGATGGCCAGAGTTACAATGGAGGTATTGTGAAGCTGGAAGATGTTAATGGTGCTAATCAGCTGGTTCTTTTATCTATAGACAATTATAGAGGTGGTTGAACCTGCTGGGTCTGCTAACTAGATGCCACGTTTTCCCCATCTGATTTTCTCATTTTTCACCAAAATCAGTAGAACATTCCTTGAAATTTTGGAATCAATTGGGTGTGGCATTCACAAGTTATCACATCACAGAGAGACAAACAGAAAAACACTATGAATTTGTGTGTAAGTCCTTGCTTTGCATGGCTAATCAACATGTTTTGTGTGAGTGTGAGAGAGAGAAAAGGCAGGATGTATCCCTGCAATCTACCAGCAGGATCTCAGGATCTCTAGGCACAGACTGTCAGTGCCACAGACCTGTCTGCTGTGGAATTCTCCTACATTAGCCACAGAAATTAGCCATTAAAATCATGCAGATTGTATGTTATTGTGTGGGATAGTACTGGGTTGGCAGCTTTTCACTTCAAGGTCAATGCAGTTCAATAGCGACTAGACGTGGGCTTCAGCTCTAAAATTCAGACCCAATTTTGAAACCTGGGAGTATTTGAACTCGGAGATTTAAATGTTTTGATGAAAAAAAAAATGAAACCAGCTTTTACCTTAATAGACTGCAACAGTTATTTACAAATATACAGATGTTAACAGTTCTATTACAAAAATACTCCTTCACACTTGGCACTAATTGGCATCCATGGAAATCTGCTTTGAGAGACTAGGAACTGACCTGCAAAGGGTGATAACCCCCCTTTCATCTCAGAAGGCGGCTCCTCCAGATGATGACAAAGACACATGGGTGAGACAAAATGGGAGACCTGCCTGGCTATTGCCTGTGATGTATCATTTCTGTGCAATGAGAACTTCGGTTTCTAATGGTATAATTCTCTCATGAATCATAAACATTGAGTTTGCTAATCTTAATCTGTGTATGGGGGCCCCACATGGAAATGAGTAAAATGGGGCATTGCTGTGGTTTTAAAGAGCTTGCCCAGATGCTTTGGTGATGGGCACAGCATAAAATAAGTACATACTATTAATCAATAATATGAATTTAATGAATATATTTTTGTGTCTTAGAGAATAGGGACCCAGTGAAGAGGGTATATTTTTAGATTGTTCAGGTAACTTGAGCTTTATGGATAATAATAAAAATAAAAATAATAATTAATAAAGATACTGTGTAAGGATCTAGCACCTAAAATACAATCTGGCCACTGTAAGACTAAAGGTGAGAAAATAAAAGGACGTTTATAGATGAACCATTGTGTCACCTGCAGGTCACCTTGAGGTGTCAAGGATATGTTCTGTAAGTGCTCTGTGTGTAGATGAACTGTGAAACACTATGTATTTAAACAGCATATTGAAATGTTGTATTTTCTCCCCAGGTGGGGCCAGCAAAAGAAAAGAGTCCCTGCTGAGCAAAATGCCAGGCAGAAAACACAGTCAAAGTAGTGGTACGGGAAATAGTGGAAGCAGTAATGAAGACAGAAATCCTTAAAAGGAGATGTGAATACTGAAGACCAGCTACAAATCAAGAAAGCCAATAAACTACTCCTCTTGCTAAGCAAACATTGACTTCCTGATACAGATGCCACTAGGCAGGCCACTAGGCTACAATACAGCCCCTTTCTTGCTACTATTCCTGTCCCTCTACATCAGTTTCAGCTCACCCAATCCATGTACTTACAGGTTCTACAGGTCCTTAGAGAGTCTGTCCCCAACTGCCCTGGGCCCATTTGCCCAGAGCCCCCTCTGGAGATCTTAGATGGAGCAGAAGACCTTGTGTCAGCTGGCCATTATTTGCCTTTTGGTGCCCACAACTTTCCAGATTCAGTAAACAGATAGGGAAAGATTCAGTCTTGCCTTTCTGGGTGAATTTCAGCTTCAGAGATTTACATACAGAGAAAGTTAAACAAAGGATGATAGAACACCACAATTTAACATTCAGCTTCACCCATCAAATGTTAGGCCACTCTGATATTAAGAATTATATTACAATGTTCTTTACAGAAGATATAAACTAAAGGAAACTTGGTTACCTTGAGCTATCTTCTACCATAGGTGATTCTTCTGTCTTTTCACAATCTGCTTCCAACAACAAACCCACATTGTTTAGTTGCTAGATGCTTTGCTGTGTTGATATTGTCAATGGTGGTTTCCAGTTTTCATAGTGAGATCTTAGAGCAAATAGTTTTGGGCATCAGTTTTCTCCACTAAATCAGTTTCTCCCTGGAAAGTGAAAGACTGAATGGGAACTGTTCAGAATAGCTCCTGAAATATGAACGTTTGACTCTGAACTCTTTTCCCCAGATGCTGACTCACTGCTTTCTCTATGGTGAAAAGTTCCAGAGGGGTAGCCGTGTTAGTCTGTATACAGTGAAAACAATGAGAGTCCTGTAGCACCTTAAAAACTAACAAATTTCTGCGGGCATAAGCTTTTATGGGCTGCAACCCACTTCGTCAGATGCATGAAATGGAAATCACAGATAGGAGGTAAATACATGTATCTAAGGGTAAGAAACAACAATGGGGGGGACAAGTGCTAACAAACTCAATTCAGTTAGAGTAGATGAGGCCTATTCACAACCGTTGATTAGAAGGTGAGAACACCTCAGACAGAGACAAACCCCTACAGGATCTCCATAAAACATTTTTAAAACTACACTACCCACCTGAGGAGGTGAAGAAACAAATTGACAGAGCCAGACGGGTACCCAGAAGTCACTTACTACAGGGCAGACCCAACAAAGAAAACAACAGAACACCACTGGCTATTACCTGTAGAGCCCCCAACGAAAATCTCTCCAACACATCATTAAGGATCTACAACCTATCCTAGCAGATGATCCCTCACTCACTCAAGTCGTGGGAGGCAGGCCTATCCTTGCTTACAGACAGCCCCCTAACCTGAAGCAAATACTCACCAGCAACCGCACATCATACAACAAGAACACTAACCCAGGAACCTGTCACTGCAACAAACCCCGTTGCCAGCTCTGCCCACACATCGACTCTGGTGACACCATCACAAGTGACACCTAACCACATCAGCCACACCACCAGGAGCTCATTCACCTGCATATCTACTAATGGAATACACGCCATCATGTGCCAGCAATGCCCCTCTGCCACATACATTGGCCACACCGGACTGTCACAACACAAAAGAATAAACGGACACAAATCAGACATAAAAAATGGTAACATCCATAAACCAGTGGGAGAGCACTTCAGTCTCCCAGGACACTCTGTAGCTGACTTGAAAGTTGCCGTACTGCTACAAAAAAATCTTCAAAACCAGACTTCAGCGAGAAACTGCAGAGCTGGAACTCATCTGCAAACTTGAAACAATCAAACTGGGTCCGAATAGGAATGTTTCTCTCATTACAAGTAGTAATTGTCACTGTTCACACATTCTCACCTTGTTATCAACAGTTGTGAATAAGCCTCATCTACGTAACTGAACTGACTTTACCACTTTCCCTCCCCATTGTTGTTTCTTACCCTCGGATGTATATATACATACACACCTCCTATCTGTGATTTTCACTTCATGCATCTGACGAAGTGTGTTGCAGCCCACGAAAGCTTATGCCCGCAGAAATTTGTTAGTTTTTAAGGTACTACAGGACTCTCGTTGTTTTTGCTTTCTCTATGAAAGCTTTGCTTTCTATCCCCAGGACAGAACTTTTTGCTGTCCTTAACAAGAGATTTCTCTCCTTAAGACCAACCTGTTCCATTTGCTATTACATTTAGTTGGTTAGCTGCTGTTTGCCCATTTTCACTATTGTGCAAACCATGAAAAAAAAAAATTCTTATGTCCCTTCCAGAAGGCATAGGTTACTTGAAGCTATGCAGCAAGAGATTCTGGATAATAAGGCATAGTCAAATAAGGTTTAATAAAGACCCTTCATGAAACTTCATCTATTTTTGGATCAAACTCAAAACAAATCTTTTTCAGAGGGTGTGAAGTGTATGGGTACAGTATGTATTTTTGCAACTTTCAGTTTCTGTCCCCAACAAGTACCAAACTATCACAAATAAAAACTCACAATAGGGTAGTTTTGGCTGGACCTGAAGAAAAGCCCGAGATCGCTCATGAAAAAGCCTTGCTCTCCAAGTCTCAGAATTTTCCGCTCAATTCTGATGATTCAAAATGTTGAGGTAGTTTGAATAAAGTCTGGATGAGCATCCGAGCTTTGGGGCATTCATCTGACCTTAGCCTAGATTCTGAAATATTTGAAGTTTTCCCTATCCATAGCTACTATGAGAACTAAGTATTACTTCTTGCACAACAGTTCTGATATGAACAGATAGCCTTGTGGTACCTTATAACACCTGCTTCACACATCTACTCTTGTGGTACACTCCTAAACAAGAGGGAACTGGTTTGCTACTGCAGTGCAGAATTGGTCTCTGTGCAAAGAAAGTACTGGGTATGTAGTAAATTAAGATCTGAAAATGAACTCTTTAAAATTAAATTAAAGTAAAATCTATTACTTCAACTATGTGTTAATAAAATGCCCACTGGAAACCAGCAAGCTTTCAGTTGCCATAACACCAGCTCCCCCCCCATATCTTTGGAGACTATATTTTGTTCACATATTCTGATTTTTTAGCTATCTTGCCTTGTACGTTCCTTTCTCTGTTTTCTATCTTTAGGGTACAGATCTGGATTTGAGAATAAACATGTTCATACATTTTTACATCAGCGCATTATTTTTAGTTCCTGATATCAGTTTTCGTGTAGTTCTTCGTGGGCACACAGCTGGAATACTAAAAACCACTAGCAAATATTTGCAGTGGAGCTGGTCAAATGATCTATTGTTCATAATGTTCATTACAAATTTAGTCTTTTTCCTGTTTGTGAATTGTTTGTGAACTGACCAGTTTTAACAATATCTACTAGCTATTCACGATCACTTGATAAAGCATTTATCTGAGTAAATTTCAAGCTATGGGCCTTTGTTCACTTTGATTATTCACTATCCATGGAGTTTGACAGGTAACATAAGTCATGGATTTTTAGGTCTGGTTCCCAACTGGACAACATTATCTTTTTAATCAGAAGAGTAAATACTTTTCCTTCACATGTCAGTGCCCTTGTTCATGTGAAAATATGCGTATCTGCATAAAGAACAGCTATTCCCCAAAGACTTACGTACACGAACTAAAACTCATTAACGTTGTTCTCTTTTCAGTCAATACAGCATGCACTTTTAGTCTTGTATTATATTATGGAAAGCAACACAGAAAGAAAGCTCAAATGTAAAATCACTATGAAAGAGAATGCCGAATGTTCTATCTCTTTACGATTGCATCCCTGCCCCCTAAGACAGAACCAGGCAGAGTTTATATTCTTCTTTCATTAAAACAAACAAGAGCTTGTATTAAACAATTATATAATTCGTATTTAAGCATTAGGTAACACAGACAACTGTAAACTACAGCTGGGCCTGGCTTCAGAGACTGAGCTCCACTGCCAGCCACAACACCTATGCAGCTATTTTGTATCTCTGAGAATCCTTTAGTGACTAGACACACAACGAAGTTGTTGGCAGAACCCAGGATTCAGACCCTTTTAGTCTTTGGATCACTCAGCCACACTGCCTTTATATTTGTACAGTTGTAAATCGAACAAATGCAACTGTAATTAATCTCATGTCTCTTCCACACAGAAGTTTGCCTTTGCCCAAGTAAACGAAGATCATTCGTGATAAATGTGAAAGGTCAGGAAGGAAATATATATGTAAGCATGCAGGTTGTAGGTTGTGAAAAAGAGCTTTGATAATATCTGTGTTTCACAAATTGTTCCTCAGTTTTTAATCAGTGAGTTATTTCTAAATAGCTGTTCCAAAATACCTTCTGCTTAGTATGCTGTATTATTGGGTATTCTGAGGTAATTTAATTTAAAAACCAACTTCACTGGACTCCACCCAAAAGTAAATATGTCCCCATTGCTCATGAGCAACTTAAAAACCCCCCACAAAAATAAAAACAGGATTTGCCGATAAAAGTCACAGCATTGGCTAAAGGATCGATAGTTCTCTTCAGCTATGTCACGCAAATAATTGCAAAGCAAAATTCCTACAGTTCTTCCCAACCTTCTCAACAATTCTTTGAAACAAACAGGTTTATAAACGTCATGCGATGTGCATGTTGAAGTGTACTTATCCAGTGTTGTGCTTAGTGGAAGATGCCATTACTTTTAGCTCTTTTATAGCCTCAAGCAGTAAAGGATAGCAGTATCGGCAGAATGCTTACAGAGCCACAGTGGGTAATTTATAATTCAGTCCAGTTCCCAGAGCAGAAGTGTAGCCTGCTCTGCATGTTTCAAAGGTGTGGCCAGCCAGCTGCATGGGCTGCTGCAGAGGGACAGCCTAGATCCACCTCCTTTGCATTCCTCCCTTTTTGGGGTGATTTGCACCCGGAGAGTACAAGGCGGAAGGATTGCGTGAGGAGGGGAAAACAGAGGAAGGCTTTTTGCACCTTCCTCCTCCTCTCCTATGCACATATGCAGGTATAGATACAGTGTGGCTCTTAGACTTCTGAGCAGATAGAGCAAAGACTAAATTGTGGTTCAGTGAGAAAAAAGGACTTGGACAGTCTAGCTGGAACTCAAACACCGTGCCCTACATAAGGTGCAAATAGTAGAGCATTTACTGCAGGCACACAGTGAGTTACATGCTACAAACCACAGGTCTGAGTCTGCAGCATAGTTCCAAAGGGACTGTAGGATTGGGCCCTGTGACACTTTAAATATCAGTGATCTTGAGTGAAAGCCTGGCCCCAATGAAGTGATTTGCCATTTACTTCACTGGTGCCTGGATTTCATCTCTTTGCTTGAGACATGTCAGGATTGTTACAGATTTGCATTTCTAGTGCAGGCTTGTCACAGTAAATTTAAACGGATTTACTTTCCTGTCTATTAAAGTTGCAGGGCAGTGACACTAGGGGCCTGCTTCTGTTCCCAGTAAAGCCGCTGGGAGCTCTGCCATTGACTTCCCTGACAGCAGGAGTAGGCCCTGTCCATAACAATCGCATGGAACAGGAAATAAACACTGCACAAACAGCAGCAGTAAATGCAATACAAAGACATGGCAATAGCTGGATCCAAACAGAAATTCCCTGGGCCAAACCTTAAATCCCTTTGGAGAGTGAGGGGAGACCCTGCGAACGCTGTAAGCGTCAGCTCTGAGTTCAGCCTGTACAGGAGGGCAGGAGGTGCAAATCCCAGCCTATGGGGCCTACAGTGGAGGGAACCCTCCTATCTCCCAGAAGAGCTTTCTCCATGGGTGATAACTCTACCTGTTCTCACCAGGCAGCATGGCTCTAGTGGGAGGAAGGCTGCCTTTGACTGGCTACACAGGACCTGGAGTGTGCCAGTGGGAGCTAATGGAATAGTGCAGCAGTTAATGGGAGCAGATTGCAGTGGGAGCTGTGAGCACGCCTCGTGCACTCAGCACTTTGCAGTCCGTGAGAATAGCACGTCCTGATTGCAAGCACGCATATAGCATGAGTTCTGTGCACCAGTCCTGACATACAGCAGCAGGGGATGCAGCCCAGGTCTAACTAACCTTGTGGGAAACCAGCTTAGTGGCGTCATTCAGGTTGCTTTCTGAAATGTAAACAAGCTTTCTGTGGTGCCCATAGAGTCATATTTTACTTCCTCTTCTAACTGCACAGGCTTACAGTTATCAGCAAGATTGCTGTGCAATAAGGTAAGGCTGTTTTTCAAGCTCTTACTTCTTGTACTAAAGAAAAAACAAATAAGCCTATACTGTTGGAATATGCCACATTAAAATATTGCCTTTCTTGTGCTTTTCGTTGTGGACTCACTCTTGTCAAAGCAGAAAAATTACAAAGAAATAAGACTTTTGTAGTGTACTTTGTTTAGTTAAAACTATGTTGTGAAAAATATTTGCAGTATGTGTTTTCTCAAGAAAGCTTTTCCAACAAGATAAAGTTACAGACAGCGTTTTCAGAAGCACAAGCAAAAGCAGTACGGTGATTAGATATGTTTGCCCGCCAAATTTTTGCAAGCATGGAAGAGCTAAACTAGTAGCTGTAATAAACTGCTGGGGGCAGAGAGAGAGTAAATGTTATGCTTTGGCAATTAACAGTCCCTTAATTGCGATCAAATGTTACAAGAAGTCATTTTGTTCTGTTGTGTAATTTCTGATTGAAAATCTGAACAAATTTTTCATTTTAAAATTGTTTTTGGCAGCAACAGAAATTCCAGCGAACCTCTATTTCATCTAGCAAAGGATTTTTATCAGAATGAGAAATTTCCGTCTTCAGGCTATTGCTTCTATGTAATCTACGATGCTTTGTAATTCACTTGTGAGATCAGAATGATTGTGTTTCTTGGGGCTGGGAGATTAAAACACAATGTGACAAAAGTCACAGTATTCTCAGGCGCTATCAGGCAATTGCCACTGATATGCAGGGTTGCAATTTTTAAACTGGATTGGACATAGCTTGATTCTCTGATAGGTGCATTTAAAGCGCACTCTTCTAAATATTGCTTACTTAAGCGACTCCTTGATACCGGGCCAATCGCTCCAGCAGGTGGTTAGACATTAGAAGGAATTTGGTGCAATCTGCTGTCTGGTGGCTGGCAACTACCACTTGTGTATCGTGAAGGTAACTACAGAACTCATAGCCGCATAACCGGGTTCTAAAGCTGAACCTTTACTAAGTAAATCAAAAGGGAATGCCTCTTTTGGTGACTCACGTAGCATTTTTGCCACCCACTCACGTGGGAGAAATCTTCAGCTTTCGCATGTGAAATAAGGATATTGGGTTTTTCTTTTTAAAGGGCGTAAAGTCTATTGTTGAAATGTGGCTCAGTGGATGGTGCTCAGTGCTTCGATCCTCTCTGAGCACAATTGGCCAAATTCATCCCTGGTGTAACCCCACTTCAGTAGAATCATACCGGGGATGAATTTGGCCCCGCACGGTAGAAGAGTCATGGTAAGGTATTTGGGAAGGAGTGTACACGTGTGTGGGTGCTGTGGGGGAGGTGGCACAAACTTTTCCCAGTCTGTAGAAAGGACTAGTGGAATAATGGAGGTGCAAGGTGCGTGAGGTAATATCTTTTATTGGATCAACTTCTGTTGGTGAGAGAGACAAGCTTTTGAGCCACCCAGAGCTCTTCTCCCAGCATCACAGCAAAATGCCAAATGGAACAGATTGTTTAGCAGAAATAGTTTGCACATATCGTAAGGGGCCATTCAAGGTAGGAGTGACCTGTTAACAGTGGGGGCAAAAAACCTGAACTGGTTTCAAGACTGAGCTTGTAAATTTATGGAGGGGTAGGTATGATGGGACTGCCTTCAACGGCATGTAGCCGATCTGCGACTGCTAGCAGCAAATATCCCCCAACAGCCATTGATGGGACACCACATGGGGAGGGCTCTGAGTTACTGCAGAGAATTCTTTCTCAAGTGCCCTGGTGGTGGGTGTTGCTGAAATGCCCAGGGTTCAACTGACTGCCATGTTTGCAGTTGGGAAGGAATTTTCCCCTAGATCAGATTGGCAAAGACCCTGGTGGGTTTTCGCCTTCCACTGCAATGTGGGGCATGGGATACCTGCAGGTTTAAGCTATTGTAGCTGGATTCTCTGTAGCTTGCAGTCTTTAAACTCTGATTTGA
This sequence comes from Mesoclemmys tuberculata, assembly GCA_007922155.1. Classification (NCBI taxonomy): domain Eukaryota; kingdom Metazoa; phylum Chordata; order Testudines; family Chelidae; genus Mesoclemmys; species Mesoclemmys tuberculata. Next base: position 23,547,499 of record ML675622.1, read on the forward strand.
GGACTTTCACTCAGCTAGAGATTCCAGGCATATTACAGGAGTGGGTGGGTGAGGTTCTGTGGCCTGCGACGTGTAGCAGGCCAAACTAGATGATCGTGATGGTCCCTTCTGGCCTTAAACTCTATGAGTCTCTCTAATTTCATGGGATTGACATGGCACAACTACACTGCATAGTGGAATATATTAGTGGACATTTGATTCACACTGACACTGGAAGATATACATATTTATTACAGCTGAGACAAGCTGTGAGTAGAACTTAGCCAGAGGAAGGCTCCCTTTTCATTCAGCTGTAGAGTTTTTTGCTGCTGCCTGTGTGGGTTTCAGTTTTAATTGTGACTCCAGCAACTTGCAAGACACAGAAACACTTGCTAAGGGGTGATTCTAGAAGGAGGATTTTGCAACATAGTTAAATCAGTTAGTGTCTGGACACCAGTCGGTGGGCACAACAAAAAATGGTCGGGCCACGGAGTGACAGTGCTACACTTCCTGGTCTCAGCTTGAACTTTCCTTGCCTGATAGTGGCATGGAAATAATATTTTCCAGACTTCCATCTACAAGTAACCAGGTAATAGTGTGCACCAGTAGAGACCATTCCTTTCCTTTTTGCCACAGCTTTACAAATACAAATTGTGTTGAACACGTAAATCGATCAGACAAACATCAATACTGTATTTATTCATTTTACTGAAATTGCAAGTTCTGAAGAAAATGTTCCAGTAGGAATTTGTTTTAGCAGAGGCTTTCACTTTCCACTTGTGACTTCCAAACTACTGTGATAGGTCTTCACTATATGGGAAAAAAGTTAAGTAAATCAATATTTTAACTTGGCACCTGTGCCATACAACATGCTGCTGGTGCCCTCGCTTTGTCAGTAATTTTGCAGTGGGGGTCCAGTCCTGGCAGGTGTTGAGTAGGATCCCTGTTTTAGCTTAGAGAGTAGTTTTATCATGTTTTAAATAAAGTGATTAATTATTGGCAAGCCTAGTGAATTGGTGTGTGGGAATGCGCCATACGTGATTATTAGTATATAAATGCTATCCATGATTTTGCACTCCCAGTCAATTCACACCCTTCTTAATCTATCTTTCATTATGTAGAGCCTGACCCAGAGCCCACAGAAATCAATGAAGGGCCATCTACAGGCCCATAGTTCAATTACTAATCTAATACAGACAGTACATGTTTTTATTTTTTATTTTTGTCCAGCACATTTTAAGGGTATTTTTGTAACCATGTGACTGTGCCCACAAGGATTCTAAACAGCTATCATTGTTTAATTTCAGAAAATCAGAACTTTTCCCTAACTCTAACCATAGAAAGCGAGGGGATTTTTCTCTGAAACTTTTCTGGTATCAATTCCCTAAAATCAGAACACACTATTTTCAATTTGGGATAATCCCAGATGATATCAAGACACACGAAACCAATAAAACATCATTTAACAAACACCAGGTCTATCTAGGTGCTTCAATGGCCCTCATCACCATAGTACGGTAGCACCTTCTTTTCTCTTACCAGGCTTGGAAATTTCTCTCTCAAAGAAAAGGCAAAAAGAAATGAAACCTTGTCTAAATCTGACACCTTGTGGCCAATTAAAGAACAGATTTTAGGACTGATGAAAAAGGTGGCAAAAAAAATTCCATTATTCTCTAACCAACAGGCAAACCAGTCCTGCTTCATTCTATAGCCTGGGCATTTTCTGAGAAAACACAATTCTACACAACGAAGAAGGAACTCACACAGTGAGAAACCCTTAGAGGGATAGATATTTCCTCATGTCTGGAATACTTGTGAGAAGGTATATTTTGCCATTAGAAAATGAGGACTGCATTGGTGGAAATCACTGGTGTGCATTCAATACTTTATTGAAGCAGGAATGATAATGTGTTTTCTCAGAAGCTTACTTAATAGATGGGTTCTTTTTAAGACCTGCAGTAGGAACGGTCTCACTGATGAGCTGTGCTTGATTACATCAAAAGTAACATCAAAATGTAACAAAGGCTAACTGCAGCTAGGGGCATCTGCACACAAAGGCACCGAAGCGGAAAAATCCCATTTTGATTTTGATTTAATTTCAGGTCAACGGAATTGAAACTCATGTGAGAACTGTAATCCATGGGCCAGATTTCTGAAGGTATTTCGGTGCCTAAAGATGCGTCTAGGCTTAGTGATATTTTCAAAAAGGGCCTAAGTCCCAGTCAGGCATTTCAGGGAGTTGTTTCCTGGGTGGGGTGTAGGTCGGTGGCTGTCAGTGGTGCATGGCATTAGTCTGTAGCTGGACTACTCAGGCCCGCCAACCAGGGGTGGGAAGAGGCAGGGGCAAGGAGGGCAATTGCCCAGGGGCCTAGCAATTTAAGAGGACCTGGGTGGATGGGAGGATAGATACATATCCTCCTCTCCTCCACACACCATCTTCCCCCGAGATCCCTGCCGCTCGTGCTTTCTGCCCCTCCCCTGAGCTGCGCTTATTTATTCTGTGCCATGCAGGTTCCCAAATGGCTGAGGAGGTGGTATCTGCTGCTCAGCTTCCCGGGTTCCTCAGTGATCTCCCTGGGGAGTCCAGAGGAACAGGAAACTGAGTAGCAGATACCACCTCCTCAGCCAGCTGGGAACCTGCATGGCTCAGAATAAATAAGTAAAAACTGCTGGTAGAAGCCCACTCGGCCCTCAGCCATCCTTTCTAAGGGGGCCATTGGCTGCTCTGCCCTGGAGTCTGGAATTGCTCTCTCTGGGCCTGGAGCTACTGTTTAAGACAGGAAGAAAGAAAAGGCAGAGGAATGGAAACAAATTTCAAACGAAGAGCGAAAAAGAGAGCAAGCAACACCTCCTGCTCACAGGGCCTTCATGCACAGAAAGTAGGTGGCCATAGTCGCTGTTGGCATAAGCAGGCCCATGATAACACCAGTGATGGATTTGGACTACACCCTGTAATAGACCGGCTGCTTCTCATTGGTGTATAAGTAGCCTGATACTAGTAACCTGAGGTAATATGAATAACCTGATACTAGTTACCAGGCCAGGGTCTATCGACAGAGACACTTTTGCCAGCAGATGCCTCCTGTAGTTGGTACATTGCAGAAAATGAGTCATTGGCAGTGAATCGTTATCCCCAATGCTATATTCTCACAGTAAAATTCCCTGCAGGGAACCAAGGGGGAAGGAAATTTCCATATAGAATCCCTCCCCCATCACTCCATTGGGATGCCCGCCTCGATACCTAGAAGACCCATGGATTTTCTTGGATCATAGGGGAATGGGAATCAGCAGAAGGCCTGCGACTGCCATGCAGAGTCTGTGCTTTCACACTGTCTCTGTGCCCCTGGTGGTCCTCCCTTCCAGGCAAAAGGGATACAATAAAATCCCCTGAGTGGAGCCAAGGAAGGAATGTAGAAAAACAGCTGGGAATCTCATCCCTTTCTTCAGCCACTCAGTCACATTCACAAGGAAACAGGAAGTCAATCTATATTTTTTACCCTTAAATTGGACGAGCCAATAAATCACCTCACCCAGGATTTTGAGTACCAGAATACCCCCAAACCAAGCTTTTCCTGCCTGTACTACACACTCTGAGGAGAAATCAGAGTCTGGTTTAAAGAAGGACAAGGACACCTAATTTAACAGTTTAATCTGAAATTCCTCACCCCCTCGATCAGTCTGAAATTTGAATCAAAAGAGAGTCTGAAAGAGGAAAATATGATCTCAAATGAAACTGTTCAATTAAAAATTATGGTCCAGATTTACACTGCTGAGAGAAAAGGATGGTGGGGAGACCCGGGATGACCATGTTAAGTGCAGGTCAACATGTTTGGTGAGCAGCAAGAAAGTAAATTCCATTTGTCTAGACCAGACTTTAGGTTGTCCTGGGCCATCAGACATGGGAATTTTCCCTAGCCTACATGGCAATCAATCCCATCTTCACTGATGGCTACAACTTTGTGAGAGTCCTATTACTGCTTCAGTGACATGGACCTGGCTCACTCAGAGAAGAATGGTCCGGTGGTTAGTGCACTAGACTGATACTTGCTGTGCTTAATTTGTGCCAGGGCTTGCCAGGGTTGAACCCCAGCAACTCTAGGCTTGGCAGTTCATACCCATGACACCTCTGGGCTTGCCACATCAGTTATGAAAGTAAAAAAAAATAGCTTGAGGCCTGGCACCTCTTTCTTACAAATTAAGGCACTAGATACTTGGGAGACCCAACTTCAATTAATTGGTCTGCTCAGTTTTTCTGTGTCTCACTTCCCCTGATGTAAAATGGGGATAACAATACTGCCCCTCGCTCACCAGGATATTGTGAGGATAAGTACATTATTGATTGTAAGGTGCTCTAATACTATGGTGATGGGGACCAGATAAATACCTTAGACAGACGTCTTTGAGGTTTCATAACCCCCAAAATATCTTACTGCTTGTGATAAATCACTGAAGAATGAGGAGGAGATATTATAGAGGATGTGTTCTATAGAAGGCTGTACCTTCTACTAAATGTATTAATGTAAGTAATGCATGTAATGCAAAGATTAATATTGATCAATGTTGCACTGTCTTTGCCTTGACAGCAATTGTTTTCAGAGGTTCTGTGGCTTAATGCTAGAACGTTGGCCTAAGACTCGACAGACTTGGGTTCTATGCCTAATTCTGCTACTGGCCTGCTAAGAGACGTTAGGTAAGTCACTTTCATTTCTGTGAATCTCAGTTGCCCTGTATGCAAAATGCAGATCATGATCTATTGATACAAAATGCTATATAAGAGCTAGATATTATTGTTAATTTTTACTCTTTACAGAAATCTTCCATCCAGTCCCAAATGATTGCTCAGACACGTGCAAGATGCCAAGTAACAGCTCTTCAGAAAACTGCACTGATCCTCATATAACATTTAAAAGCCATCTATATGCAACCACTTACACCATAGTATTCATACCTGGTCTTCTGGCAAACAGTGCTGCATTATGGGTTTTATGTCGCTTTATCAGTAAGAAAAACAAAGCTGTCATTTTTATGATTAATTTGGCTGTAGCCGATCTTTCTCACGTTCTCTCATTACCGCTACGAATATATTATTATATAAACCACATGTGGCCTTTTGGGAAAGCCCTCTGCTTGTTATGTTTCTACCTGAAGTATCTCAACATGTACGCAAGCATTTGTTTCCTTACCTGCATAAGCATTCAACGGTACTACTTCCTCTTGCATCCATTCAAAGCAAAAGACTGGAAGCGCAGGTATGATGTCGCCATTAGTGCTCTTATCTGGACATTTGTTGGGGTTGCTTGCTTACCATTTCCGGTTATGAGAAACCATGGCTTAAACAATTCAAATTCCTGCTTTGCAGATCTTGGAGTCACAAAAATTAACAGTATGACAGCCTCTGTGATGATGGTGACAACAGCTGAGCTTTTAGGATTTGTGGGCCCTCTAATTATTATTGTGTATTGTACCTGGAAAACAAGAAAGTCGCTTCAGGAATACCAAGGGCCTTTTCAAAATACCAGTGAAAAACGGAGAGCTTTACGCATGGTTGCTATGTGCGCAGCTGTGTTCTTTGTATGTTTCACGCCGTATCACATAAACTTCTTCTTCTACATGCTGGTGAAGGAGAATGTTATTACACACTGTTCCTTACGCCGAAGCACTCTTTATTCTCAGCCCTTTTGCTTAAGCCTTGCAAGCCTGGACTGTTGTTTGGATCCAATCCTATACTTCTTTACAACATCAGAATTTCAGGATCAGATCTCAAGACACAGCAGCATACTCATCAGGAGTCGTCTTATGAGCAAGGACAGCGCCTCATCGATTAAGGAATAAAAACGTTAGCTTTTTTTTAAAACCTTATTACATATGATATCTTGGACTGCTGTACAACTTTTTAATCAAACAGATAGAATAGAAGCACCTACAGCTTTATTTGATGGGTGTTGTGATGCTGAAGCTTTTGAAATATATAAAACAATACTCATTTAAGACCTGTGTTTGAGACTGGAAAACCACTGACTGGAGTGAATCGCTGTGGTGCCACACCTGGCCCACCTGAAATAGAAAATACTGTTGGGAGTGGTGCTTCCCACAATCATTCCACTAGTTGGGGGGGGTGGAGGGAGGAAGAGGCTAAATTAATTAAATAGTCATTAATAATTCTCTCAGCTCTAATGGTGACCTCAATTTGTGTACCCCCCATAAATATTAAGACATTCAGGAAAATTGCAAAATATTATTTCATACAAAGCAGAAATGAGCACTGCTAGAAATGTCTATATACATTATAATTATTGAGCCAAATTCATCCCTAGTGTAACTCCATTGATTTCAGTGGTCGTATGCCTGGGATGGATTTGGGCAGATGTATGATTATCTGCTTCGGAAACATATTGATTTCAAAATGAATCTGAAGACCAAAATTATCAGTAAGTTGCAGCAGCAACAGCATCTACATCTTGCAAAGGGAGCCTTCATGTGTCGCTATAAAACACATTCAAAAGTAGCTGAAACACTTAAGTGCAACTACCTGGATTTCAATTTACTGCTTTTTGGCCCAGCCAAAAATGCGTTTCCATTTAGTGTCTCCCAGGTCTGAGAGGGTGGGAAAAATATAGCCTGGGTTTAAATGATGATTACACTGGGTATTATTTTGAATGGCAAACGGTTAAATTCTGTTGACAATAAGCTAGGTAGCTCACCTACCATTTTTTAAAGACACGTGTTATAGTTTATATATATATATATATATGCAGCTGTTTTTAAAGGGGATATTTCAGTGTTCACACATGTAATAAGGAAATCTATTTTAATTAAAGGAAGTACTCCTAGCTTCTCTAGCTTCTTAGTGACAAAGTTGTTCAATAAGTAACCAGTCTAATGCCCACTGAAATCAATGGAAAGACTCCCATTGCCTTAACTAGGCTCTGTATTTTGCCAGACTTACACACACACTTCACGCATTGCAAGTTATCCAATTGAGGCATAAATTCAAACACATCCATCCATCAGTCAGTCTTTGCAGGACTGGGGCCCAAGTGTATATTTAAGCCCATACAATACAATTTGTATTAGTTTTTTCTCAGTCAAGTTTCTTTCTCATGGGCTATCAACATGATCAATTTAATATCATACGTGATTCAGCCTGCAGTTGTAATTACTTCTCTGAGAATTTTTATATACCTTGATTTTATGTACCCTGACTGGGAAGTGGTTAGTGTAATTTCCTTTTAAGCTACTGTTTTGCATTTTGTCTGGTGGAGACACAAATGTTTAAGGTACTGCAATGTCATTCAAACAGCTTGTCCTACTTTTTTTTTTTTTTTGAAATATCATGCTTTAAAAATAAACACACTTTTGCAAATGTTACACAAGTTCCACAAATGTGTTTTGATGTCTCAGAGAATAAAGGGTTTTCTGATCCTCAGTTATTTGCAATGTAGTTTTACTGGTGAGTTCCAACAGCCTATTCACTTAGAGTAAAATTCATCCCTGTGGACAAGGCAGTTTAGGACCAATGCACAAATTAAGTCCCACTTAAGTGTTCAGAGTAGGACCGGGGCCAGCACTCAGTCATATAAGCCAAAGACTGCAAAGGGTCACAAATTTGCTTTACTACCAAATTTAGCTGCTTTTAAACTGTCTGTATGTAGTTTTTATACCAATTTAACTATTTCTGTTAGGAAGTTGAATTTTCTACCAAAATAATTATATCCGTGGAACCCCTGGTATGGGCTTAAGGTGCCTTTTATCGGTACAGTTTATTGGCTCCCTCATACAGGAATAGCAATATGGGCATCATTTCAGAAAAATTCTGGGGTGGGGTGGGAGTCGTGTCATCGTATAGAACATTATATGTGCTTATGTGATAACCTGCAAAGTCCTGCGGTTGGCACAGAGGAGTACAGCATGTAGACCTATGAAGGGGAAGCTGCTCCCACCCCTACTTCACAGCAAATGACATCCCTGAATAGCAGTACCGGTATAAACACCTTTCTACTGATATAGACACTAATGGGGAATTACATTGTTTTAATTACAGTGGTATAGTTAAAGCAGTACATTTTGTGTGTAGACAAGGCCTCAGCAGGGAAAGAGTCCATATGTGGAGTGACAATCAGTGAAGATCCGAATCGGTGTTGCTGCAGAACCAGCTGTGTTGAAATTGTGGTTTTAAAAATGCATTAACATCATTTCAGATAAAGTGGAGATTGCTAAACTGTAGACAAACAAAGTTACAAGATGATGGTATATCTAGGGACTATGTCTGATCTAGGGACGATGTCTCTGGAGAGAATTTTGAGGACTTCTTTGAATGGTACAATTTCTGTGGCAGCAAATAAAATTGGCCATTCTTACCCTTGTCCTGTTGGCTGACAGGCCCTTTGTGAGTACCAGGAGGAGAACTCAAGAAGAACAGCTTCTTGTTTGTGAGATTTGAGACCTTTTGCCATCCCACTGATAGCTTCTGACATGTCTTCTCTTATTTTTCACTTGTTTTTTCTAGGTCTGCAGGTGAAAAGTGAGGCCACCCTTAATTTATCACAAGGTTTTCTCAACACTGGTAAACTGATGTGCTCTCTCTGCCCTGATTCCTGGGGGTTATGGGCCTACATTGCTATAAAGACTAACAGGTTGGTAGCTTTTGCAAGGAAAAACTTCCCTTTCCACAGTGACAGCATCTTCCAGTGCACCAGCCTCTTCCCAAAGCTGCTTTTCATCTCTCTGCTTGCCTCATTCCCTGGCTTGCATAATGGACTTGGAAGAGGTCATATATTGACTCTTATACATGAGAGTAAAAGCAACCCCTTTCATATATCACAGTCCACACCTACATGTAACATATGTGATTGTGACATAGCCTGAATCTTGCCCCTTGGGAAAACACCTGACTTCTCTTCCCTCCACTTTCAGCAAGTCTCATCTACAGATTTGCCGTGATTTCCTTTTGCTCTGAAATTTGAAAGTAAAAATCAGGAGTGAAAGGGCTTTTATTCTGTTTAGATTAACATCATCAAACAGCATCCCAACCTCAGGTGCTCCTTAGGCTCATGGCTCATGACCCTTTTGGTTAGTATGGTTCACACTTCAAGGGGTACAGCATTTCCGCTGCCTGCTTGGTTGGGGAATGGTGACTCATGAGTGGAAATGGTAACAACATAATCTAGAACCACATGTCACACAGATGATACTTTGTGGGTTGCATCTGCAGTTTTACTTTCCAGTTTCTCCACTCCTCTGCAGTAAGTTTACTCCATTTGCAATCTGTAAATTGCCTTCATATTCATATTCCTGTGATCATGCTAGGTTTAAAGTATTGTGACTGTAGAGGGAACCTACCATGCAAAGGAACCAAAACACAACCCCCCCCTGCTCCCCCAAAGCCAACTAACTTTCATCAATGACTCCACAGAAAACCAGAGGCAAGCCTAATCCAAAATCCTGCATCTGATCACATCTGAACATTGGTGAATGCTTGTTGGGGGGGAAAACATCCAAAAGGACTAGGTAATGAACTCTGTTATATACGTAGATGTTTTGATTATTAGCACTTGTTGCCTGTACTATTGATTCTGTATTAATTAATGATTACTTAAGAATTCCCAGTTAATACTCTGAAGTTTGGTAGGTTCTTGTCCCAAGCTCAGATCCAGTATTATTAGAATTTCTGTTCAGCTGGAAACCCTGATGTCCACAATTACAACACTCACACTTAGGAAAAAATTTCTGTATTTATAATAGTTTTGTATTTAACATAGTTAGCAGAGCTACAAACACTCCAACCCAGCAAGGAAGATAGAGATAACAGAACGTGTATCTGAGCATCCATATACTTACAGCATCCCTTGAAAAAGGACCCACAGTGTTAGTCATCATCACTGGTGGCCGCCATCCTGGAATCCCCCACTAGTTACCTTTCCCCAATGCTCACAGGTCAGGTATAACTTTTATAATGTGTTATGCTGACATCGCTGCACCTGATACATATTCAGCGGGGGTTCTCCCCTTTTCCTTATTTGTACTTCCTATTCTACACCCTATTAACGTTGGAATGCCCTTCTCCCATAGGTTACTAGTCCATTTACCTCAAGTTTATTAGTATATACATTAGTTAGTTGCCATGGCACTCTTGTGGTCAGACGTCCGCTAATGTTCCTAAAATACAATATCCCAAGCTAGTACAAACTGGTTAGCTGTCAGCAATTGAGTCACTCCAGCCTCCTATCTCGTGATATCTTATGCTCTAGGGTTACTCCTGGTTCGCTGCTTCTGCTAAGGCTTTTAGGGCCTTATGCCTGGTTTAGCTAAGCTACTGTCTTACAGGCCTTGTAGACGCATTACATTACTGCCTTAACTTATACCCATGACTAACCTAAGAATACCTACACCTATAAGCTACATATAAGAGGGCTTGTTCTTGCAGGTTTCACTCACAATCTCTCACCTGACATGCCTGTGAGTATTTCAGTAGCACCTGGTGGTCCTTTCCCAACCAAGATCAGAACGCTGTTGTCATAGGCAACATAGCAAATGCTACAGTGTTGCCAACTGACAATTTTAATCACGAGTCTCACACTATTTAGGGTTTTTCTTTAAGCTGCTTCTATGGGAGGCAAGTGATTTCGTGAGAATCTCAGCTTTCATTATTTTTTAAAAATGCAAGTTTCTAGCCCTTGTTGCAGAGATAACTCTGAAAATGTGGCCTGAGTGGACCTACAAACTCAAAACCCATAAAAATAATTAAGAACCCCAAATTTAATTCATTACTTTATTAAAATCTCATGCTTTTAAAGCTGATCTCATGATTTATGGGGTCTGACTCCTGATTTGTGAATGCTTGGGGCTGGTAATTCTGCAGTCCCTGGCCCAAAGTACATGCAAGTGTCAAACCCAAATGTAAAGAATAAGTAGCCATTACTCACTTTAAAGTGAATCTAAGTCTAAATGAATGCCACTTCTGTAAACACTACTTATATACTTTATGGTGAACTTCATCCTTTGGCAGAGGGTCTATATCAAGCACATGCATCACTTAGGCCACGAAAATCAGGTTTAAATGAGCTCTAAAGTAGTGTGTGGGCTTTGCACCAGGACTCCGCCCAGGGCTGAACGTCACATTTCTCAAGTAAAACCTCTGTCTTCAGAAAAGCACAACCTTGTTTTACATGCATCCTTCAGGTGCATCCTGTCTGATACATAAACATGTTTTCAGGTCTGAGAAATGTTGATAATATGTATTTGTCCTCTTGCCTACAGGATATCAGGTTATAGAATAGGCTCCAAAGGAGTTTCACTTGGTTTCACTACCATTTTAAGCTTCCTTGTAACTTCTGTCAGAGATTTAAAAGCAGAGATTATACCCGATAAAATGTGCACTTGTGTAGAACTATACTTAAGCAAGAAGAATTGAGCAAAAATATACATATAGTTTATTCAGTCTATTAGAAGAGAAATAATTATACACTTTTAATGTATGGCAATGGGTTTTTAAAAGATTTGATTAATAACTGGGCAAGATTGTCAACCTGTGGAACTTTGGTTATCAGTGATGTCACATAATAGTGCATTCTGTGATATTTTTAATGACCCAGGATGCGTGAAATGTTTTCAGAGGGCAAAATAGACTAAGATACAACTACAGGGGGAAAAGCCCACACTTTAAAATAATCTCAGTTGGACTGTGTTCCCACCTCTTTGTTTTTTGTGGACATTTTAGGGAATGAATGTACCATTTGTTTGCTGAAACAGCAACTAAAGCAATTAACAAGCAGGAATTATCCAGGAGCCCATAGATCTGTCTGTGAGTGTTAAAATATAAGCACTTAGGATCAAACCATGGATCTGCACAAAGATTTTTTCCCCCACAGAACTTTTCCCTTGCCCAGGCTGCAGAAAGCAAGTACAGACCCTTGGGGTTGTAATAGCAATTGCTGCCTCTCCCCCAACATGGAGGTTTGGACTAGTGGATCCATGTAGTTGCAAATGTACTACATTCCCACTTCATAGAGACATCCCTTCTCCCCACAGCTATTCTGTACTGTCCCAGAGAGAGCCACCCTGAAGCATGGGCCATGAGGTGCTGGACCCAATAGGGCCTGTTCAAGGCAGCTGGTAATCTCTCCTTGCACAGAGGAATCATGGGGGAATCACTGCTTTAAGGATTTTGTGCGCTCAAATGTAATGGAGTGGGGAGGAAAAGGATCAGGATTTGCCCCACAACAAATATCAGAGAACTTAAGCAGCAAATTATAAATTATACCTTTCCCTCTTCTCCTTCCAGCTTGGTACACTGGTACGCATCTGCTTGTTTTAAGTGACCCTAAAACCAACCCAACAGGATATTATAGCAAGGGAAAGAATATATTTCTATTTAGTCAGCATCTTTACTAAGAACTGGAAGCACTATGCCAGCTTTACAGTGCTGTTGTGTTCTCTCTGCAGACACTGGGACATATGTGACATTGTACACCATCATCACATTATTCAGCAAGAAATAATGCAGCTGACAGTAACTGACATTGCAATGTACCCAGAAAGTAAACAGCATCGCTACTGCCTGCAATACCATGCATAAGGAAAGGATATTTTATGCACACATGAAAAAGGAATTGAATGAAATAGAGAAGAGAAAGTTATAGGTATAGTACATGATACTGAACACAACATGTCTGTATAAGATGAGAGTATTTTTAGAACATTCAAGCTATAAACCACCATATATTTCAGATATGGAAACTAAATCACAATTTCAAACCACTTAGATCTATACATATTTTGGTTATGTTTTAGTATTTGCTCACTAGCAGACTTTTTGTGTTTACAGCTTTAGCAAACAGTGACAAAAGTCAGACCCAAAAGTGAAGTATAGCACAGAACATAGTGGGAACTCTAATTTTGTGCCACATTAACGCCCGAGTTTAAATTCCCACCTTACTTGCATCAAAATAATGTTGTCATCTGAGTGGTTTAATGTCAGCAACTGAAAACGTTTTGGATGATTAAGTGAAACAAAATACAGGATTTCCTGTTTATATCATCACTACATCAGTCTGCAGATGCTAGCAGGATTTCAGAGCACTAGGACAAGAATTCTCTCTTCATATGAGAAGTTTTAAAAAAAATCTCTGTGGCTGGAATCTACAGCATAAGCTGTAGCTAATGAAAACATTTTGCTTTTTCCCCGACCCTTTACAGTGGATATTTTCGTCTTGAAGAATGGAAGTTATAATGAGGTAAGATTTATTTCTGCTGCACATTTCCTTTTGTAAATCCAAACTATAACCATGTTCAGCAATATTATCATATGCTTTTTCAAGAGAAATTTTCAAACAAATATATATACCGAGAGGATGTCCTCAGCAGCCTTTGATAGAATAGCAATTCGTTGTTTTATTTCTAAGTGAGTGGGTAAGTAGAAAGCAATGCTTTATGATTAAAAGACTACAAGAAAAAAGTCTGTTCTACAGAAAACGTTACTTTGATTGATAGGATACTACAAAAGATCATTCAGTTCTGTTTCAGTTGCATGTGTTAAGAAGCTAATGATAATTGCTATTTAAACAAAAGCTGTAGAAAGCCTCATCTACTTAAATCAGAAACTTGAGAAAACTATTTCAAGCCATAAAAGTGAATTTTTATTAGACACGTACATTTCCTCATCCCCACCCAAGCTGACTATAATTCTAGAGAGGACCCTTTGCCATAAAGTTCATACTCAGGTTTGGAACAGAATTTCCCCAAAGTCTGGGGTTGTTTGGATCTGGAATTAGGGCTACCTCTGTATAATTCATAAATAAATAAATAAATAAATAAATAAATAAATGACCTACGGTGCTAACGTTTCTTTGAATCTGGAAATTCTGAGCACAAAACCACAGAAATGTCATACTGGGTGGAGCACACAGTGATTCAGAATAACGACAATTCAGGCAATTTCCATTGCTGTAATAAAGACTATATAAGTACACAGAAAAAGATAGATTGCTGATATTTTAGTGCTTCTTTGCATTTATGTGTATTTTAATTATTGGCTTAACCTGCTAATTGAGCATGTGGCTACTCTGCATAACCCATGTTGCCATCACAAATACCCACCATCCTCCCTCCCTATTCCTTGTAATGCCACTCATTTTTTGTTTCCAGTCTTCAATTAGACTGTAAACTCTTCAGAACAAGAACGGATTGTTATGCATTTATACCGCATTAGTATAATGGTGCCTTTAGCCTGCTTGAGACCGGTAGGCACAACTGAAATAAAGATACTAAAATCTCTCTCTCTCTCACACACACATACACTCTCTCTCTCTCTCTCTCATTTTGGAGAGTATTTTACTGAAGAGACACTACATTTAATCCAGATTGACAGCAGCTTGGCAATAGGTGCTAGCTGCATTAATTCCATATGTGTTTTATATATGTACTACAAAACAAAAAAAAATAAGTATAACCCAGCCAGAGTAGCACTTCTGTTTTCCCCTCTTTAGATTCTGGTCAGCACAGTCTCCTTGTTTTTCTTCCCTGCAGGAGGAAAATATCCTCTTTTCAAGATCTTGAGGCCAAAAACCTCAGCTGCATTTAAGTAGTTCTTGGCTGGTTCTTGAGCTGCCTCTAAGCCCTGGCTGCAAATTTCCCTCCAACCCTATGTCATTGGTTAGCTCGGCAGGACCTCCTTATGAGGATAACATGGAGGTGAGGTGTGTTAGGGCTTGGAGGGCCTCTTCAGGAGGCACCAAAAAGTCTGTACACCCTTTCACAGGAAGCCACAAGCTAAAATAATACTACTTATAGTCACATCACATTAGCTGCAAAGGAAGTGGGCCTTCAAAAAGTGTAAAGTGAGATTATGAATATTGGAGTTCTCCATTAATCCCTTAGCAATTTCCCTCTCCATATCTTCCTCAGAAATTCTGGGCCAAGGCCTCACAATTACTTGCCATCAGGCAGGGAAGTAGCTTCATTGGATTCAAAAAGCAGTTTTTACCAGTAAAGCAGGGATTTAACAAATATTAACTAAGTCTTAAGGACTGTAAGTGTCTGGTGCGAGATGGAGTTAATTAGTGCATCAATATAGAACTCTGTCTTGGGCAGACCACTACCTGGAAAGACACAACACATTTCATGGGTCCACCAGAGAGCTGGGAGTGGGGGGGGGGGGATTTTTACAGAGCACAACAGAGCCTTTGAACTCAGGGGGCCTGATACTGACTTCACCTACAGTGCTGTAAATCAGAAGTCAAGTCACTTTACTGTACTGAAGTAAAAATGGTAAAAACACAAGAACCACCAGGCCTCTTACACATTTTTTCTGGGCTCAGAATAATGTTATACAGAACCAAACCTCATGAGTTTGTTTAGCTAGAAAAGGAGAATAAAGGATCTTAGCAAGGACAAAAGATGAGTTATTTCCTATTGCAAAAATGATAAAGCGGCACTCTGAGCCAAATATTTTCACCAGTGTTCTGCTTTGGAAATGGGACAGCCTTTTGCTTCTAGGCTCCAATTCAAATCTGGATAGTAGCCAGGAAAATGTATGCTAGCAGTGTATGGCTGTTCACTGGTCTGTGTGAAATAAGATTTAACTTATAAATACACTAAGTTTTTATGTAAAAAAGTGTGCCCAATTACAAATGTACTTAGTCAAAATGTAGCCTCGGTTTAAAAAAAAAAAAAAAGGCAAAGCAAGCCCAAAGACATTCTCAGGTGCAAGGCTGAGAAAAGAGATGGGTATACCAGGTCACTGAACATGGGCTCTACTGGACAGCTTGGGAAAGTGAATTCCAGAGTTAAGAGCCTCCACTGTGTAAGCCCTAACAGCAGCCCCTGTATGGTTACAGTCTGAGAGTTTACTTGATTGCCCTACCTGACCCCATCTTCCTTCTGGCCAGTGTCATTCTGCTCTCTGTTCCAGACTCACTCACTGCTCACTCATCCCTCTCAGAAGTGAGCAGTCCTGAAAGCCAGTAGCAAATGGAAGTGGCTGTAGAGGGGACTGGTGAGATGGGCCAGGAACCTTGGTGACATCCAATATCCCAAGTGCTCTGAGACCATGAACAGCAGCAGCACCAAGCATAAGGGGCCACCTACCTTCTATGGTGTGACCTCCCTCACGGCTACTGTTGGCACAGATCCCTTGGCAGGATCAGTGAGGAATAAAGGAAGTAGCTGATGAGGACAGGCCAGCACATCAAGGACAGCTTAACCCATTCAGCCAGCTGCTCTGCCTGAAACCAGCAGCGCTCCTCCCTCAATGCTCCATCTCTCTCTCAGGCTGAGGTTCCACTAAGGATCTTCAGCAGCAATTACTTTGTTCACTAGCAGAACCATGCACGTGAAGCTGCACACAGCCTTGCCAAGCACGTCTCTTGTGTATATTTAAAAATATACATTTTTGATTTTGAAAACAAAAGCATGCTAGCCCACACTAACATCTACCTGACCAAAGTCAATGGTCAAAGCTAGACCTACTTTTCAGACACGAGCAAAGTTTATGTATATTTATCTACATGAGTATGCTTTTCCTCCAATCTTCAAAATACTTTAGTGCATTTTTAAAAGAATGACTGTGGAGAAAACTCTTGAAAATTTGAAGTGGAATACGCAAGAACTATAAAAAAAACTATTACAAATACATTAACATTGGGGTTTTTTTTTTAGTTTTTAATACCGTCAGGCTCTGTTGTCATAGCTAGCAAACATTGACGCCCTTGCTAAATATAATCAGTATTACTTCCTCTTAACTACATTGGTCACCCTTAGAAACATGCCAGTTGGCAGTTTTGTTTCCGATATTTTTAAGGAGAAAAAGTGATCTGGGAAACTACAGGCCCATTAGTTTGACCCCAATTGTATGCAAGGGCTTGAAGCAGATTTTGAAAGAGAAAGTAGTAAAGGACATAGAGGTAATCAGGATAAAATACAACATGGTTTTACAAAAGATATATCAGGTTAGTCTCGCATCTTTGTCTGATATCTTAGACAAAGGAAATTCCATGGATCTAATCTACCTGGATTTCAGTAAAGCATTTCATACAGTTCCATATGGGAAATTATTAGTTTCAATGGAGAAAGTGAAGATTAATATGAGAAAGATGCATAAAGAACTGGTTAAAGGAGAGACCACAATGGGTCATACTGAAAGATGAACTGTCAGGCTGGAGGGAGGTTACTAGTGGAGTTCCTCAGAGATTGGTCCTGGGACCAATCTTATCTAATTTTTTAATTCATAACCTTCACACAAAAAGGGGGAGTGTTCTAATAAAATTTGCAAATGACAAAAAGTTGGGAAGTCTAGATGACCTTGAAAACTGGAGTAATAGAAATGGGATGAAATTTCATAGTGCAAAGTACAAGGTCACGCACTTAGGAACTAACAACAAAAATTTTTGCTGTAAGCTGAGGATCTATCAGGTCGAAATGACAGAGGAGGAGAAAGACTGGGTATACTGGCTGATCATAGGATGACTGTGAGCCAGATCCAGCTGTAAAAAATGCTAATGCAATCCTGGGAACACTCTCTCCCATGTTTAAGAAAGATTAATTCAAACTTGAACAGGTACAAAAAAGGGCTGCTAGGATGATCAGAGGAATGGAAAATCTACCTGGAGAGAGGAAACCCCAAGGAGCTTCATTTGTTTAGCCTAACCAAACAAAGGCAGAAGAGATATATGATTGGTCTCTATAAATAAATCACAGGGATAAATACCAGAGAGGGAGAGGACTTATTTAAGTTAAACACCAATGTTGACACAAGAACAAATGGATATAAAACCAGCCAACAAGCTTAGGCAACCATGAAATTAGACAAAGGTTTCTAACCATCAGAGGAGTGAAATTCTGGAATAGCCTTCCAAGTGGAATAGTGGGGGCAAAAATCCCAACTGGCTTCAAGACTGAGCATGATAAGTTTATAGAGGGGATGGTGTGATGGGACTTCCTACAATGGCATATGGCCCATTTGGGACTACTAATAGCAAAAATCCCCAATGGCCAGAGATGCGGAAATAGATGAACAGGGCTCTGAGTTATTACAGGCCAGGTCTACACTTACCTGAAATTTGGTGGCAGTCGATGGGAGTTATGCGAGCTACACAGAGCAGCTTGTGTAACTCCTGTTGACTTCGTAACTCCTCTTCTACGCAGCTCCTTCACTGCGTTGCGCTGACGGGAAATGTGTTCCTGTCGACGCAGCGCTACGCCACTTGAAGGGGTGGTTTCAATGCATTGATTTCAGATCAATTGGGCAGGTCTTCACTGACCGCTCAGTCAATCTGGATAGATCAGTCTGAAGGTGGCAAATTTGTGGAATGTCGTGAAGACATACCCACAGATGTGTTTGGCTGGTGGATCTTGCTGACACGCTTAGGGTTTAACTGATCACCATATTAGGGGTTGGGAAAGAATTTTCCCCCAAGGTCAGATTGGCAGAGACCCTGGGCGGATTGCTGGTTTAAGCTAGCAGAATGGTGGATTCTCTGTAACTTGAAGTCTTTAAATCATGACTTGAGGACCTCAGTAATTCAGCCAGAGGTTAGGGATCTATTACAGGAGTGGCTGGGTGAGGTACTGTGGCTTACCATGTGCAGGAAGTCAGACTAGAGGATCATAATGGTCCCTTCTGGCCTTCTGTGAGTAGAAATTAAGGCCCTATCCTGCAAACACTACTAAACGCAGGCTGGGATTGTCAGAAGGGTTCAGCACACACAACTGAGGCCAGAATGCTAGCTCCTATATAGAGACCAAAATTAGTGGCTAGAACTCCAGCACATGCATGGTTGGTGCTGAACTCTTCTGAAAATCATGCCACAAGTATCTCAGTGGGAGCTCTTGGGTCCAGAGCTCTTTTGAAAATTTGGTTCCATCTGTGGGTTCTGAGCTTATTGAAATCTGACCTTGAGCATTTTAGATACTGCCAGGCAGAGGTCTTAAAAGTGTGAGCAATCTCATTGACACCAATACCACGTCTTTATTCATTACACATTGTCATCTAGACCAGGCAGATTTTCAAGCACTACAATAAAAATTTTGCAAGATCAGGCCCTGATTCTCTAGAAAGAAGCAAAAGAGACATTAACTCTGACTTAGCTGTGACATTTTGTGGACAGTTTAAAAATCATATGCATAGCATTTGGTGCTAGGATGAAAATTAAATGGTTTAGTCTTAAATAAGGGCATTATCTGTGCCTTATTTTATAAAGTGCTGCATGAGCGGTGGGAAGATGTTTTCTTTGCCTCCGGAAGGGTGAAATGCATCACAGTAAAGAAGGCCAGCACAAGTACTTATGCACCGTTTAAGCCCTCAATGTTGGGCATATGTGTCAGAGAGATTTGTGCAGTGGCATATGGGTGACTGACACCCAACATGGAGAACTTCTAGCCTAATGGAAAAGAGATATTTTTTCCATCATATTTGGAATGGTTAGATGTTATTTTCTGTTATTACAGAATAATGACTGCATTATGTCATGTGGGCAGGAATGCATTTCCGATACTAACATAGAAACTGACGTACATTTGATTAGATATTAGTTTATGAATCTAGTACTAAATATGGAGCCAGAGCTGTGATGGATCTGTCTGCTCCTTTCCATGAGAGGCCTCCTCCACAGTCTGTTAGCCTTGTCCTTTATTTAAGCTGTTTATTGACCTTACAGTAATCTAATATGAGACCTCTGTTGCAGGTTGTTAAAGATTCTCAGACAGTCTCAGTTAATTCAAAGCTATATTTATTCAATCTCTTGGTGGAGGCGTCTGTTGGTCTGCAATGGGGACACTTATTTGATAGGCGTTTGAATTCAGTATATAATGAGTGAAGTCAAATGTTATGGAGAACCTAGAGGTCTGAAGAATGGTCTGGCAGCTGACAATAAGCTGATTAATAGCATCACTGTCAGAGTAGGTTTACATTCTGGATGGAGTTCCAGAGGACTACCTCCAGTCAAGGCTGCATGGATGATGCAATGGATCAGCACATCTAAGACTTGGACCAGTTCTTCATCCTTCCTAGTCAACCTGCCCCACTTTCTGATCAGTGTTGGCCGGCTATCGGACCCTGACACAGTTGGGTCTCTGGATAGCTTGTGTATCTATACCCTAATCCTAGAAGACTTTGGGCTGCTGGATGACTGGAATCGATGACTGAATAGGACCCAAGGATCAAGATCTTCCAGAAATATCTATTAATGCTGGGATGGCTACAGAGTCATCCCATTGAGAATTATATTGGGAGCTTGGTCAAGTGACAAAAATCTCTTTTACATCCATACTACTGATGGTAAAAGCATCCTCTTCACTTGTAATTTTAATCTTAGTTTCTGTAATGGAGTGAACCATATAGCTTTTCTTTATGCTCTTTCCTTTTCAATGAGGTATTTACTTTAGGTAAGGTCTCATTTAAATGTATTTGTCTGAATTAGAAAATAAAAACATCAATATTAATAAACACTGACGATTTTGCCTTTACTGTCTTTGTGTTTATTCTCTACAGAGATCATTCTTCCATCCCACCATCTCCTAAATGAATGCACAGATACATTTAAGATGCCGAGTAACAGCTCATCAGAAAACTGCACTGATCCTCAGATGGGATTTCAGTCCTCCCTATATGCAACCACTTACACCATAATATTCATACCCGGTCTTCTGGCAAACACTGTTGCATTATGGGTTTTATGTCGCTTTATCAATAAGAAGAACAAAGCTGTCATTTTTATGATTAATTTGGCTGTAGCGGATCTTGCTCATGTTCTCTCATTACCTCTTCGAATGTATTATTATATAAACCATATATGGCTTTTTGGAAGTTTCCTTTGCCAGTTATGTTTCTACCTGAAGTATCTCAACATGTACGCAAGCATTTGTTTCCTTACCTGCATAAGCATTCAACGGTACCTTTTCCTTCTCCATCCATTCAAAGCCAGAGACTGGAAGTGTAGATATGATGTCATCATTAGCACTGTTGTATGGATATTTGTTGGGGTTGCTTGCTTACCACTCCTAGTTGTGAGAAGTCCTACCATATCCAACAATGTAAGTGCCTGCTTTGCAGATCTTGGAGTGAAGCAATTGAGTATGGAAACTTCTATTACTATGGTAACAGTAGCTGAATTATCAGGGTTTGTGGCCCCCTTAGTTATTATTGCATGCTGCACTTGGAAAATGAGACACTCTCTTCAGAAATTCCAAGCGCCCTTGGAACAGAGAAGTGAGAAAGAGAAAGCTTTACGGATGATCCTGATGTGTGCAGCCGTGTTCTTCATATGTTTCACACCATATCATATAAACTTTCCTTTATTTATGATGGTGAAACAGAACGTTATTAAAAACTGCTCCTTTCGCAGAAGTACTCTTCATTTTCATACAGTTTCTTTATGTCTTGCAAGCTTGAACTGTTGTCTGGATCCAATCCTCTATTACTTTATGACATCAGAGTTTCAGAACAAATTATTGCATTGCAGCAGCTTTGCCCTCAGGAATTGTCTCATGGACCAAGAGAATGGCTCGTCTTCCCAGGATAACAGTGAAGATATTAAAACACAAAAATCCTTTTCATGTTTTAAATGCTGGTCTTGTCCAAAACGCAGGTCACATAAATACATGGTAACTTCTCCAACTGAACCAGAGGGGTTTTTATTAGAATAAAACTTTTTGAAACCACTTTGTTGTATACAGGTGCAGCCCAAAGCTTAAATGGAGATCACATTAAGCCCCGCAATACATACTGAATAATGCCTCTGGCCATTAGGTGCAAGACATTCAGCACTTAAAGATAACTTTTTTTTTTTTTTTTTTAAAGTTAACGTATCATCCATCCAACTCTCCAAAACCTCCCTGTGCAAAATTATCTGACACATCCTGGGTTACTTGTTAGGTCCCATAATTTATCTTCCTTAAAAGGACACTCCAGAATGCCTCTCTAGCAGCTGATCCATATATTGAAATTCCATGGACTATAATGGGATTTCCAGGAACAAAACAGCTACAATCACATAGGCTATTTCCATATCTGATGCTGATATGTCTATGAAAATGTATCTCATGGTTATGTCATTGCTTTTAGCTATCCCATAGGACTCTTATCCCAGGTACATTTAGAACATCTGGGATATCTGTAAATACATTTTAAAATCATTAAATAAATGTTTTCTATTTAAAATAGTAGCATGATTTGAATCTTCATTAACACAATGATTTCAACAGAGTCTAAACGAAAAAGAATAATTTCTGATAAGATAAAATGTTTGACATTCTTGAAAATCCTGCCAAATACTGGGTTGCTGTGACAGTTTCAATTTTTGCTTGCATTAATAGCAACATTGTAGCCTTCCAAATGACAATTTAGTCAAGAACAAGAGTGAATTAACTTCAATTTAACTCTCAATCCAAATATTCTAAGCTGCAGAAGCAGGGTCCAAGCATAATTTTTACAGGCCCAGTATAAACTTGTAACACGGATTGCCTCCCACACATATACCACAATCCCTCATCCCATACATATAATCTCATGAATCATAAAAAACGTTTGACTTCTGAAATTACTGTTACATATTCTACTTTTCTGAAAAATGCCTCCCCTTTGCTATTTTTGTTTAACAGAACACCCAGCCTGAGAGTCCTACAAGCGTGCTGACTATTCTGTAACTTTTCAGTCATTATAAAGGTATTATATCCTGTCAATGTCTTGATTTTTTTATTCTAATGGACCAATGTGACTGCAAACATTTTATAATTAGGCCTATTGACTTTAAAGCTTTATTTTTCTGGCTTTTTCACTGCAAAATCATGAATTAGCCCCCAAAAGTCAATTTCTCTTGCAAGTTCACACTCAACAGACAAGATAGCTAGGTGGCTTAACCATTCTTTTCAGGCCACAAGCTTTGTGACTTTTCAGGCCACGAGCCTGGGTCTTTGAAAAGATGAGAATCAGATAGTGTAGCACTGCTCTCTCCTGCTTCTTGAAACCTTCTGCATGTGGTGGTGCTAATGGTGATACTATCTGACTATCGTCACGCATTAGATTGGAGTCACATGATGCATGTTGATGCTTTGTCATCAATTGCCAGGGCCACAGACAGTCTCTAAATTGAAATAATTTTCATCTTGGTTTTGTTCATCTGCTTCCCTAGTTAGTATATTGCCTGACTGCAGAAAGGCCTGGTCTGATTTGAAAAACTGGAGGATAGATTGGTGTCCGTTAGCTTCTTTGAGTTCCGTCATGGTGCTTTGCTTGGCCCCTCCCACCTGCTGTCCCTCCCTCCTGTCTATGCACAAGGAACTCTGGGACTGGTAGTTCTTGGTCTTGATAGGCTAGACCAGGGGTCGGCAACCTACCGTGGCTGAAGAGCTGCATGCGGCTCCGGAGCCGCGGGTTGCCGACCCCTGGGCTAGACCACGTCACAGAGAGGAGGACAAATCTCTCGGTCTCTCAGTCTCAGACGACAAGTCCTAGATTAACTTCACAAGCACACGCTCTCTATTCCAGAGAAGGGCCTGGACTGGGCCAACAGGCCCAGCAACTCGCTGTTCAGAATGTTGCAAGAGATTACATCAACACGGTTTCTCATTGGCTCCAGCAAATCTCACAAGATCTGGACAATAGATCCAGGAAAATAAGTTTCTATAAATATCCTCAGGCATGATCTACAATTTAGCCTCAATTTTTTCCTCATGGTAATGGGGGTTGCAGCTGGGCCAGGACCCACAGGGCCTTTGGGCCCTGGTGAAATGTTACCCTTCTCCCCTCCCCCCCATATGGGGACTCTGAAGTTCTGGGAAATTATAGATCCTAGGCTGCACTAGTTCAGCAGAGGGGTCAGTTTATTGAGAAATAAAAAACAAAAAACAAACAAACAAAAAACTTTCAAGCAACTATGCTCTTCAGAAGGAGTCACCATGAAATGCTCAAGCCTCGTCTAGACTAGGGAAAAAAGGTGGTTGTTTTTTAACCTCCACTAAGCTAACTCAAATTGAGCTAGTTAAATCTGTTGAAAACCTCAATTATTTTCACTGTAAGCACAGTTTAAAACCTTTAGCTCAGTTTTGGCAAGACAAGTCTTAGGCTATGTTTTACCTGCAAAAATGTGTGTTTTTTTGTCAAGATATGGCTATTTCAATATAAAATCCTAGGGGAGACAACACACAAGTAGTTTTTACCTCAGTGTAGCTAGATGAGATCAACCCTAGGTAGAGGGTAGAGTATTGAACTTTAGCTAGCCTCACCAAGGTAAAAAACACCTATGCATTGGCTCCAGTAGGATTTTACATCAAGTTTGCAAATTCAAGTCAGTGAAAACATACCTCTTTTAGTGATGAATTCATAGCCTTAGAGTCCTTCTTAGGCTATAATTTGACCTGCTAAAAGTCAAGCTAAAGGTTGGTTAAGTGGGGATTTCAATTGAGTTGAATTGCCTTAACTGAGTTCACTCCATTGAAAGAAGCATCTTTTTCATAGTCTAGACAAGACCTCGGACACTCCAGAGACTCTTCTGTTCAGAATTGTAACTGTGGATGTCCATAGGACTTCTGGGGACTGGCAGATGCTAAGATGGTTATTTACTGGATGAATGTTAAAAAACAAGTTGTGATGGTGTGTGCAAAGGGGGATGAGGAAGAGGGACCACAGAGCCATTCCCACAACTTGTTTATCCTTGTAGAGACCAGGTTCACTCGCAGTGGCCAGCACTACTAACCAGCATGGCCAACTCTCACCATTTTATTGCAAGTCTAATGATACTTGGTGTTTTTTCTTAAAGACCCAGCTCCTGGAGTCACGTTAAAAAGTTGAAGTTCTCTTATAAGTAAAAACAACGAGAGTCATGTAGCACCTTAAAGACTAACAAATTTCTGCAGGCATAAGTTTTCATGAGCTGCGACCTACTTTGTCAGATTGCAGCCCATGAAAGCTTATGCCTGCAGAAATTTGTTAGTCTTTAAGGTGCTACAGGACTCTCGTTGTTTTTGCTGTATACAAACTAACACGGCTACTCCCCTGGAATTTTTCTTCTTGTAAGTAAGTTTCCAGTCCCTGTGGCTTCAGAGAAAAGCTTAAAAATACAACCTGTGTGTACCCTGAGAGCTCAGAAACCAAAATGTTTGTTTTAAATGAGTTTTAAAGCAATCTCATGATTTTGGTGCCTACCTGGTGATTTTTTTTTTATTCTTTGTGTTTGGCATTACTGAGCAATGTTCCCAGCTCATTATGGCCAATGGTGCAAACAGAAACACAGTCAGAGTGCATCCATAGCCAGGGAAGATGGCCTTGAGTGAAGGGACAGAACAAGCTTGTATTTGTTTAAAGAGTGGCGTACACCAGGCTGGCCTTACAGTATAGAGAAGCAGAACCCAGCAGAGAGGTTCTTTATTTGAAGGGGCTGATGCCGTGAACTGCTCCATATCTCCTGTATGGTGTGGAGTTCCCTCACCAACAGTGAAGTCAATGGGAACTGAGGGTAGACAGCTCCTCTTAAGGCAGTCAGCAAAAGTCAGTAGAACCCTGGGCAGAATCTAATTCAGGAACAGCGCTAGTAAACAAAAGAAAGGGCTGATCATATTGTCCTAAGTGGACAAAATGTATGAAGATGACTGAAAATGTATTTTGCCAACTGCTGCTCAGCACAGAGGCAGTAGGTGTAATGTTTTTGTACTAATCTCCTCCTGCCCACCGCACACACTGTTTCCAGGCAGATTTAGTTTAGCTATCCTTTTTATCTGCTGATTGTACTCACAGTCCAATCTTAATAAATGATATATTTTGCACAGTGGAATGGAAAAAACATATTGCCAAGATCGACCAGTGCAGAGGAGCTGCACACCAATTAAACCCTTGGACATGTTGCCAATAAAGTTGGTTCTCCATACATCAAGAAATTGGTGCTGTTACTGCTGCTAACAAACAGAAATTACAGAACAAAATGCAGGCTTGGGATATACATCTTTAAACATTAGGCTCCCGTTTAATTTTAAGGCCATGTATAAAATAGTTTCACTGCTAATTGAATGCACATTTTTATCCCTGGTTTTACTTCTGGTAAAATACAGAATGTTGCAATTCACCTCTCATGTTTGCCAAAGCAATTCTGAGAAAGAGGAGACCGAGACAACATGTGGTAATTTACTTGGGTGCTTCCAGTACAAGACTGTCAGATGTGTGCAGCAGTTAGGATCCCTAACCTGAATATCCTTCAAAGAAACAAATGTTTTGCTCACTTCCGTGCTTTTCAGAAATGCTGAGCATTTTCAAGATGAAACCAGGCATTTGTGAGAGCTTACAAAAAATAGAACAAAGCCCTAAGCTCGGAAGGGTGAACACAGGAAACAGAAGAAAAAGCGATTTGTTTAATTCAGATGAGAAGCACTATTGATGTTGTATAACTACATCTGCTCTAGAGCTTTTACTGGCATAGCTATGTTGCAAAAGAAATCATACTGCTAACCAGCATAGTTATGTGGGTAAAAGCTAAGAGTAGACAAGCCCTAATGTAAACTACAAATGTGTGTGTCCTGGAACAAATATTTGGGGAGTGTTTTGCTTTTTGACCAGGCTTGTGAATCCTTCTTACACTCAACTCAATTGCATTTATCTGTCTGTCTTCTTCAGGTTTTCCCAGCTTGGGTTTGGGTCACCAGATCACTCTCTTCCAGGCTTGTTGGTCCAACCATCACTCCACAACCAGTCTTTCCTCCTATACACAGACTAATCGGTTGTTTTCTTAGCTAGCCTCTTGTTCTCTGCCCAAGAACTCTAGTTTCAAATGCCTGCAAAGAGGATTTCCTTCATCCATCCTTTGTATATGACCAAACCATCTTAGCCTCCGTTTTTGCAGCTTCTCTACAATATTGCAGAACTCAGTCTCACTCCTGATATTATTTGCATGTGGTCCAGCAACACCCACCCTCTCACTCCCCTCAGACATCTCATTTCAATGGCTTCCAGTCTTCTCAAGTTCCTCTCTTTAGTCACCCCTGTCTCTGATCCATACAGAAGAACTGGTTTTACCTCAGTAGTATATAATTCTCCATCTGTTTATATGTAACACGATAACTTTCGAACCCTACATCCAACTACTTCAAAATTTCAGGGAACACTCTACTCATGAATGGCCAGAATCCTATTGATTTGGGGACAATTGGAACAACAAAAGAGGGAAAATAGAGGACACATGTAATTAGTCATCTCTTGATTTCTCCTGTTAACACCTTCCATCTTAACAATACCCCGGCTCATCTTCACATGAGAATTTAACAAATTGACACCTGAATAACAGGTGAGAAAAAAATTGTTCTCCCTGCTGGGAGCCATTGGGGAGATCCTCAGCCAGCAGGGACAGTCAGAGAGAGAGCGAGAGAGAGGTTTCATTCCTTCCCTTCTCTCCCTTAGCTTCCTGCCTCCTAAAAGCCTGCTCCAGAAGGGAAAGAGTCATCCACTCACCCTTTCCCACCTGAGGGGAAGAAAGATACTTATGAGTTGTGATGGGAAAGAAAAAGACAGGCTACCCGCACATGGTAGGAAGAATAGGGGACCCCAATATAAGGGTCACATAGAATTCCTGCCAGGGAGGAATTGCAAGAACTCCCTGAAGAGGGGCAGGAGGGGGGCACATAGGGAGCTTGCGGGATGGAATGGAGGAACACAAGGCCCCCTTGTTGTATGCAAGAAGCTTGTCCTACAGAAGCTTTGAAGTGTGCAAAAACCTTGTAAAAATATGTTGTTAATTGGCAATCAATTATCTGAAGGTAAAAACTCTAGTGTTGACATAGTGCATGGCAATAGTATGTCTAATTTCTAAATTTCTGGCATCATTGAGGCTGGCTTATTTCCAGATTTTTGGATTAATGTTTATAAATACATGTCTACTACACAAACTTTGCAGCACCTTTCCATGATTCACACAATTTCGAACCAAGAATACAAGAGGAAATATTAATACATGTTTTCTCTGTCTATCTCAGCCTAGGGTAAACCACAAATGCTTGTTTCCTGGACCACCACATTTGGGGAGCATCCACAGTAGCCTTTACAAAGGTGTTAATTGCTTTGAGTTACTTACATTAGCGTTGATTGCTATACATACCCTAAGAAGACAGGAAGAAATGCAATAAAATGGATGCTCATGAAGCAAAGATAGGGAAGTTAAGTGAGGCACTAAAGAGTTAATGACCTGATTTTTTTTTTCAGAAGTGAAGAACACCAGCAAGCTCCCCTCCTCCCCCCCAAACACACACACACACACACTCAGGCCTAAACGGTGGGCTCTTAGCTTTCACACAAGTTCTCTTGTGGTCCACACGAGGCCTGGTCTAGACTGAGATTTGCCCTGTTTGTAGCCATCAACATAGTACATTCGTGCAATCCTAGACTAGGCCGGTAAAGCCACTGTCATGGCATATGGAATCACAGAGGTCCTTCTTAAACAGAAGGCATCTATTATAGAACACAACAAAGCACAAACTCAAACAGGCTTTGACATAGCTCAAGTTCCAGTTTTGTAGTAGGGACAACACACAGCACACAGAGCCATCTTGTGACTGAATAACATACTGCAGTTAAGCATATTACAGTCACTACATGCACTGGTTGAGTTTACTCCAGTTGCAAACAGTAGTAAACTCCACCAGTGCAAATAGTAGCTTTACCTATCTACTCTAGGGTCGCACCAGTGCAGCTACATCAATGGCTGGCTGTGGAGGGCTCAATTTGGAATAGGTGTCCAGGGTAGAAAAGGTCTAAATATTCTGGGGAGGCAGGAGGGCATCCTACCTGAATAGTTAGCATGTGGAGCAGCATAAAAACAAAAAAAGTCAATAGTTCTATGAAGGGTTAGAAACAGAGAAAATCTGAATGTGAAGAGGAAAGAGCAAAAAATTCTGAACTGGGCTGGAAAGAAAGGAAGGTGGATTAGGATAACAGACTCTGTGAAAGCTGTACTGCTTTGGCTATTAAAAAAAAATCACATCTTTTCAAAGTCCACATCTGAAGGAATTAAACCTCGTTGTGATCTATTAATGGTTGAGTGTTCAGAGCACTTACATTCAAACTGTGGGTCTCTCCACTGCATGTGTCTTGACTCTTTTCTCAGGACTGAGTATGAGAACACATGACATCCTAAAAATAATGCACCAGCTGCAACAACAAAACAGAGATCTGCAGCCATTGACTGTCACGTTCACATGGCTGGATTAGATCTGTATTTGCACTGGTTAGTGCAACTAAAGGTAGTCCAGCTAAGGTTAGTGACGATTTCTGCTTTGATGTTTTATCTTTATGAAAGCCATGAAAGTGGAGGGCTGTCACAGTAAATGAAATCAGAATGGAATGACGGAGATGGCATCATTGCAGAATGGCTTTAGGTGACAGAGAGACAGACTTCTTAAAACCAGGGCTGGACTGAGTGCCAGAGCCCTCATGGAGTCTTGAGTAACACCGTCCACACTGAAACCTTTCTTTGGCTTTGATGATTGATGCATCACCCTTTATAATGATCCTGTCAGTTCTCACACACGTTTGATTATTCTAGACAAATTTAAACTCTTTTATGGCTCTGGCTAAAGCGATGTGAATTTTTTGTAGTGAAACCGGAATCTGCAAAATTCAGAGACCTCAGAGAATGCACCTTGCAAATAGGGAATTCCCAGGATGATTCCTTATATTACAGCCTATTCTAAGGCACAACAGGCAAGGAGGGATAGGATAGCTGCAACATCGGTTCTGTTCCCAGCCCCTGGCAGAGTCTTCCCACTTGACCTCAGGCAAGTTACTTAGCCTCTGTCATTGTTTCCCCAGATGAGCTAATCTTATAATTTCTTTGGGCCTGACTCATGACTTTGAATGCTTGAGGTTGGCAATATTGTCCAAGGCCTAATTCTTTAATGTTTTCCATTGAGTTTGCAGTATTTGGGTAGGCAGTAGTATTATTACAGAAATGCAAAGTGTCATTTATCAATGTCTAGGGCAGAAGGAAACAGCTGGTGGACCATCCGCAGTGCTCATACCCCGCACTAGGGACATTTTCTGAAGAGTTTCCATTACTGTTCACACTAACTGAGCTGCACTAGTGTAGCTCTAGAAGAGATAAATGGCCAGCTGCCACTGGCATTTTTAACAGTGGTGATTAGGTTTGCTCTGACACAACACTGAAGCAGCCAGCAGCCTGTCTACTCTAGGGGTTTGCAACATTGCTACATGAGTAGAGTCGAACTGAAGTTAGCAACAGTGAAAATTTCCCTAGTAGAGACAGGGCAAGACTGAAGTTGCAGAAGAGAATCTGTTTGCTGCCCAGCTAGGTATTTGGAGCAGATATGTTGGAAAAATGAATGAATTTGTTTCATTGGTTTCACACTAAAGGTTCATGTGAAGCTTGGGGCGGGGAGTGTTTTGTGACTCCAAACAACAGAGAGCGTGCACTTGTGTGAGCAGGTGAAACCAATGGGAGCCGAACTTTCTAGAACACGTTCACTTTCTAGGAAACATATCCCAAGTATCCAAGTTCCTTTTGCTAGATCCAAAGGAAATGTTGTACCCTAAGCGCCTACACAGTGATAAACAACCACAAAAGAAAGGGTTATGGCCACCATCTCAACTCCGGAGGGGCATCCCAGCCTCTGCAAGAAGTATATAGAATTAACTAGATCAAAGGCTATCAATGCAGATCAGAAACAGGACCATTAATACTCCTGTTGTCAAATGCTAAACTAAGGATTATGCTATGAAAGGTAAGCTAGAGGATGTCTGGGAATTGCTACTTTTAATTTTGTTTTTTTGATATAAGAGGAATTTCCTTTATGGTTGAGATTTTCAATGTGGCCTAAGTCATTTGGATGCCCATTTCCCATGAAAATTCACGGGAATTGCAGATCTATACCCTTTAGGTGGCTTTGACTATTTTGGTCTGTGTGTGTAAGGGAAAAATGGTCACTAGAAAGTAATGAAAAGAGTTTAGTCAAGTAACAGGGTGACAAGGATCTTCTCTCGAGCCAGCCCATTGACCCTCCACCTGCCTTGGGCAGCACATCCCAAGGGTGGGGACATAGGCTGGGGGTTGCAGCCTGGCAATCTGCCCAGGACAGGTGGAGGGTCTGGGGCCCCCCACAGTGGCCTGGGCTTCTTGGGCAGCTCTTACCATAGCCCAGCTTTGGCGTCTGGCCTGGCCACAGGGCAGAGCCTCGAGGGAAGAGGAGGAGCAGGATGTGGGGCTGCATGGCAAGTGGGGTCTAAGCCTACCGCAGCCCCCACTAGGAAATGGCTGGCGCCGCTAGCAGGGGCTGCACTTCATGGCGTGGGAGCTGATCACCTTATCAGCTCCCCTGCCACAAAGTGCAGCCCCTGCTGCTCCATGCCTGCCCGGGGCTGCTACACCCCTGTTGAAAAGTGGGTGAGCATGGCCCCTCCCCCTGGTTCCAGCACCTATGCGTCCCTAGGGCTTGGGGAGGGGACATGTTCTTTGTGCCCAGGCCCCCGATAAATGTTAATCTGTTTCTGCACAGTAGGGACATTTGTCTGAACAGGTACGTTGGTCTGGAACAACATCTTATCCCACTCCTGACTGACCTAGCTGGGTCAGAAAGTGCGTCATGCAGAGCCGGCCTCATTGTTGCGGGCCGAGCTCAGGCACTCACCTCTGCTAATAAGGAAAGTGGCAGAGGCTTTTTGGGCAGAGCACAGTGGGGTCAGGTCAGGGACAGAGAAGTTTCTGCAGGGAATCTTTGCGAGCAGCTTGAGTAGAAAGCTTCGCAGGTTTACATATTGGTTGCTACTTGAGTCATCAGTAAAGACAAACCCCGGAAGGGGTTATCAGTGTCATATAATTTAAGGCCAGAACGGATCACCAGAGAGTCTGACTTCCTGTGCATTACAGGCCGCCAACACCAGCCAGCACCAACACACTAAACCCAACAACCAAAATTAGACCACAGTGCTACAGCCCACAGGAAACGAGACTATTTTATATCACATGCCAAGAATAGGAGGGACCAAGGTGCACTAATGCTCGAGGCCCCTGCAATGGCAGGAATTTGATTAAGTGAGATATGACTGGATAATCCTGGCAAGCGACCTGCACTCGGACACTGCAAAGGAAGGCAAAAACAACCAAACTCCCAAGCCAACCTGATGTGCAGGGAAAAAAAATCCTTTCCACACTCACATATGGTGATCAGTTAGGCCCTGAGATTGTGAGCAAGAATCAGCCAGCGTGCTGATTTCATGAGAGAGAGAAATGTACTATGCCACCTCAAAGTCCTGGCACCTCATCCAGTGTCACATCTCCAGCCATGGCCATCCCTGATAATTCAGAGGAATAGGGGGAAACAAAACAGAACCCCAGAATACATTGGGGGAAGGGGAAGAATCCTTCCTGACCACTACAGGTGGCTGGCTGAAGCCCTGAAGCAAAAGCTTTTAGGAATACAAGACGAACCAGAAGAGATCGCCTGTGTTGCCAAACCCTGTCCCCCTACCATCACGAGCAACCCCATCATACAATCCCACTCATAAATTCGTCCAGCTCGCTCTTAAAACTATGTTATAATCAGAAGAATACAGTTTGTATAGATTCTTAGTGCAGAGTGGGAACTCACCCTGCTCTAGCTACTCAGATAGCTGTTGGAAAAATAATATGGCAAAACACAAAATGTCCAGTAAGTTTTTGGAATGTACTGAAGACAACTTCGTATTTCAGAATATGAAGGAAGTAACCAAGGGAACAGCTATTTCAGACTTGACTGCGACTGACAGGGAGGAATTAGTTGAAAATCTGGAGGTGGAAGGTAGTTTGGGTGAAAGGGATCATGAAATGACAGGGTTCGTAATTCAAAGGAAAGGAAGGAGTGGCAGCAGCAGAATAAGGCCAATAGACTTCAGAAAAAGCAGACTAACAAACTCAAAGAACTGGTAGTTAAGTGTCCATGGGAAGAAAATCTAAGGAAAAAATGAGTTCAGGTAAAGTGGCAGGTTTTCAAGGAGACAATATTAAATCCAAAACTGCAAACTATCCTGATATGAAGGAAAGCTGAAGTTTTATTACTCTTCCTACTGACCTGAAATAAAAAAGAAGCCTATAAAAAGTGGAAACATGGACAAATTGCGAAGAAGGCGTTAAAAAAAATTAGCACAAACATGTAGAGAGAAAATCAGAAAGGCTAAGGCACAATAGGAGTTACACCAAGCAAGGGATGTAAGAGGCAATAAGAAAGTGAAGGGCAACTACTTAGCAGGGAGGGAGAGCTAATAACTGATGACATCAAGAGGTTTACGTATTTAATGCCTATTTTGCTTCAGTTTTCACTAAAAAGGTAAATAGTGACCAGATACATAACACAATTAATATTAAAATGGAGAAGGAACACAAGCCAGAATGTGGAAAAAACAGATTAAAAAATATTTAAATAGGTTAGATGTATTCAGATCAGCAGGGCTTGATTGAATGTATCCTAGTTCACTGAAAGAACTAGCTTAAGCAACCTCAGAAGTGATGATAATTTTCTTTGAGAACTCATAAAGTAGAGGTGAGGTCTCAGAAGGCTGGAGAAGGGCAAACATAGTACCTATCTTTAAAAAAGGAATAAAAAAGACCTGGGGAATTATACACCGGTCAGCCTAATTTCAAAACCTGGAAAGATACTGGAACAAATTATTAAATGATCAATTTATAAGCACCTAGAGGATAACAGAGCTATAAGGAATAACCAGCATGGATTTGTCAAAAACAAATCATGCCAAGCCAGCCTAAACTTCCTGTTTGACAGGCTTACTGGACCAATGGATGGGGGGAAAGAGGAAAGGAGCAGTAGACATGCTATATCTTGATTCCAGTAAGGAAACAGTAAGTTTGATATATCTGGATTTCAGTAAGGCTTTTGACACTGTCCCACATGACATTCTCATAAGCAAACGAGAGAGCTGTGGTCTAGATTAAATTACTATATGGTGGGGACACGACTGGTTGAAAGACTGTATTCAGTAGTTATTAATAGTTTGCTGTCAAACTGGGAGGATGCATCTAATAGGGTCCCACAAGGATTTGTACTAGGTCTAATACTATTCAATCTTTTCAATAGTGGACTGGAGAGTATGTTTATAAAATCTACAGGTGACCTCAAACTGGGAGGGAGTACAATCACTTTGAAGGATAGGATTAGAACGTAAAATGACCTTGGTGAATTGGAGAATTGGTCTGAAATCAACAAATTAGTCTGAATTCAGTAAAGACAAGTGCAAAGTACTTCACTTAGAAAGAAAAAAAAATCAAATACACAACTAAACAAAAGGGGAATAACTGGCTAGACAGTACTGCTGAAGAAGATCTGTGGGTTAAAGTGGGTCACAAATGGAATATGAGCCAACAATGTGATGCAGTTGTGAAAGAGGTTAATAACCTGTTTGGGGTGTATTAACAGGAGTGTTGTATATAAGACATGGGAGGTAACTGTCCCACTACGCTTGTCACTGGTGAGGCCTCAGCAGGAGAACTTTGACCAATTTTGGGCATCACACCTTAAGAAAGATGTGGACAAATTGGAGCAAGTCCAGAGGAGAACAACAAGAATGAAAAGAGATATAGAACACCTGACCTATGAGGAAAGATTTTAAAAAAGGCCTGTTTAGTCTTGAGAAATTAAGAGTGAGGGAGGAACCTGTTAATCTTCAACTATTTTAAGGGCTGTTATCCTGAGGACAGTGATCTACCATTCTCCATGTCCATTGAAGGTAGGACAAGATGTAATCAACTCAATTTGCAGCAATGGAGATTTAGCTTAGATATTAGAAAAAATGTTCTAACTACATGGATAGTAAAGCACTGAAATAGGTTTCCAAGGGAGGCTTGTGGAATCTCGGTCATTGGGTTTATTTAAGAACAGGTTAGATAAATACCTGTCAGGGATGGTCTAGGTATGCTTGGTTCTGCCTCTGTGCAGACAGCTAGATTAGATGACCTCTCAAGGTCCCTTCCAGCCCTACATTTCTTTGATTTTACTTCCACTCAGCAAGTATAACTATACATCACTTTACAGAAAACATGACTGATGTATAACAAGAGGAATGAATATTGGTTAGACATAACTGCAAACCACAAGCAAAA
The DNA here is from genome assembly GCA_007922155.1 of Mesoclemmys tuberculata. NCBI lineage: Eukaryota > Metazoa > Chordata > Testudines > Chelidae > Mesoclemmys > Mesoclemmys tuberculata. Next base: position 23,582,544 of record ML675622.1, read on the forward strand.
CAGGATATAGCTATGTTCAGAGAATTACTTCAGAAATGAAAATTCCATGTTGCACAGTACACTTGCTGAACTGAATACAAACCATCCTTTCCTATAAATTAGATGACTAACTAAGAAGAAATGGAAGATCACTGGCTATACATGACATGGTTTCCTTAAGAAAAAAACCCACATACTGTAAAATAAGCTTGAGTTCTGCCAAAACCCAACAACTTTATGAATATATCTTAGAACATAAGTTAATTTTCCTTCCCTTTGAGAATTAGTTAATACTGAACTCTTCAGTGTATATTTGTTGCTGTTTTACTTTCAGGGAGTAGTGGTTAGAGCAGTGGTTCTCTAGCCAGGGTCACTGGACATTTTCACATGGCCCATGAAGCTACCTCTGTCACAGAAGTTGGCCCATTATGGGGTTATTACCTCATCCACCTTGTCTCAGTGAAAAAGCATGTCAGTTTTCCAGCAATACTCCTTATTAGCTTTAGTACAATCCAGGGATCTTTTAGCACGTCCTAAGACTTTTAACCAGTTCATCTTAAGACCCCAGTCAGCTTTTTGCTACTCCCTTTGTTTCTTTGGCTTAAATTCAACCCCACAATCAAATTTACAAGTGACACCAACTGAAAGGACAGGAAGTCTGAGGACAGAGCCAAACTGCAAAGCAACTTTGAGAGATAAGAAAAGTGGGGACTGTACGCAGAAAGAAGAGGAGATTTTGTAGAAGTTAAAAGCCCTATGGCCCGCACAAGGAAATAAATAGCATCGGTAACAATGTGGTCAAAAGTCGCCATGCAGCTGCATAAAAGATTCATTCTGTTTCCTTAGTGCTGTCATTTTCGATGTAATGTAATACCTTACTTGCCAAAGAGACCAGGTGCATGGAGTAACATCTTTTATTGGACAAACTTCTCTTGGTGCTTATATAGAGCTCTTCTTCAGGTCTCTTTTACTGTATTTGCCACACAGCCAGTGGCCTATGAAAGGATCTCTGCCTTCAGAGGTTGTCCACAAGTCTTGGGAGAACCACACAGGGTTAGAAGGTATTCATAGCTAAGGTAAAAAGCTAAGCTTGCTGTATGGATGTCTTAACAGGCCTTAGTGTTTGCAGAAAATGAAGCCTGGATCTTAGGACAGTTTTTGTACTATGCGAGAGAGGGAAAAGTAAAAGTCAGTGAAGTGAAAAAGAAAGATCTATATTTGAAAAAATGGGCCTGAAGCAAAAATAAACTGACCAAAACCTCCAACTCTTCATATTTGAATGTTGGCAAGCTCACTGAAAAGCTGTATGGGGCAGAGTCCGCTACATAAAGAAATTCTAAGGGAACAATAATAAACACATTATAAAGTGTCCTCCTTCAAGGTCTCATGGCACTTTACAAAGAATCCGCAAAAGTAACAGTTAAAACCCATTTAAAGAAGCAATAAAACCAAATCCCTCTGTGTTTTAATCTTAAAAGCAGCAACAGATTAAGCCGTCCAATTACCAATAGAGCCATTTCCACAGTCGAGATAGAGCTTTTAGCATTGCTGTGTCTGCTGTAGACTCAAAACTGTAATTAGGGCACATTAAGTAATCAGCAGACTCCAGAGAAAAAGACTGGAAGCACTGCATGGTAAGAGTTTTAGATAATGTAACAGACCACAACTATTAAAGTCCTTCATGTGTTTATAAAGCAATCTTGAAATGATCTGATAGGTCTCCAATTGTCCTGGAAAAGCTTTTGAAACAGATGCAATGTGTTGAAAGTAAAGGAAATGATTGGTAAGAGTACTGACATCTGCATGTTTTAGATTAGAAGCTAAAACCCCTAAACACAGATAGGGACTCTCCCCATCAAAAGCATAGCAATGTTATGAAGGCAGTGTATCTAGTAGTTAAGTTTCCTGCTCCCAGAGCACTGATCTGAGTTCTGCTTCCATTTCTATCACAGTGAACTTGTGTCACTTAATCTCTCTGGGCCTCAGAACCCCCATCTCAATAGAAATACTCATACTTACCCATCCTTCCAATGTGGTTTGAATGATCACATTGGAAGATAGGCGCTATATGTGATTTACTAGTTATTAATCAATAAATCAATCTCTCAATCAATTAATCAATCTCTGTTATGCCTGCTGAATGGGGGTCTCAGCCTGAAGATCTTATGTAGCAGGCTTAAAGATATCTACATACAAATCAAAGGTTCATCTCGAGTTTTCCCTTGCCATTGAGTAGGGTCACTGAAATCACTGCTCAATGCAATAAGGGTGACAGATTCTAGCCCTATATCAAATGCCAGAGATTGAGCCCAGCTCAGCATTAACATCTAGACTTAACTAGCAGCACCTCCATTTTATTCCAAAGCAGTTTCAGCAAATAATTCAATACCTCACAATCCAATGACTCATAAGTGGTCAGTCCAGGATGAGATGCATCAAAATGAATGATTACATGGCTTTATCTGGGCATCTTCTGATACCAAAGAAGCTAATATATGGTGCCAGGTCATAGTATCTGAGGCAATCTGTGTAGAGGTGCTAAAAAGAGTGGTTCCAAAACAGATTACTGTGGTATGCTCATTAAAACATATGAATCAGATATTATCTAAAGCAGCCCAAAAAAGCAGCCACCAGGAGTAACACTGAAATCGGTGGAGTTACCCTCACATATCACTGGTAAGAGCAGCAGGAAGCCCTAGCCTCCCTTCTGCTGTTATCTATCAAAGAGCTTTTAAATCTTTTATCAGCCTCACCAACGAGCCCAACTTTATGCTAAGAAAGGCATATCTGAAGTGTCCATTAACCCCACCTGCAGGTTATCCTCCCCCATTTGAATTAGAGTCATCTACCACGACAAATGATATTTTTCATATCTTCCCTAGTATTGCTGCAACATTATTTCTTTAACTACCAAACTGGAATAGCACTCTGGGAACACAGTGGATATTAACCCCTCAGGCATTTCAGTGACAGGAAGCACTGCCTTCCAGCAAGAAGAAAATTAATATTCATAGGCTCCTAGCTCCTTTTGTGTACCTCAAACTCAGACAAATAGAACCAAGGTTATTAGAAAGCTTAGTAAGACAGATGGTTACTCTTTCGGTTTCGTTCCTTCTTGCAACAGGAAGAGGCTGTTGGTTGCAACTGCCTCTGAGCATAGGAAGAAAGCAAACCAAATGTCTGATACCAGTGTTAGAACATACAGATGTCTGCCTAAAACTGTTTTCAGAGTTTCATGGAGCTGCAGTAATGGAGATCCAGAGGGCAGGCAAAAGCATAAAAAGGGGCAAGAACTGACAGGGTATGGATGGGACAGAGGGGGCAGAGAGAGAGGATGAAGGCGGCTCAAAGGACTGATCGCAGTCTTGCCAACTCAAAGCTTTAAAAAATTATAAGTCGGGATCCCTAAAATGATGAGATTGCCTTAAAAATCATGAGACTTTAAAATAAAAATAATAAATGCTGGGTTCTTTCTATTTACTCTCTGGCTTCTCAAACCTGTAGGCTGCCCTCAGGTCACATTTTTAAGTTTTTCTCTGCAACAAAGAGCTAGAAATTTCCTTTGTTTAGGAAATGAAAGCCAAGAGTCTCACCTCATTACATGCTCCCAGGAGTTGGGGCTTTAACAAACATGCCAAATATCATGAGACTCACCATAAAATCATGAAAATTGGCAATGCTGGGCAGAAAACCTCAGGGGCACGGGCAGAGATGGAAAGGTAGAGATCCCTCTTTACATTAAATGTGAAACACAAAGTCTAGAAAACATTAAGTATTTCAAGTTTAATATATGACTAGAGCCTCTCCCCCTCCTTTCCCCTATTCTGAGACTCTCATTCCCCACCCAGTGCCTAGCACGATGGAGTTGGGTCTGCAGATGCTACCGCAATTCAAACCTTCCAGCCACTCCTCCTATGGCCTTGCTAATGTTTGCGGGAGAGAATGTTTGATGGGCTTCTTGAAGTCTATCAGAGCAGGGCTGCCAGCCTGCATGTTTGTTTTCATCCTAAATTGGGACAACGTTGAAATTTTTCACACAGAATGAAAATTTGGAAAAATTCCAACCTGGAAATGTCAGAATGTTTTGTTTCAACATTTTCAGTTGAACCTAAACTTTTTGACATTCCCTAAAATTGAAAGCTCTCACTTTAGCCTGTTGAAGTGACCCAAAATTTTGCATCAGTTTAAGCTTCCATTGCATTTTCCCATTGTGGTGTATTGCCTAATAGGAGCTGTAGGATATGATCCTGATGTTTTGTTTCTAATTAGTTCAATAAAATATTAAGCTGTATTTCCCTATCAGTGCATTGCCTTTGGGGGTTGTCATCTGGGACCCCATTCTTCCCTATAAGCCAGTCTCTCTGGTTGGACTGCATTTCCCATGACACTCTAGTCATGTTACCCCATCATGTACTACACAGAACTTGGACAGAGGGAAATCTGCATTGCATTCAGAGATGAAGATGAAGTCCTCTAGGAAGTTCAGCCCATTAGAGAGAATGGGGGCCCAAAACTACAACGCTCATAAGGCAAATGTACTTCTAGGGAAAATGCTGCTTAATGTTTTATTGAACTAGTTAGAAACAAAACATTGTCAGTCAGTTCAACAAAACAAAACATTCCAATTTTTCTTAAAATAACCCAAAACAAAATATTCATTTTGATTTTCCTGATGGAAAAATAATAAAAATTTAGGGGCAAAAAAAATTTGAGATTTTGTTGTGGAAAATTACAGTTTTGCAGAAAATCATTCTGATGGATAAATTCCCAACCAGCTTTAGTTATGAGTTTGTGTGGAAGAAGTGAGAAGGTAAACTCATACAGTGAAGTCGTCTATAATCCACTCTAGATCACTTGGTTGGTACTTTGGTAGTTACAGTTTTCCTTCTGTTGTTATCGCTATTGCAAATAGACATATAGCAAGCAGGTTCATTAGAGTTTCTGGCTTTCACCTGTTCTGCTGAAAGCAAAGTTGCATCCTGTAACTTAATAGATTTCAATAACAACAACAAATTAATGGAACAAAATCTATAGTTTGGATTTATATAGCATTGACATACTTCATTTCAATCCATTTATCAAAACTGTTCACTGTTTGTAGCATTAGTTCATGGAACTTTCAGGAACAGGCATTGAAAATGACAAATGATACGTCATCACTGGCTGCAAAATCTGTGGTTCTAGTACCTGTTACAATATTTTTGTATTATAAGGAATCAGACACTAAATATAAAAACCAATCACTTTATAATCTTTCAGACAAATTTTACTGCTTCAAATACAGTTATAAAATCCAAATCAGTGAAAATTATCTGGTAAAATCTGGAGTCTTTAGGAAACTATTATTGATAACCACAAACAGAAGGAACAAGGGACCATGAATGCTCAGGTCCCACCAATGGCAGGACATTGCAATGAGTTAAACCTAAATAACCCTACCAGGTGCACCCTGCTCAATGCTACAGAAGAGAAAAAAGTGCAAGGTTTTAGCCAAACTGACCTAGAAGAAAATTCCTTCCTGATCCCAAATCTTGTGATAGGTCGAACCCTTTGTAGATGAGCAAGCATCACACAGCTAAGCATTGGTGAACACAGCATTTGCTATAATGCCTCAGAGAATTAGTTCATCTAGTCCTGTGTCTTGCCGATCACTATGGCCAATACTGAATGAATCAGATTAAGGGAAAAACAACCCTCTCCCAATAATTAATCTGGCCAATTGTGAATTGGGGAAGGAAAAAAATCCATCCTGACCTGTGCACAGGTGAGACACGGAAGTGTGAGATTTGATTCTTTTCATTTGATCTATATAGATACAAGTGTTAAAATCATGGGAGCAAAGAGATGTTTATCTTTTCTCCACAGCCTAGAAATGAAGGATGCAAAATGAGACTTTCATTTTTGTTGAAATCTATGAATGGGTTTTTTGGATTAAAAAAGCTAATGAAAAATCACAAATGAAAACTATTTTTGTTTTATTTTTCAGTTCCCCTATTTCCCCCCTTTTGCCTTTTTCTAGAGGCAAAGGGGAGAAAGAAAAAGGGAGAGAAATGGGAAAAAAAACACTAAAAGTTTTTGTTGGGAAAAAAGGCAATTTTTCACCCCGCACCCAATAAATGTTTGGTGTGACTTGTATCTCTCCCTCATGGAAGCCCAATCTCCAGTGACAGGTGCCTGGGAGACAGCAATGGAAAGATGGCTCCATCTTCAATGTGTTATCCTAATAATGCAATCAACTTTATGACAGTTTGAAAAGGTGGGGGCTTCCTTAGGCATCCCCTTGGGATCCAGTGTGGCACCAATGAGGTTGCTGCATTTTAGCTGATCTCTCTCCCCCATTATACTATTTGGGGATCTGTTCACCCACTTAATTGCCAACAGAATTGAATCCTGGCCCCCTATATTTTTTACACCTGAAGTTTTCTAGTTTTACTAAAGGGAATAAATTTAATCAATTTATACACAGTAGGGCCAGAAAATTTCATGTAGTCTATTATTTTACTTACTTAATAAAAATATATATTTTAGGCAAGATGTTCTAGAAATATTGAAAAGTCACAAACTGAGCACAAAGCAAGAAAACACAAGAGACAGGCAAGAATGAAAAAACAGCAAAAATGAATCTGTAAAGGAGACAAAAATGTAGCAACAAGGAAGGGAGAGAAAATGTTTAATAAAGAGTTAAGGGAAAGAGATCAGACTTTGCCTGTTCATTGACTATGTCATTTCCACTAAAGCCTTATCTCAGCTGTTCTTTAATCTCTGCAGCGATGGTACCTCCCTGGCCAGTTTCTTCCACTAACCCGTTCCATTCGTTAATACTGTTCTCCCTTTGGCCCTAACGATTAGCTAATATTGACACTCTCATAAGGTTCTTTCTGTTAGGAGAAATTGATTATACCAGTCAGGTATTTCTGTGATGAAATCCTGTTTATTTACAAAGATTGGACACAAAGTCCTGTTTCCCTGAACACAGCAGGAACAAACAATAGGAATCAGCTTCCTTGTTCACCAATCCAAGCCTGCATTCCAGTCAGTCCTGTGCTCAAAGGAAGCTCTCTCTCTTTCTTGGATTTCACAAGGGCCATTCTCACCAGTTCTTCTCTGGCTTTCTCCTCACTTTCTGGACCTGGCTGCTTCTGACACATACAACTCTCCCAACCAGCCCTACATTTGCAATCAGTCCTATGGAAACTCCTCTTATTCTCCCTGAGTTCATTCTTTTGCAGGCCTTCCTATGTGGTCCAGTGCCTTGACACATGGCTTCTATTGTTTCAGCTGTCTTTAAACAAAGGGGCATTGAATGGTTTCTCCTTTAAACCTGAAGGAAAGATGGCTAATATGCACATCAGCTTCAAGAGGTCTGTGATTGCCCATAGGTCAAAGAAATGCTTGCTGGCAGCCACCAGCGCCATCCAGCATAATACATCTTCTCATATGTCTCCACTAAATGTTTTCCTCCTTGGCTTCGTGTCATTACTCTTTAAACTACCCTGTCTGAAACTGGGAATAATACCCTTTCTATCACTGTATTGTTAATGCTTTGGAATTTATTCACATTGATCACATTCTCTCATCACCTGAGTCTTTTCCACAGTATCAAAATCTAGTACCCATAGTCACTGTCCACGTCTTGGACTTTCTTACAAGCGGCCGTTCTCATTTCTGCCTACACTGAGCTGCACTGACTAGAGATAGATGGGTCTAAAACCAAAATACTGGATCCAAACACACACAGCTTTTGTGGGGGGTTTGGGATGAACTAGGAGGATGACCCAGACATCAAAGCTGTCTCATCCCTTTAGCTAGCTACACCAAATCACTGGATCCAGACAAACCCATGTTTCAGGATGTTTGAACTCTGGATCTGAATTTTGTGACTCAGTGCCATCTCTGGCATTATCATCATAGCACTCTGAGAGAGTTCAGGAGACTGCGAAGCCTCTAGTGCTCCCTCACACACATACAGCAGGAGAGAACCCGCAGTAGCTGGTGAATGGACAGCCATCTCCCCTAATCCCGTTTAAGTACATTAAGAGGCTCACTGGACTTACCCGTTGGGGTTTTACTGATGATCTCTACTGCTTGGCTCTGTCATTATCTCTAAACTGATCAGAGATGAGCGTAAGCCTAAAGCCAGGATCCCAGCACCCTCAAACTTTGGAGGACTGGAAAGGAAATCTAGATCTGGATCTGAATTCTTTGGCTCAGGCGCCATCTCCAACAGACATAGATCCTGGCAGAGTGGGGGAAGCCATGGCTTCTTGGCTGCCCATCTTCCTGCTCCATCTTAATACTGAGGGGCAGATATTGGTCCTGACAGGACATCCTGGAAAGTCATCACCCTCTCTGAATTGCTAGTGGCCAACAAAATTCCTGCATTTCAACGGATCTCATAACCAGAGTCCCTGCTCTCTGCACCCATGGGACTCATCTCCAAGGGGCTCATTCCATCCTTTTAGCTCTAGCTTTTCTAATGCCTTTAGAGGGAATTTAAATCCTGTATCTGTAACCACATCCTTCTAATTTCAGTCCCTTCATTGATCCAGCTCCATTGACTCAGAATAGATCAGACCTATTATTGGCTTGGCCCTTGTTCAATAATCAATAAAGAAGATACTAGAGCTAGAGGATTTATATATAGCCAGCATGCTGCGAATCAAGCCTTGTTGTTTCAATTTTTAGAAATTCTAAAGTAGCGTATGAACTGATAACCAGAATATCGAAATGGCCTTAAACATTCTCAGATCTTCCACCTTGACAATACATCAGTCAAAAAATATTCTTGATTATCCCACAAAGTAACAAAAGACACTGATGGATGTCAGTGTGAACTAGGTGAAATGATATTCACCTAATGCAAAACATCAATGGTAGAGGGGGCTAGATAAAAGAGAGTAGACCATAAAGTAAAATGGACCATCTCTCTGAAGGTCATAAACTCAGCAAAGGGAAATATCCACCCTGAGGCATGCTGGCCACTGGAACAGTGACATGACAAGTGATAGGTCATCTAAATACACAAGGTAGAACTGTTGGCATGGTCTCTTGTTGTGGAGTTGTACCATTTAAAAGGAGAAGAGACCTGTAACTAAGCATTCATCCCAGTCAGGTTGCATAGGAGCTCTTCAGTGTAATTAACAGGATGAACTTAAAATGGAGAAAGAAAAGGAAAAGACCAAAGATAGCGAAACAGCCCACAAACTTGGAGAATGGAGTAGTATGAATAATCTTGTTGCAAGCCTGGCCTGTAGTGTAGATGTTCTTGTTGACCATCTGAGAAGAGATGTAGCTAAGGGCTGAATCATGTGCTCCCATTTCCAAGAGACAGCCCGGATGGAAGACAAAAGAGCTAATCCTATCAGAGCAGGGAAAGCAAAGGACTGGAGATGACGCGGCAGAGACTGACAGAGAAGCAAGGAGGTACTGCTACCCCAGAAGTCTCCAGCCAGAGAGAAGGGTCCAAACTAAAGAAGCAGAACAGTGATGGGGGACATATGGCTACCAAAAACAGTACAGTTAACAAAGGAGGAAAAAAGAAAAGGGGAATGGTGAGAACACAGAAAGTGAGGAGATGGGGCCAGGGAAATGGAGGGACTGAGGGACATAGGAAGGGATGTGTAAATTAGTGGAGAGAAGGAAGAAAAGGGGAAAAGAAAATTGTGACATAGGGTATGAGGAAGGGAGGAAAGATGATGGACGAGGGAGTGGAGTGAAGAAGAGGAAAAGCATAATGGAAAAGAAATTCAAAAGTTAGGGACGAAATAAAGAAGAGGGAGAAGAAAATTCTACTCCCTGGGGATTAAAGAAGACAATAAAAATGGGAAGGAGAAAGGAGGAACAAACTAAATGACGAAATGGAAAAAGGGAAAGAAAAGGTCTCACATAGTTGCCAGTTCTTTTAATCGACTCTTTAGCAGAAGAGGGGGCTGTGGTGGAAGAATTTTTCTAAAAGCTGTTTGAAAACATTATTTTGTCCCTGAGCCCTAGCACCTATTTCAGCTAATTCAAGCCCAGGTGTTGCCATTAGCTTACAGCCATTAAATTGTACCCGTAGGTACTTGTGGAGGAGAGTGAGGAAGAGCTGCAGCCATTAGAGATAATATGGATCTGCACATCTATGAAACTCACCAGGATGTGTCAATATGCCCTGAATTCACAATTAAAAATGATGCTCTCTGACTACTGACTACTAAATCAGATCAGATTGTGGACTATCGGCTGTCTGATTGGAAGACTAGACAATGTTCTATGAATAGAAATGGTCACTTTTCCTTCCCTCTTTGAAGTGTAAAGATTGCGTGCATTTTAAACTGTAGCGTCTCATCACTCGTCTGTGCTGCCCAATGGAAAAAGGAAATGTAAAATGTGTAGACTGCAAGTTGCTCTCGGTTGTATTCTGAAGCAGTAACAGCTCTACCACCAGCATTTCTGAGCTCAGATGTACTCTGAAAGCTCACAGCAGTTGCACTTTTGTTTTGTGTATCAAACAGGGAGTGCAAACTGTTGTATATGGTCGGTAAAGTCAGTTTCTGAGTGACTCTCGTACCAAAAACTCTCAGAGATAAACAGAAACCAGGAGAAATTGCAAAAGGTAGGAATGTTAGTTTTTTTTTTGGGGGGGGGTGTTAATTAGTAATCTTTGCTGTACTTTTTCTTTTAAATGTTTAAAATATACCAGTTAACAATACAACATGCTTTATACTGCATATTTCCTTCACGTGGCAAGGAGAGGATGATATGAAAGAATCATTTTCAGAACAGAAGATAAGATAAACAATTTTCAGAAAAATAGGAGATCATTGCTAAGATTCATGGAAGGCATATAGAGATAGCAGGTGGTCGTAGGGCTGAGGAAATTAACATAAAAAGGAGGGGTATCAGTGCTCTGGAGGAAAGCTAGTTTTTTCTGTTTATCTGAAAGGTGAATTTCTTTCAATGTATATGAAATGATTTGTGTATCAGTTATGAAGTATAAGAAGAGTTTACATAATTTTTAGCTGTAAAATTTTGAACCAGATTTTCTACTGTGGTAATGTGACTATCAGGAAAGAAACATTAAAAAAAAAGGAACGAAAATTAAAAATCATAATTAATTTTTTCCCCCACCCCTGAATGTTCCATAGCTGAAATCAATGAGATTTTTAGAATTTTACTAACATCATTTTGTAAAAGAGAAAATTTAGACTTTTAGAGGGAAATAATTAGTATGGAATCATCTCAACAAATCTATCGGTATCTCAGGTACCTGATATAAATCATTCTGAAATGCAATTAGGTGTCTTTGTCTAATTTATTTTTACTAATGACAAGACAATGCCCAGTATAACAAGTTAACTCCTTACTGATGATTTTGCACCTGATCCTGAAACCTGGAAAAAGAAGAGTTCCCTTCTATTCCCACTCCCACTTTTCCAGTTATTTCTAATACTTTTTTTTGTTTCATTGTACCCCTTATATCTTTCCAGGTGATCAGATACCACGATGATGTCAAAAATGTAGGTAGATAGATTTACACTGTACTTAGCACAATGGTTTCTGAAACAAAGTCTAGGTATCATTAAGCACATGGTAGAACTGACAGTGGAGAATGTAAACAGAAAAGTCTGGTGGAAAATCATATTGTTTTAATGCTAACTAACTCATCTTTAATATGGGCTTTTAAAAACGACACGGTAATAAAAAGAAGAGGGACGTGTTGGTTAGCTGAGAATGCACTTCATCTTTTCTACTCATGGTAAATATTAAAGAGAAAAATATTAACTCAGAATTTAAATGCCACGTATTATATTTCAAACGGAATTAAACCAAGACACTGTACCATTTTTGCCTGAGTACTCTTGGAATTTATTAAGCCAGAATTCCCCTTCTGCTCCTCATCACACCATTGACTCATAGTTACTTAAACATGCAGTTTGTCAGTCTCTCTTTGAGTAAGTAGGGAAAGCACCTGCAGCCGAACTTTGGGACAGCAGCAGTAACTGTTTCGGGTACAAGCATCTACCACCACGGAAACAGCATGCTCACACAAGCTTTTACAGCCACCACCACCCGCTAGTCTTTGTGAGCACAGGGCTGAGCCATGCTGCTCAACCCTCTTTAGTCATGACATTTTTTCCTCCCTGCTTTTCTGATACAGTTGTGAATGAATTTACTTTCAGTGCAAGATTTGCCTGAGTAAGGATGTCAGGCATAGGCCCGTAGTCTTGATATTGGGATAAAACTGGTTACTGCAGTGTGAGCTTCCTTGCAGCTCTGCCAATGAACCCTAATCCTGGCCTGCAACACTCCATAAACGTTCAGTTATGAGCAGATTTTTCTCTCTTGAGTAGAAACTGACAGTCATGCTGAACTCTGCAGTGATTTCTTAATATGCCCGAATGGTGGCTAAGAGACAATCACCACCGTCATTTTCACTTAGGATCAAATCCAGAGTCCAGTGTCTGCCCAAGTAGGCTGGCTAGGTTCTGTGCAATGCATGGGTGGGGGCTGGAAGGCAGGGGAAGAAGAATCTATCCCACAAGGCTTGGCGCAACAGCTGAGCTGCTCTGTGATGGCTTCTCCGGCCCAGTGGGTAGAATAGCATGCCCAAATGCCTGGAACAGTCTTATGGGATCCTTATGCAGCCCTTCCACAGAAGAAGATTGGAGGATCCCTAAGTGGCAGGTTCACATACCCCAAACACAGCTTCCTTGCAAGGGTCCTGTTAAGTGCTGCTTGGTTTGCAACTAGCCCCATCAGTGACGCCCATGAAAATGACTCCTCACATTATAACATAAGAATGGCCATACTGAGTCTATCTGGCTCCATATCTTGTCTCTGTGCCACAGATGCTTCTGGCAGTTGGAAGTTTAGGGACACCTAAACATGAGGTTGTATTCCTGACCATCCTGGCTAATAGCTATTCAGGAACGTATCCTCCATGAACTTACCTAATTCCTTTTTGAACACGGTTATATTTTTGGCCTTCACAACATCCCCTGGCAACAAGTTCCACAGGTTGACTGTGTGTTGTGTGATGAAGAACTTTCTTATGTTTGTTTTAAACCTGCAGTCTAGTAATTTCATCAAGTAACCCCAATTTCTTGTGTTATGCAGGGAGTAAATAATGCTTCCTTATTCACTTTCTCCACACCATTTATGATTTTATAGACCTCTATCATATCTCCCTGTTGTTGTTTCTTTTCTAAACTGAACAGTCTTTTTAATCTCTCCTCGTACATACCCCTAATAATTTTCATTGCCCTTCTCAGCAGCTTTTCAAATTCTAATATATATCTTTTTCCAGATGGGATGACCAAAACTGCATGAGATTCAAGGTGTGGGCATGGATTAATAGAACGGCATTATGATATTTTCTGTTTTATTATCTGGACCTTTCCTAATGGTTCCTAAAATTCTGTTAGCTTTTTTTTTAGTCCTGCTGCACACTGAGCAGATGTTTTCAAAGAGCTATCGATAATGACTCTAAGATCTCTTTCTTGAGTGGTAACCCTCATAGCCATGGGAAGGGTTCTGGATTTGCCCCTTAGTGCATTGTCTGGAATTGATCTCATTTACACATATGATTTGAGTTACTATTTATGATAATATTTTAACTTTTATTTTAAAAAGAAATTCCCTCTTTGTTGAGTGGGTAAAGAATTCAATATATATATTATTGTTGCCATCATCTGTCATTTTTTTCCTCCTAACTTACGCAGTGACTCATGTACACCCTGCCAACTGTAACTGAATAATTTTAGCAAAAGCAAACTGGCCAGGTTGTTTAGCGGGGGTCACCCACAACCCTTAAGGTTTGTTTGGAGTTTCAAGTTTATTCCTTAAAAGTGCTTGAAAATGCCAAGTGAAACTTGCATAAGTGCACATCCACCCCCAGCCTCTATTTCATAAGAAACAAGAGGGTTTAGCCAGTTCTGTCCCTCATAAACCCCTGGAACACTTCTCTCAAGAGGCCCTGTGACTAGCCCTTACTTTAGATGCCTTCTGGGGTGAGCCCAGACACATGCTCCAACCATGTAATGTCAGCTGAAAACCTCCCCCTTTCTGGATTCATGAAGGGTCACAAACAGGGCCATTCCTCTCATAGGTAAACCTGCTCCTCTCTTCAGGGGAACAGGTGTCCTCCCTGCCCCCCATTCAGGAAGAGTAGGACTGGGAAACACTCTCTGATCTCGCTGCTGCTGCTGCTCGACCAACTTGCGGCAGGCTGGTGCTCAGATGTCTCTCTGCCCTGCACTATAATTATTGTCCATTAGCTGTCAAGTACTGGCAGTCTGCTTGGCATAGCAGAAGATGCAAGTAAAGATAGGCCCAGCTCCAAGGAATTTACACAGCCCCAGTTGGTGGTGGAGTTTAATAGGATGCACTCTGGATATCAAAGGGGACAGCAATAGGACTGGAGCCACAGTCCCTATTCCTGCAATTGAATGGAGATGGTAAAGGTAGGCAGGCTCACTGCTCTTATTAATATCCGTAGTGTCTACAGCCCCCAGCTGAGATCAGGTCCTCACTGCACCAGGCACACATAGATAGTAAGAGACGGTCTGTCTAGATGACGTTGGAATGAGTTCTGGGGAAGAGGCCAGCCTCACTGATCACCCCACGAGGGGATGAGTTTGTTGCCATTCCAAAGAAGGGAACCACAGCCCATCCCTATACCAGGAGACACTTACTTGTAAAGAGAGGTGACCTGGGGTTCTTATTGGGAGTAGAGAGGTTGTGTTGAAGGAAGGAAGTTCCCAGACAAATTTGGTGCGGTTTCAAGTTTCCATCCTACAGGCTCAACCGACCATAGTGAAGACTTCCTGGATAGTTAAATTGGCAAGGCCCTGATTATTAATAAAAATGCTACCCTCCATTTACAGGGCACCTTTTCTTCCACATCACCTTTCTATAGTCGCTCCCCACTGAAGTCCAGTCACTGCCTGGGTAAAAGCATGGAGAAACAATACACAACAGTGCAGGTCGGGACAGGGAGGAGAATGCTGTACCCAAATAGAAGGGAAAGAAATGTAGGTAGTGGAATACAATGATCTGGGATGCCATTGGTTCAGCACAGCAGACCTAATTGTCCTTCTCAGCCAATGTTTAATAACAACAAATAAGCAGGACCTTCCGATTTGTTTCATTGAAATGATGGTAATGCAAACAGTGCAATGCCTCCCAGTACTGGACAGGAGCAACAGTTCAATCCTGATTCAGAAAAGGGTGCGAAATATAGAATCATGAACATCTCTTTCATTCCCATCTAGAGATCTGCCTTCTAAACACTGACTCAGTTCAACATTGCTTAATTTGTGAGACAGGATCACAGCATCAGGTTGGATGGCTAATTGCCATGAGTCTCGTGTTAGCTTTGCAACTGTCTTAGAGCATTTTTAGCTAGTGTTTTTTCTATCCAGCTTTTGGCTCTTGCAAAATATCTACATGTTTTATGTTACAACAGTGGTTTTCAACCTTTTTTTTCCATTTGTGGAGACCTAAATCATGTTGAATGGAGGTGCAGACCCCTTTGGAAATCTTAGGCATAGTCTGCAGACCCCCAGGGGTCTGCAGGCCACAGTTTGGAAACCACTGTTTCACAACATGCATGCACTAGCTCCCACAGCCTGCAGGAGGAAGTGTAAGTTTGAAGCCTGTTGGACAGGTGTGTTCAAAATGTGCTGTGTCACCTACCTGATTTACTTGATAACTGAAACACACTTCCTTCCCTCACCCAGAAAAATTGTGTGAGGGGAGGATGGGGGGGACGACTAATAACGCTGGCTAGAGTCAGGCTTATTGTATGGAGGAATTCAGATACCATAATGATGGGCACGCCGTAAGAAGATGGATTGAGGAATAGATGCCAATCCACCAGAACTATAAAGTACAAAATCCTGGCCATTCCACTATAAGTTGTCTGGAGCAGACATCATGAACTACCTTGAATCATGCATCAGATCAGTGGTTTTCAAACTTTCCACTCCTTTCCAGTAATGTCGTTTACTGCATACCCCTATCTGAGATGGGTAGAGGCGATACACGAGGAGGCACGCGGGGTCATGTGCCTTCCCCCCCCAGATTTATGCCTTCCATTTAGCAACAGCTTCTAGAGGTTTTCAAATTGTGAGGCACGCCCCTTCTGGGGACATGGAGGAATGTTTGGGGCAGGGAGGGGGGCCAAGCAGCGACACCAGGTGATGTGGGCCAGCCCCACACAGCAGGAGTTGGGAAGGGAATGCCCTCTCCACCCCCCACTCACCTCAGCGGGCCACCCAGCATGTCTGGGTTGGGGAGGTAAAAGCGAAAATTGTAATTCAAAGTCGGGGGGGAAGAGAGAGGGAAGGGGAGATCAGCACAAAAACTTTTAAAAGAATTTTTGAGTTGCACAGCAAAAAGGAAATGTACATCAATGCAGCTGCAGTTTTAATTGAATGGAGATTAAGTGTTGATTAGATTGCCAAGTCTTATTAAATAAAATAAGTTGTCCACCATTACAGGATTTCTCCTGTTCACCCCCTGACAAGGCTGCCATGTACCCCAGTTTGAATACCACTGAACTGGATCAACAGGGAAAAAAAATTTGCACATCATTCTCTTAGTTTGTTCCGTAATCTGCAACTAACACGAAGTGGACATTAAGAGGTATCTGCTTTCTCACATATTGGGCCACACCAATTAAGTGGCTCACAAGGAATTAAGTTTTAATTTTTAACATACAAATGGCAGTCAGTCAGAATCCATTTTACGAATCTTCACTCCCTCCCCTCCCCAAAGGAACTCCCATAGGCCACAGTGTAAGGAGAAACTACAGATTCAGACCCTTGTCAAAGTGATAACGGGGTATCTGAATTTATAGCAGAGTGGTACATTTACAGCTAACAGCACAAGTTCTCTAGCTACGAAATTCCAAATGTTTTCCATGAACATGGAAATGCGATCACTACCATTCTTACTGTTCGTTGTAATTGGAATGCTGATTAAAAGAGGAGTTAAGATTTATAAAATGAAAAGTCACTCCCCATCCCCTACTGGTAATTTCACCTCAGGTTCACAACTTGATGTGTATTAAAAGGCAGACTCGTGAATTATTAAGCTTTGATTATTGATGCATGAGGAATCAGCTTTAAATTCTAAGTTAGCCATAAAAAACAGAACATTCCTGTCTCTCCTGTTCCAGTAAGGTAAAGACAGTGTAAACTAATATGTATTTGGCAACTTGACTAGCAGTAGCAAAAATATTCTAGCAGTAGCAAAAACGCTGGCTGTATGGACAAATATTCACAAGAGTCTCGGTGCAAAGGGTTTGAACACAGTATAATGCACTTGACATGATGTAATATTAGATGTGTCATCCGTATACTTTAGCAGTAAGAAAACATAGGAAATTTGGGTTTCACACAGTTTCAGGCTAACAGTTAGACTCATTATTTACAAGAAAGAGAAGCATGTTAGGTGCTGACAATACCTAGCAAAAGCCTGATAATGGGAAACCTGGGTTGGGTCTAAAGGAGAGGAAATCTAAGAGGTTCTCCTCATGGAGATTTTATCCCCAGTCAGTCTGTCAGAGGATGCAGTTTGTCCCCTGCTCCCATAGAACAAGATGGAAAAATAGAGAAAACCATTTGAAATAGAAAAATATTTCTTAAATGAAATTTTTATAAAGACACAACAATTAACAAGCCCTGAGTAATTATAAGGCTGAACTTTATTACTATTACAGAGAAACCTAGACAGCCCAAAAATATATTAAAAGATGCAATTCCTATCCTGAAGCACTTATAAAAAATAGGGAGCTGTAACCCTCCCCCAGACTTAAGGGTCATCTCAGCCCAGTTGTCATCATAGGAAAGAGAAGTCTAGCCACATCACATTTTTAGTATTATAATGTTTCTGTTTACATGACATACATAAGAAACTGTTGTTTTTGCTCACTGCTATTCTCCATGTTCTCTTGTATAGGCTCCAGAAGAGAAATAGGAAAAACAGAAGGGTATTACAGCTAGCAATCACCCAAAGTGGAGATCAATAATAAGCATCTAAATGTTGTGTATAATATCTGATTAACACTCTACCCACATTTTCTTTTCGATGCTACTTTGTATGATGCCGCAGCACATACATTAACTATACACTGTGTGTGTGTGTGTGTGTGTGTGTGTGTGTGTGTGTGTGTGTGTGTCCCCAGCAGCAGCTTACTGCTCCACTCTGCCGGAGTAAAGGGGGCACTGGGAGGGAGTTGTAACTCAGGGGTTTCTTTGAGGTACAATGCCTCTGAGTGACTCCTGGCATAGTGCATCTTACACACCACTTCTTGCTCAGGGCTGTGTGTAATGGTACGAGCTAACAGGGGCACCATTTCAGATTTCGGGGTGATGGGAAGAACAACTTTAACTGTGATTCCAGGATATTTCGTACACTATCTTTAAGCGGAATTTATTTTTATTAATCTCTATTACTTTCTTTAACAGACACACTGTGTTACTGCCATTATCTACTCTATTTTATGCAATTGTTTTTCACTCCACTAAAAACTTATTTACTTCATTTTAACATATAGGATTAAGGCTTCTTTTTAAAAAAAAATCTTATTAAGAACAGGGATTTATTTTTCTAATTATTTTGGCATTTATGTTTACCAATCACAATCATGTATGTGACTCACTAACATTTGACTCCATCATTACTATTTGTATCAGACCTGGAACCACATTTATTTTTGTATGAATATTAAATTATTTTACTGATATAATTAAAATTACAATTTGAAAATAAATGATCCTCATCTGCACAGTTATGTGTTTAGCTATTTTTCTTTAAATTGGCACTGCTAAGGTGAGTGCAAGCTAAATTATTTGATGGTACCACTTCAAATAATGAATGACAAAGCATGATATGGTAATAAAAGTAGTAATGATAATTACTCCAGCCAGGAGAGGTTAGGCACTTTAGAACTCACTACTCAAATAATTAAATTTAAGCATAAGAGCAGTGGCATAGCTATAGGTGGACCATCGCTCACCCATGAAATTGAAATGAGGCCCACCCAATCAGATTTTAAGCAATTCATCCTGTGTTTTTATCAGCCTATGTTTCACTTGTGACACAAGGCTTGTGCCCACCTGTGTCAACCATAGGTACTGCCAAAAAATCAGTTCTGGCCACACCTCTGCATAAGAGAGAAATAAAATTATGAAACACACAGACCAGTCAAAAAACTAACAACAGTATTGTATTCCTCACATTTTGAAAGAATAATATTACAGAGAATATATGTGCATTGCACATTTTGACAGGAAGTACTGAGAAATAACCATACCATCAACACCACCACAAGTGTGAGAAAGAGAAAGACTGTGTGTGCCTGAGTGAGTGCATCAGTATGATCTCTCTAAGTTGGACGCTCAGGAGTTTGAACTCTTGTTCAATATAGCAGCAGCTGCAGCCCCCACTCCTGAGCCAGTGGCACCAACACAGATTGGCTCCCTGTCCCCCCTCCCCAGCTCAGTGAAGACCACTTCAGGCATTGATTAAGCTCCCCGCGCCCCCCAGCCAGGAATTAGCTTCCCACAGAAGGGGAGACTGCTACAGCAGCAGCTGGGCAGCCGGAGAGTAGTGACTGCTGGCTGGCTGTTCAGCTCTGTAAGGGACGGCTACTGGGGGGGGTCCCTAAGACAAATTTTGGGTTGGCGATAGCCCCTGCAAGCCCCCACAGGGCAGCCCCTGTTGCCAGGTGTTGGCTGCGTGTGGGTTCTTTCAGTGCGCAGTCACAGCTCTGCGCAGATGGCAGACACAGCTGACCTCGATCAAACTGCCCAGTAAGACCAGAGGTCTGTCTCAGTAGCGAAGGCACACGTCCAGGTTTACTGCTGATTAAGCACGGTCCTAGTATCCTGCAGATAGACTCTACAGGATCACTAATGCACGTATGCCCGTAACAAAGGCCCAGCTCAGTGGATGGTCGGACTTTCTGTTCCCCACTCAGCCAGACAAAGACACTGTTTGAGAACCTCTTTTATACACTGATACAAACAAGTTATGTGTTGTCCTTCTGACCTGCTTAGTTACCACCTTCTGATGTGGTTAGTTACCACCCTTTACCCTGTACACGTTGGTTCAATCAAAACATTTTTATTCAACACACAGTCATCCTGACCTTATTGTTAGAAGGGGTCAGTGTGTCCCTGTGTCATCTTTGGTGAGTGTGCTTACACCATAACTTTGAATTGGGGTGTTCTGGAACTACCCTTCGGTAACCGGTTTATGTGAATTCTCTGTGACTAGTACTTCTTAGGAATGCGTGTTTTTGCAATATCAGCTCGGTTCTTGCCAGATTCTGTGAACTTGCAAGCAGGCGTGTTTTGTAACAGTCTGAATTTGGCTCGCAGCCTGATGTTAGCTAACTTTGCTTTATATCAGTGACTACTTTAGTTCAGGCCTCAGGCCTTGTACAATTCCTGTTATTCTGGACCTCATGTCTCAGGCTCTCTCTTTCTACTTCAGTCCTCCACTTTTGGTCTTTTTATAGGGAGGTTGTTTACCCATCATCTCAGGAAAGCATAATGCATGGATTGACGGTGACCCAGTGGGCTAAACACTGTTATATGGCCACTTACTTTACCATTCACACATTCATGCCCCTTTGTTCCTTGGTTTGCACATTGTCTTTTACAACTGGTGGATAGATTTTATTTTTCAGTTGTGTTTAGTTCCTTATGGTGAGCCTGGGAATGTTAGGTCTGGGACTTTGATTGAGGAATGTAGTCTCATGAGCCTTGGGGGGCCTTTCCAAATAATTAATATATATGGATATATATGTACAGTATGTATGTGTATATATGACACCACCTCATATTTAAGCATTAAATTTTTTTAAAGATATGGTGTAGTCTTGCCCTTTTACTTTGGTACCACAGATAGCAACACATGTTTAATAGGGGCAATTACACTTACCACCTGTATTATTATTAGTAGTAGACTGAGTGTTTTTGAAATACTGGGCTAGGCATTATTACAGTGTGTTCCTCAGGGCCATGTATATAAGAAGTAAAACAGAAATTTGGAGTAGTAACATTACAAGTGAGGCTTTCATATATAATTTTTTGTGATTAGTCACTACACAGTACTGTGCTATAACACAGTACTATAACCCATGTTATAGGTTACCCTTACTACTGGTTGTTACCTTCTGGTATGCTTTGCTGGGCAGGAAACAGGAACAACTAGCTTCTTTGTTTCATTAGTTGTTGCATTGCTCTGTGATATACCATTAGTTGATGTAGATTCAGTTGTTTTTTATAGATGCTGTCTTCCAGATAACTTACCTAATTTATTAAATATTGCAATGACAGGATTTAATATTAGTACCCAGCCACTGAACAAAATTATTAGGAAAAACATGTGCCTCAGTTAGCACGCAGTGTCACTGACCCCAAATTATGACTGATAGACTCTGACTCATAGACTCTAAGGTCAGAAGGAACCAATATGATCATCTAGTCTGTCCTCCTGCACAAACACAGGCCACAGAACCTTACCCACCCACGCCTGTAATAAACCTCTAACCTATGACTGAGTTATTAAAGTCCTCAAATCATGGTTTAAATACTTTAAGGTAGAGAGAATCCACCATCAAGTGAGCCATGCCCCATGCTACAGAGGAAGGCAAAAAAAATCCCAGATCCTTTGCCATCTGCCCTGGGGAAAAATTACCTCCCGACCCCAAATATGGGGATCAGTTAAACCCTGAGCATGTGGGCAAGACTCACCAGCCAGACACCCAAGAAAGAATTCTTTGTAATAACTCAGAACCCACCCCATCAAAAGTCCCATCACAGACCACTGGCATATCTACCACCAGCAGTCAAAGATCAGTCTGTAGTCAGAGATCAGTCAATTACCAAATGAGGCTGTCCCATCATACTATCCCCTCCATAAATTTACCAAACTCAGTTTTGAAGCCAGGAAGGTTTTTGTCCCCACTGCTCCCCTTGGAAGTCTTTACTCCCTTGATGGTTAGAAACCTGTGTCTAATTCCAAGCCTAAGCTTCCTGATGTCCAGCTTATATCCATTAGTTCTTGTGTACACACTGGTGCTGAACTTAAATAATTCCTCTCCCTCCCTGGTATTTATCCCTCTGATATATTTAGAGAGAGCAATCATATCTCCCCTCAACCTTCTTTTGGTTATGCTAAACAAGCCAAACTCTTTGAGTCTCCTGTCATAAAACAGATTTTCCATTCCATGGATCATCCTAGTAGCCCTTCTCTGCACCCATTCCAGTTTGAATTCATCTTTCTTAAACATGGGGAACCAGAACTGCACACAGTATTCCAGATGAAGTCTCACCAGCACCTTCTATAACGGTACTAAAACTGCCCTATCTCTACTGGAAATACCTTGTCTGATGCATCCTAGGACCACATTAGCTTTTTTCATAGCCACATCACATTGGTGGCTCAGTCATCCTGTGATCAACCAATATGCCCAGGTCCTTCTCCTCATATGTCACTTCCTACTGATGCATCCCCAGCTTATAGCAAAAATTCTTATTAGTCCCTAAATGCATGCCCTTGCACTTTCCACTATTAAATTTCATCCTATTTCTATTACTCCAGTTTACAAGGTCATCCAGATCTTCCTGTATGATATCCTGATCCTTCTCTGTATTTGCAATACCTCTCAACTTTGTGTCATCTGCAAAATTTATTAGCACATTCCCACTTTTTGTGCCAAGGTCAGTAATAAAAATGTTAAATAAGATTGGTCCCAAGACTGATCCCTGAGGAACTCCACTAGTAACCTCCCTCCAGCCTGACAGTTCACCTTCAGTATGACCCGTTGTAGTCTCCCCTTTAACCAGTTCCTTATAAACCTTTCAATTTTCATATTCATCCTCAACTTTTCCAGTTTAACTAATAATTTCCCATGTGGAACTGTATCAAATTCCTTGCTGAAATAGGTAAATTAGATCCACTGTCTTCCCTTTGTCTAAAAAATCTGTTATCTTCTCAAAAAAGGAGATCAGATTGGCCAGGCATGATCTACCTTTTGTAAATCCATGTTGTATGTTATCCCAATTACCGTTAACCTTGAAGCCCTTAACTGCTTTCTCTTTCAAATTTTTTCCAAGACCTTGCATACTATTGATGTCAAACTAAGAGGCCCCATATCACTTTTCTTCCCTTTCTTAAAAATAGGAACTATGTTAGCAATTCTCCAGTCATATGGTACAGCCCCCGAGTTTACAGATTCATTAAAAATCCTTGCTAATGGGCTTGCAATTTCATGTGCCAGTTCCTTTAATATTCTTGGATGGAGATTATCCAGGCCCTCTGATTTAGTCCCATTAAGCTGTTCGAGTTTGACTTCTACCACAGATGTGGTAATTTCTACCTCCATATCCTGATTCCCATTAGCTACCCTACCACTATCCCCAAGCTCATTATTAGCCTTATTACAAATGAAGGCAAATTATTTGTTTAGTTATTTGGCCATGCCTGGATTATATTTAACCTCCACCCCATCCTTGGTGCTTAACGGTCCCACTTCTTCTTTCTTTGTTTTCTTCCTATTTATATGGCCAGAGAACCTTTTACTATCAGTTTTAATTCCCTTTGCAAGATCCAACTCTACTTGGCTTTTGGCCTTTCTGACTTTATCTCTAAATGTTCTGACCTCCAAGCAGAAAGCCTAAAAGGAGTGGAAGATGGGAGGGATCAGCAAGGAAAGCTTTCTGCTTTCTTTAATCACCTGTCTGAAATGCTTACTCATCCAGCTTGATCTACAACTCTTGCCTATAATTTTTTCCCCTTCCTTGGGATGCAGGTTTCAGATATTTCCTGCAGCTTTGGCTTAAAGTAATTCCAAGCCTCTTCCATCTTTAGATCCATGAATTCTTCAGTCCAATCCACTTCCACAAATAATTGCCTTAATTTTTTAAAGTTAGCCCTTTTGAAGTCAAAGATCCTGGTCACAGATGTATTTTTGTTTATCCTTCCATTTAGTTTGAACTAAATTAGCTCATGGTTGCTCGAACCAAAGGTGTCCCCTACAACCAGTTCTTCTATGAGATCCTCACTACTTACCAGTACCACATCTAAAATGACAACCCCCTTGTGTGGTTAATTAACAATTTGGTGAAGGAATCCATCAGCTATCACATCCAGGAAAATCTTGGCCTTATTATTACTACTAGCACTTGTCCTCCAGTCTATACCTGGGAAGTTAAAGTCTCCCATAATCACACAGTTCCCAGTAGCATTTACTTCATTAAAAGCCTTGAAGAGCTCTCTCTCCATGTCCAAATCAGATCCCAGTGGTCAGTAGAACACCCCAAGCACTATCCCAATGGAAACTCTAGTAGTTTTCTTCCCTAATGTGATTTTTACCCAGACAGATCCTGTCTTATCAATTCCATCACTTCTAATTTACTGCTTTGTTGTTTCCTTTCCTTGCTGTTTGCTACCATCAGTTTGTTAATTTTACCTGAGTGTTTGTTAAACGTTTAGCAATGTTATACACATTGTAAATGGTATATCGCAATACTATAGTTGCTTTTACACCATAGCCATATTTAAATTAAATGATGGTTTAACCTGATCCTGCTAGTGGTTTTTAGCTGATTGGTCAACTACACCTCAGTCTACCATATATGAATAACTAAGTTGGCAGTCTGTTATTGATAAAACACTATATAAAATTCTATGCCCAGGGGTTTCTTCACTGTGTACTGATTTTTTTTTTTTTTTTGAGTTTCGGGACTGTGATATTTTCTGACGTTTTTAGTCTGTGGGAAGCAACCTTAAACAGCTTATGTTAATTAACACAATGTTTTTGCTTGTTTGTTTTACCTTTCTTAGTTATATTTGGGAGACAAAGGTGTTGAAATTGTTTGGTTAGCTTTAACATTTTGCAACATAACCAGAGGTGTGTGTACATTTAGTTAGTTATTTACCATTTTTGCTATAACATTTTTATAACTATATTTTAATACTTAATAAAAAGGTGCAAACAAGTTTATAAAACCCCCCAAAGAAACTGACATTTTGCTAATATTACTTTTACATTATTCTTGAGGTTTCCCCTTTACATTATTTCCTTTGAGTAAGAAACAAAACAAAACTGTGATTAATAAAAGAACGTTTTGTTTGCAATTGCATTATTTGTTGAGGGAAAAATATGTGCATATATTTATAAATGAAACTAAATACAGGTAGCAGCAGAGAGTTTAGCAAACAGAAGACACAAAGGAAAATTTAACTGGTGTGTGAAAATATTTGAGAGGTTATATTGGCTTTGAATGAAGAGTGGGGCTTTGTGGGTTCAAGCAGTTAGGAACCCACATCCCTGTTTTTTATCCTGTCTCTGAGAGGAGCATGCGGGTTGTTACCTACTTTTGTAAAATCTGAGTTTGTTAATATATTAATACACTGTGGAAAATAAAAATGTTTTGATTGAACCGACTTTTTTATAGTTCCCCGCTATCTTTTAAAAATTGATATGGACCTCCTTTGCTGTCAACATAGCACAGTTATAACTTATTAAACTTTGTGAGGATTTGTATGGAGGGATTAAGTGGGTTCTCTACTCCTGGCCCATTATATTTAAGAGCCCATTTTCTGTGTGAAGAAATGCCTGATGCAGGAAGCACCATTCACCCTACCATTTTGAGGCTCCAGATTTGATTTTAAATATCAAAGTCAAACATACCTTCTCTGCTGTGCTGTCTACAATGAATAGAATTGACTTGTATAAGTAACTCCCATTTGCTTCCTCTTCCCTGTCATTACAGTATGAACTAGAAGGGCAAAGACTGTCCCTCCTTGAAAGTATGGGAAGTGCCTAATGCATTATGGACACTACCTTAAACCCCTAATGAATAAATAGAATGGAATAATACAGTATAGGGAAGATGCTATTAATACCTTTTTTATTACATATAAAAGATAAGTTTCTGTGCTGTGCCTGCCTGTTGATATAAAAATTAAATATTGCCACTTACACAGGAGAAACAAAAATAGAAAAGAAGGAAGTTACTTATTGGAGAAGATCTTTATAGTCAATAACAGAAAGTCTTTGTAACACCAGAAACTGAACATAAATAGGCACACACAATATGTGAAATATGATTTCCTCTTTTAGCACCTTGCTGGTTTTTACATTGTATTTTTGGCTAAATGCCATATATTCTTGTTTGGAATTTCCAGGTTTCAGTTTCTCACATTGCTTGTACTTTTTCCTTTTGTAAAAGTGGTCATTCTTCTCCTGGGGTGGCTCAGAATATCATGAGCATCTATATCTATATATGGAATCCCTCCAGTGACAGTATAATTTAAAGACTTCACTGCTTGATTTTTCTATATTTCTGCTGTGTCTCTTGGAGCTCCACAGTGCAAAAGGAGAGGAACACACTGCTACAGTTCTTGAGGCTAAGATTTTCAGGCGAGCCTGAAGGGAGTTTGGTGCCCAAATCCCATTGAACATCATTGAGAGTTGGGCACACAACACCCTCAGGCTTCTTTGCAATGTCCCAGCCTTAAGGGGCAAAGCATTCTTTCCTTGTGCATTTGGCCAGTTCTTCTAGCTGATGCCTAGCAGATGGAGCCATGGTCCCATCTGGTCTCCACTTTTCTCCACCCACATTGGGTTACAGTAGGACAACAGGTTTGTAAATAGGGAGCAGCCAGGGTACTTTTCTGAGTGCAAGGATTGCAGTTCTGCTTAGCAGTACACAGGCTGTGCAAGGGGAGCAAGGTTACTTGCTTTTTCCCCTCTCAACGTGTGCCTATTTCAGGACTAAGCAGAATCTACTCTTTGAGGTTATGATGCCTTTGATGAATTATATAACGTCTATTGCTTTGTGCAAGTGTAATGAGTAATGGAATTAAAGGAAACATTTCAGAGGAGTAAATAGAGTGTACGATCATGACACATAATAAACCAGAGTGGTTCACTTTGGTAAAATGGATGGTGGATCTTCTTTAAGTTGTTTGCGTGTGTGGAACACGTGTGGCTTGTGTAAATTGCATTACAGTGCAGTGCTCCTTCAGTTGCCATTGACTTAGGGCCAAATCTAGCTTGCCTTACTCACTGAGATAGTCTTAGTGAAGCAACATGAGTAAGATTTAATCTTAGTGGCTAAATAAATGTTGCTGGGAACCACTATGTAAGAGGGCTTGTAAACAACACACCATTGAGCAGAGATGAAAAAAGTCAGTGTTGATACAATTCTACTGACTTTAAGTGGCATTACACCAGGGATATATCTGGATCATTGCGATTATTTACATAAAGAAAGATGTAGGCACTTCTTGAAGGCTCATTATTTTATTAGTCACACTACATGCTAGATTTCATTGCAGATTCTCAGGCATAGGAGTTAGCCAGTCTATCTACCTAATCAGTGCCCAGGAACACATAGAGATGCAGGTTACAAAGGCCCCTTGTCAGAATGTCTGCTGCCCCACCAGGTGCAACTAGGCATAATGGGTGTTTCCCTTTAAACATGTGTCTCAGTGCATGCAAGAGAATATGATAAAAACCACTTAATTAGCAAATGAGGATGCACTAGGGTCAGAGAAGTTCTGTCTGAAGATGCATTCCAAAATCCTGGATTAAATGATGCAGGTGTAGTGATCAGACTGTTCTGTACTTCCTTCTCATTCTTATTCTTAGTGGCCTTGCTCTCCTTTTCACCAAAAAGTGACACAGGACTTGATTTTCTCAAGTGCTGAGCACTCACTGATCTTACAGTGGACAATGGGAGCTGTGGTGCTCAGCATCTTAAAAGCCCATCTGGGATAAAAAGTAATTTAATATTTCCTCCAAGTTGTCATTTATATATGTGTGTGTTCTTGAAAGTTTTATATCTATACTGTGGCAAAGGGCTGGCTTCCCTCTAGTGGGTCTCATGCTTTGCCTCTTGTAGTAGGCGAGAGCGTCGCCCATTACCCCGTCTCCCCAGGGAGGAGTTAGGGACCCGGGCCCACCCACTCCTCCAGGTTCCAGCCCAGGAGCCCTATGAGTAGCAGCTATAGGCTGCTAGCACCATACTTGCAACTGCAGTCTTTTTCCCCTGGGCTATTTCCCCCACCTCTGTCCTTCTGGCTTCTTGAGCCCAGTACATTCCTCAGAACTCCACCTCTCTTCCACACGCCACTGTACTCTGTTCCGCTCCTCTTCACAACTCCACATACCACTGTACTCCATTCAACTCCTCTCCGCAACTCTACACACACTCCCCTGCTCAGTAGCACAGCACACCTACCCTCCAGCTCATGCACTGTCTCTCAGGAGCAGAGGGTTTTTAATCAGGCACCTGGCTGGGCCTTAATTGGCCTCAGCTGCCCTTAATTGCCCTCTAATGACTCTGGCTACTCTACAGGGAATAAAGCCCGGATCATTCTAGGGCTTACATACCCCCTTCCAGAACTTTCCTACTGCTCTTGCTATACCACAGTACATATATAGATATAAAAAACGTGCAAAAACATGCTCCTATGTGGCATTATGATAGTAATTTTCCTCGTTTTCTTTCAGCTGGAATCTGCATCTGTTTTCACATTTGGGGGTTGAGAAGACTGGCTGTGAAATGCCTCCAGATGGATAATTTTACAGCAGCCACACAGTGAATACTCCTTATGCCCCCCGTGCACACTCCCTCCATGCCGAGTGTAATTCTATCAGCATCACAAGCAATTTCATTCAAGAGGCGTTTGAGAAGGAACATGACCAGGGTCATATGTGACTGATTCACCACAGGACAAAGCTCCTTTCAAAATCAGAATAGACATAGAAACTGAAATCTCAGCGTAAAAGGCTGAAGGAAATGTCATATGCAGTTTGTACCTCAGGGCAACCTGGTGAGTAAGAAGATTCAGAGGAATAATGTTTTCAAGCCTTGCAAGCAACAATCTTGCATAGTTAGATGAACACAAAGTAGTCAAAAAAGATACAGTGAAGAGCAAAATAATGCTGGACAGGAAAGCAAGGGGATGCGAAGGAACAAGACAAATAAATGTTAAATTTGCATCTTCTCCCATATTTTTCAATCGTTACCTTTCTAAGAAATGTGAAGGAAGCTGGAAATTCCATTGATAACCTAAACGTCTCCATAGAGTTCTCATCTGTGCTAAATGAAAATAAACATGACAACTGACAACTCAATCTGTTACAACAATACTGACGTTAAGTGTTACTATGCAATTACATACACTTTGATTCTGGTCCCTGGATTAATAGGGAATGTTCTAGCTCTGTGGGTCTTTTATGGCTACATGAAAGAAACTAAAAGGGCTGTGATATTTATGATCAATCTAGCCATTGCTGATTTAGCACAAGTTTTATCCCTGCCTCTAAGGATTTTCTATTACGTGTCTAGAACATGGCCCTTTGGAGGAGGTGTCTGCATATTTTGTTTCTATCTTAAATATGTAAATATGTATGCAAGCATCTACTTCTTGGTTTGCATCAGCGTAAGACGATTTTTGTTTCTTATGTATCCCTTCAAGTTCAGTGACTGCAAACGCATATATGATGTGTACATCAGTATCGCTGGGTGGATTGTAGTCTGCATTGGCTGTTTGCCATTTCCTCTTCTAAGATTTAACTATAGTGAGATGAATACCAGTAATAAGTGCTTTGCAGACCTTCCCGTAAATTCTATTGAACTTTCCAACTCCATTGTGATGATGACCATAGGTGAGCTGATTGGGTTTGTAACTCCTCTGCTGATAATTCTGTATTGCTCTTGGAAGACTATCCTATCATTAAAAGAAAAGAATTCCATTTCCCATGACTTTGGAGAGAAAAAAAAGGCTTTAAAGATGATCCTCACCTGTGCTGTGGTATTTCTGATTTGCTTTGCACCTTATCATATCAGTTTTCCTTTAGATTTCCTTGTTAAGTCAAACCAGATAAAGGACCCTCATACCCGAAATGTGATTTCAATATTTCATGCAGTGGCTTTGTGCCTTGCCAGTTTGAATTCCTGTGTAGACCCAGTCATATACTATTTTACTACAGATGAGTTCAGAAGACGACTTTCAAGACAAGATTTGCAAGACAGCATTCAGTTACACAACAGAAGTTATGCAAAAAAGCATTCCAGAACTGCGTAATAAGGTGAAGTGGTAGGCTATTAATATTGCACTTTCTGAAATGATTGAAAGAACATCAACGTTCAGCATCATATTCATGTGGCCCAGCATATTGGGGAAAATTCTGAGGTCCTCTCTGAGGCAAACATCTGTTGATTTCAATGATCATTTGATGGATTAAAAAAAACTGAGAAAGGACTTGAGGCTTTCATCTTTTTCTTGCAAAATTGTTGTGAATATTGAATTTAAACAACGTATTATGTGTATTATAAAAGGAATTGATATGGTGCCCAATCCTGAACTGGACAAGCCAGAATAAAATAGCTTTGTTTATGTGAAACTGATGAATTTAAGTTTGGGATTTCACATGTTGAATGGAGGTCAGGCCAGAGTACTAATTCTGCATCCAGCTATTGCTGTGTGTAGGACAGGGAGTGTAAACGACGTGACCTGCCACTACCTTCTGTATCAGCTTTCAGCCATGTGATATGCAATGTACATTGCCCCACTGGTCACAACCACAACATGCCCACTTCTCCAACTCTGCAATGTCTTGCAGAAGTCTTCAGTATATTTCTCAACTGTATTCACATGACCCCTGAGTGAATTCTCTGCTACTTTGACCAACAGTGTAGAAAAAAATGCATCATTTCTGCTGATTTGCATCTTAAAGCGCCTACATAAGGCGGTTCAGTATTTGGCTCATGGTTAGGAAGCCACTAAGGGCCAAAACTACTCCTACTTAAGCAAGTGTGTTAGGGCCCCTGCCAGCAAAAGCCAATTGGCTACAGTGCACAAATAGACCTAGTTGTGGAGAAACCACCCAGCACAGTTCTGGTGGATTATGTAAAGAGGAGAAGGTAATATGTTGGCAGCACGGCCAGGGAGGCTGTGGGTAGTGCAAATTCTGTGCAGATTAAGTGCAGTGGTCTACGTCCACTAGCCATCTCCATCCCTTTCGGTAACATCTGCTACCCTGCCACATGCTGGCGACTGCTAGCTGGGGTTGAGCATGGCACAGCAAAGCTCTTTGATTTGGATTTTGCTATGTAGCTTGGATTTGCCCCTAAAACGGAAGCACTTGGCATGATATTTATTTTTGTGAAATAAATGTGCAATATGATGGGTTATGACCACCACTGAATTCAGAAAAATTGCCAAAACTTTGAATCAAGTAAAATTATCTTCATATTGGACCAGTCCCTGAAGTCATTGGGCTCCTTACTCAGACAAAATTCCCTTTGACTTAAAAGAGAATTTTCACTAAATAAGGACTTCAAGATTTGGCCCCTTACTAAAATATTTATTTAATTTGTGCAGAGTGCCAAGAGCCTGCTTAATGAATACTAACCGTATGGAGAGGAAGAGGAAGTTCTTGCCTCAACAAGTTTACAATTTAAATATTAATTCACACTGCATAATATTTTTGAGTAGATCATGTTATATATTCCATCACCTAAGCTTTAAGATATGGTTGGGTTAATCTATTAAGAAAAAAGTAAGGATTTACATGTGCCTTTACTTGTCTCTAGAACCAAAAGTCCTAAAATATCTAGATAGCTTTTTTCTCCAGTTCCTGTTTCTGGCTCAGAGATGAAAGTACCAAAATACCATGAGGAATATTTCATAGCTAATTTTGCAGACTCGGGTAAGCTTCCAATAAAAGGCTCCACACTTCAGGATGTTTGTCCAAACCAAATGTCAAACAAATCTTTTAAGGCTTATCCACTGCTGAAGGTGCTGAGTGAAACGATTTATTTATAACTGACTTTTTTTTTTTTTTTACTATAATATCTACCTTCTGTGGCATCAGTTACCTCACAGGTGCATTTTCAAAATGTTCAACAGGAGTCCAGGTTTACGAGTCCACTTTTCGTTTTATGGTTGATTGGAAAAGATGTTCTCTGTAATTCTAACAAGGCCAAGTTCTGGCCTAGTAGAAACCAATGAGAACTTCACCCCCGACTTCAAATGGGCTAACACATGGCAAAGGGAGCCTAAACTCTGCATTGGACTGGTTTACATGTTGTAATGAAAAGTTGTTTAAAGTGTAATTTTAATGTAGACGTTTAATGTAATTGGAAACAAAGATATTATAAATAGCATTGGAGAGATTCTTACAATGACTGTTCAAACATATTTGATGTTTTATTTAAACAATGTCTTTAACACCAAATATCAAAAGCCTGGGACTGCTGTTTGGACTTAATTCTGCATTTCACTGGCGACCTTCTGTGAAATTTATTTTGTACATAAATATTTCTTTAATGTTAAAAATACTGTGAAAAATGTAGAGTTTTAATTGAATGACAATTAAGTTTTGTTATGTAGGAACATAACTTATAAAATGTTTACTTTCCTTGGAACTGATTGATGTGTAAATTTAAGGCTATTAGGGCATAAGGCTCAGTTTTATACACACACGCACAACACGCACACGCACACACATGCAATAATCCCTTTGTACATGCATGAGCCAGTATGCCTGTGTCTGTATTTGGCTGAGTATATAATGCTAAACAGGATATTTCATGGAAATGGAATAGGAAATTGTTTTCTATTTCTATTGACAAGTTACAATCTATTTTCCAGCTTCCTGACTGTATATAGTTAATAAAAGCTCCAAGTTTTTATAAACTAGTTCATGACCGACTTGTACATCTCCAAATTTATGCGACCTCCTTCGTCACCTGTTCACCCTGCTACAGAGACCAATTCCAGGAAATTAAATCTAACTGCTGGCACCTGCCTGTCAATGACACTATAGGGACCTGTGGAAAATCCTGCTCAATCGGGACCAAATAGCTTGGTAGAGAGCAAAGACCCATTTTCTCTGGTCAGCCATCACAGATGGCACTGGTTCCTAGAGCTGGTCTGTCAAAGTCATTTTCATCCCAAGGGTTCCAAAAAAGGGACAATTTCCATGTATTCAAACTAGCATTTTCATTTTTTTGTTTGTTTTTATTGGGGGGTAGGGGGATGTTTGTTTGTTTCTTTTCTTATTTTCTTCTTGCTTTTATCTCCTTTCACCAGTTTTCCTTTTTGTCGCTGGTGGAAAAGAAGTTGGGGGATGGAGTGCAAAGTTAGGGATAAAAGAGTGAAACAGGAAAAAAAGACAGACAATTGGCAAAAAAAATAAAATAAAATAATTGTGAGAGATTTCACCAGCTCTACTGGTTATCCACATAAGGCCACAGCTATTCCTGCTGTTACTCTACTGACTGTGCTGATGTAAGCCCAGCAATGAGTTGGGCCCTCTGCTTGTTTCAGACTAGTAACTCCCCACTCCACCACCTCCTTCATGTTCTCCACTGAGCAATGCTAGGAATTTGACATCTTCTTTCAAATGCTGCTAAGATACAGGTCTCCAATATTGCCTCCAGCCTATATGCAGTTTCATACCCCTGCATCAAATCCATCTTGGGTCTTGTATGATCTTCTTACAGGGCTATCTTGCAACCTCAGTTGCCACCTCTGCCTCTCTACTTATTTTAGAATGTAACATATGGAGAGGCAGAATTCCTTTAACACACCTTGGACCAAATGTAGCCCTGTGGAAAGTGGACACAATTCCATGGAAGCCAGTGGAGCATTTGACAATCATTTTGATCTCTCTCATCTATGAATGCCTACGACAGATGGAGAGATACATACTCAGGACCAAATTCTAACTGCTATGCAGCACACTGTGTTCATTATAGGCTTAAATGCACTGAGTCAGTAAATCATAGTCTGTATGTCCATCTGTGTTTCATCAGCATAGCTTTCAAAAAGCGAATGCCACTTTCTTGGTTCTCGGTTTGGTAACAAACCTGAAAATGAGTCCACATTCATCAAAAGATCAGTGAGCCTTAGCAATCCTTCTCAGTGAAGGTTTCAGATCATTTTTGAGCAAACCTGGGCCAATGTATAGTTTTGCATCAAAACGAGGAAAAAAATTCAACTTAGCAGTGAGTTTCACTTTGTGGTTTTGGATTTGGCCAAAAACTAAAACAAGACTAAGCCAGCA
This sequence comes from Mesoclemmys tuberculata, assembly GCA_007922155.1. Taxonomy (NCBI): domain Eukaryota; kingdom Metazoa; phylum Chordata; order Testudines; family Chelidae; genus Mesoclemmys; species Mesoclemmys tuberculata. The sequence continues at coordinate 23,616,616 of ML675622.1, forward strand.
ACATATACAAAAGAAAACCAAAACAAAGCTTCATATGAACCACTCTCAAACACAATTGATGAATTTCACATGAAGTCCATAACTATGGGCTTACTATAGCCATACTTTTCTACGGGGATTTTATACATTTTTTTAATGAGGGATTTTCCATACAATTCTATGAAAGAGCAAGAGATGAGGACCAGAGGCAGCATAAAATCCAGGGTTTAAAATTTCCCCCTCTAATCATAGAGCAAAGTGAAGGATGGACCTTAGCACCTCTTGGAAATCCCCCAAAATCTCCACATCCCATCCACCAACTTTGGGTTAACACTCCTTTTGTGGGCAATGTGATGTGGCCAGCAGAATTCTAGAAAAGTGGAAGCAAATCCATGCTCCTCTTCAACTGACCAGAAGAATCATTGTGTTAAAGAAGGCATAGTACTTGCCTCCACTAGGATGGAATATACTGCTCAATTGCAGGTTTCTGGCATAACACTATAGTAGCTGCCAAGGTTTAGCATATGTAGACCTTTTCTTCCTGTAATGGACACCCATGGACGTAAAAGGTGTTTTCATTTAAAACATCATGTTCTCTTTAAGGGCTTTCTAGCTAGAGGGAATCTTATTCTTTGTTTAGTACCAACTATATGTTTGATTCTTTACGGCCCACAAAAATAAGATAGGCCCTTCCCAACTAGCTTACGATCTCAATGGAAAACTTATAGAAGACAGAGATCCCTGAGAAATCTCGAGGTGTGGAGAATTTAGCCCATAACATACATTACAGATACAGAGACCCTGTGTAGCAACTGAATTAATCTTTTTTCCGTTTGAAAATTCATTCTCTCTCTACCTTCTCTCTCTTTCATATTCTGCATGGGTTTTTCCTTCTGACTGCTCTTTCTGGCCAGAACCAGTCCTGGCTAAGAGGGCTACTTACTCGGAAGTACTAATCATGTGAGTAGGGGCTACTTAGTCAGAGTACAAGTCGTGTGAGTAGGGACTTACCAGACCCAGCCCACGATCTCTGAGGGCTTGCCTACGCTAGATAGTTGGTAACATCAGTTCAGTCTACCATGGTAAGCAGCTTATTGAGATCCATAGTGCAGATGGGCTGCTGCCACTGTATTATGAAACCATGTGAATTAGGGAGATCTGCTTGGAGCAGGGATAGATGACACCATGCTGAAAATGGGAGCAGAAGCACTACGTTAAGGGTCCCAGTATTTCCGACTCCCATGGAGTTGGACTATTGCAAGCAGCTGTGGGATGTTTTTAGACAGTTTCCCTCCTACTGATAAGAGTGAAGAAAAGCACCCATAAAGAAATTCATACTTTACTTCTAAATACCATCTGTGTGCCCTCGTTGATGCTAAAGAAAAACGTGTTGAGAGTAATTTGCACAGTTCAACTGATCTACTGTGAAATACACTGAAATCATATTTCTGTTCATTTGAATAGCTTTCACTTAATTTTTTACTGAAAAATGTCTCTAGACATCATGTACTGAGCTAATTTAATTTCCCTGTGCATGGGGGATAAAATGGTTTCCTAATTTTGGATGATGGAGGTGGGAATATTTTAGATTTGTGCAACAACTGTCTACCTTCGGTACTATTGGCTTACAAAATGCTTATCTCTGTATGTTCCTTTCTGTGTGGAATTGTTTGGTGAGAGAAACCAAGAAAAAAAAGAGCAAAAAACCAAAAGGATCAATCATTTAATTATGTTCAGGTAAGAAAAAAAATCTATTGATTTGATGGTGCATCTTCCTGCTCAGGGTTATACTAGCATTTCTGAAATACCAAACAATTCTAGTGCGTAGCTTTCACCAGACTCCTTCTCAGCTCTTTATGATAACATACTATAGTAATTTAATTCAATAGCCTTACCATAATTCTTGACAGCATGTCTACAGCACCTTCCAACTGTGGCACTTTACAAAATTATTAATTAGCAACACTTTTATGAAACATATTGTCCCTATATTAGAGATGGGGAAACTGAGGCACAGAGAAGTGGCCACAAGTGACATATCCAAAGATGCACAGTGCGTCCATGATACAGGTGGGACGGCCATTTCACAGGCTCAGGGTGAGGGGGAATATGCCATGGGGCACTCTCAATTGCCATGCCCCACCACTAGAATCCATCACTCAGTAAGTGGAATGTAACATTTTACTTTACTAAAATAAATCTACTCTCGGTTTAGGTTGAGAATAAAAAAAAAGGGGGGCAAAAAGAAAGAGTGGTTTGAAAGGCTACACTCTAACTTTTTACACCTAGAAAATAAAGTGGATGCAAAAATAGCACTGTGGTTTATTCATATTCATGTTAAAATAACGGTTTCTTTTTACAGGAAAGAGTATAATTTTTCAGTATATCACTTGAGCTGATTTCACAATAGAGATAGCGATTGCCACCCTCCTACCCCCATCATAGTACTTATGATGATCCAGAGGGGGTTTTCTGTGTGTACATTCTACCTTTGCATACAGCAGAAATGAAAATTAGTACATTTTCTGAAATGAGAAAATAATTTCTCCCCCAGATTTATTCTCCCAAATGTTCCCAAGCACATTCCCAATATCCAGAAGGATGACAACAGTGAACATGCCTCTGGCTCCCTAATTCATGCCTCACAATTAGATCAGTGGTTCCAAACCAGGGTACAGGTACCTCCGGGAGTACGCAGAGGTCTTCTGGGGGTACATCAACTCCTTGCCTAGTTTTACAACAGGCTACATAAAAAGCACTAACGAAGTCAGCACAAACTAAAATTTCATACAGACAATGACTTATTTATACTGCTGTATATACTATACACTGAAATGTAAGTACAGTATTTATATTCCAATAGATTTTTTTTTAAATCATTATATGGTAAAAATAATAAAGCAAGCAATTTTTGTAACAGTGTGCTGTGACCCTTTTGTATTTTTATGTCTGTTTTTTTAAGCAAGTCGTTTTTAAGTGAGATGAAACTTGGGAGTATGCAAGATGAATCAGATTCCTGAAAGGGGTACAGTAGTCTGGAAAGTTTGAGAGCCATTGGTTTAGATAATATTGAATATGATCTGAGCAAACATCAATACTACATTAACGAAAAGGGCCCAGTAACAGAACTGCCCTGGGGAGCGAACTACTAAGATTCTAATGGGCTTAAAAAAGGAAAAATAGTTGCTCTTGCTCCTTCACATTTTCTTTCCTCCATTACCCTGGAACTCCTGATCGCGATCATGGCAAAAGGAAAAAAAGGCTGATGTGCTGGAGGGAAAAGGCTCTTTGCACAGGACAAAAATCAAACCATGCCAGTTAGAAATGACATTTTGAGACTGTCTCAGAAGACTTGCATGTATGTGTGATTCTTTTTCGCATACATTACTATGATCAACATTAAGGGGAGGAGCAGTGCCTGAGGCTACCTTTACTTTAGATAACCCAAAGTTATTTACCTTTGAGGTTGAGATTTTGAAAGCCATCTGGATTAGGCATGTATTTTACATTAGAATTAACAGCAGATGTGTGTGCAAATCCCCGACCTGGCTTTGAAAACCTCCATGCTGTCAAGATGCATTTAGACTTCAACACAGTCACTTGTAAACAGAGAAGGGTGCTGCTGTATCCCCATGTGTCTTGCCCAGTAAAAAAAACTTTGACCATTTAAGTTGGGGGTTGCCATTAGGAGGTTTGGAAAAGGGATGGTGAAGAATGGAGCGGTAGTTTTCATTTTAAAGGCTGGACACAGATGCATCTGGGTTTACGAATAATACTCTTATAGAAAACTGTTGGGTCTATTTCTGATGGGCTAAATTCTGTTTTCCTTACTCAGTTTTTACTCAGTTCTTGTTTGTATAAAGTTCTCATTGTTTTGGAGATTTGACTCTACATTACATTCATTTTTCTGATTATCTTAGGGTCATCAGCAACAAGATTTGCCTAAGCAACATAGCCAGTCTTACCTCCTGAAAGTCATCAAGTTGAATGAACAACAATGCCTGTGATGCTGGATTTGGGTATTTAATGAGAATATTGTTTTAAGGATCTTATTTTTTAGAACAGGAGACATTTAGTAAACTGATCTCCAAAACCTAAGATGCTTCCTCTTGTTGCTCATCAAGCACAGTTCCCTTAAATTAAAGAAAATTATTATTGGGAAAGGAGGTGGGTAGTAAGACGTCCACATTTGGGAAATGTACTAAAACCAGCTTAATCATTCTAGCCATGTTCTGGAGTTATGACTTCACGCCATATGCGGCGTTAGATTAAACATCTGCTAGTCAAAAGAAAAGATATAATGTACAGAGGGCTTGATTCTCATCTCACACTTACATGTGTGTGTTTTCTGTGGCGGGATTCTTCATTTATATCAGTGTAAGAAGAATCAGGCCCAGAGACTCACAATGAGACAAGTCATGACATTTCCTCGGAGCATATGACACACTGAAACACTGACAGTCTGCCTGGGGGCTGAGAAATAACTATAGAGTGTGTGAGCGGAAAAGGACTTTTGGATTTGCTATACTCTAGCTAAAGTTTCATCTGAGCTAGTTGCAATATTGCCTTCCAACCCACCCACCCACCCACAGAAAATTTTGACTTTTCCATTGTCAATTTTTTTTTCTCTTTTTGGCCAAAAACTGTAAAATTTTCAGTTGGAGTGTGTGTTTCGGTACTTTGACATGAAACTGAACAATTTCAAGGAAAGCAGACACGTCTCATGAACATTTTTTGTTTTGCCAAAAATCCAATTAAAAAAAAAAAGTCAACTGGCTCTAGTTTCCATACCAAGTAATGAGAGTTTGATGCCCAAAAATAATGATTGCCATAGTATCGGACAAGATGCATTGATTTATTGTGTGATAGTGCTAGTGTCTCTCTCTCTCTTTCTGTCATTTGCCAATAAAAGTCACTTTTGTTGGAACCGGATGGTGAGCACCATCAAGTCAAGGCAATAGCTATTCGGGTGATTCAGAGAGAAGTCAACTTCAGAGGAGGAAGAATCTGAACTGGGCAATGGCTTCACACCTGGAAGAGATTGTTACCTCCCTCCTCAGAGGCAGAAAGGGCCAGCATAGACATGAGAAAAACCTTATGGCAAGGAGGATATAGGGTGCCATTACACCAGGCTTTTCCGACATTCAAAATAACTTGAGGCAGAGCCATGAAGATGGTCATTTTGGGGAAACTTGTTCAAACTTGGTACTACAGCCAACATTTGCATGACATGTCTTTGGGTCAAATAACTGGGCTCTCTATTTTAACAGACACGGAAGTTTATAGATAGAACTAACCTTCAGAGGCTAGTTTCTTTATGTCTCAGAGCACAGTCCCTTGAACTTCTGTTTCCATAGACTCCCACACAACGGTTTCTCTGCTGAACCACACTCTTAAAGACAGCGTATGTTGGCTGCAACAGCTGGAAGGCATTTCATCATGTGTCTACTGCATTTTCCCACAGCTTCCTTTCTATGTGTCAATATGTTAGACGGATAAGACAAGACATGACTGAATATTTTGGAGCCTCAGGACTTAAAAACAGTAAATATCATGCTGTCTGGAAAGTGCTAAAACTGCTGGGGAAATGGAAGAATTTTTTTTTTTTTGAGCCATTCATTGTCTGAGGTTGAAAATTTAGCTTCTTGCCTAGGAGAGGCTGTCAGTGTCACCAAACCTGCTTTGCAGCTCCTGGAACTGTGCATACAACCCACACGCCAATCTGATCACTCTAAATGGGTGAAACTGTTGCAAAAGGGGAAGGCTGTGTGGGCACTGGAGAGGAAAAGTCAGACAGAAGTACCATACATACTCTTGTATAAGTCACTCCTCAAATATCACAATCCGGAAAAGAACAAAAACAACTGACCCACATATAGACCAACCCTACCAAACTTAACAACACCCAAAATAAAATCCTGGTAGTGAACTGAAATGGTTAACCTGAAACACTGGAATCAGATACAGAATTATTTCAGTTTCGGGCTCATATCTAGCACAGCACATGCCTCTCATATTCTTTACAACCCATATTTAATTGGTGCAGTAATTGTGACATTGGGTTTGTCCTGACAAACTGACCTACGTATAAACATGAGTGTCATAGTTACAGGTTGACTGTGCCTGTTTTACCCCCTCCCTCTGCCGTGGTCCACTCCAGGAGTTTCTTGTCAGGTCTTAGGTCACCAGCCGTCACCTGTCTCTGGATAGGGACCTTTGTCCCACTCACTTTTGAGTGGGGGGTTTTAAGGCTGCTCCGCACCCTGCCTTACCCTGCGATAACTCCAGCAAGACAATCTGCCTAAAGCCCAGAACGTGTGCTTTGCTTTCTCTCCGAGAGCTCTGAACAGTGTATTGCCAGCAGTTACAAGTTACCACACACCTCTTTCTAAGGAAGCACATCTCTTCTTAAGGTAAAAGCATTATAGAGAAAACAATCAAAACTATCAACAGATTTGAACACACGCTAAACATTCCAGGGGTCACTCATCAGTCTTACATGGCCTAGTATGCCAAAAAGTCCTTCCAACCCTTCTGCAAGCATTGACACCTTTGGACAGAAGGTCCTGTCTGTTTGCTGAATCCAAAAGAAGGCCCTGAGTCAGTTTAACCACAGCCTTTTAATGCCAAAATCCCATTTCTTTTTTGAACCAGTATATGCAAGCCTCCCCAGGGATGGTACCACTCTAGAAGTGTTTAAGTGACTCATATTAATCACCCCCCACTGTTTTTAGTTCCTGGAAGATTTGTGGTAACCCTTCCTGCTGGAACTGCATTCAATCCCTGGCCCACAGCGATACATAAATCATTCATAACCTTAATACAATATGTTCCCCCAAAGATACTGCATGGGACTGCAATATCTGTCACAATGTCTTTAATGTCTCTTCATACAAAGCTGTGTGTTAATTAATGAACTTCAACAAATAAACTGAGGCCACTTTTATCCTTGTCCCCTGTGCTATGAAAAATTTTGTAAATCAAAAGGAATTTTCTCTGTGTTGGAAGACATGGTGGGCAGGGATTGTGGAAGGAAAAGTATAAGCAGAGAGAAAAACATGAATGTTCACTTAAATGCTGTCAGTGTCACATTACCTGTTGGCTTTCTTTTGGAATGGGCAATGCTCAGCTTTGTCGCAGCTTCCTTCTGCAAACATTTTTTTCCCTGTTTGGAGTGAACAGGTCATTTGGGACTTCCTAGAGAGGAGTCCTACAGCACCTCATCTCAGTGATTCTTCCAAGACTAGACCCCACTGAGCCAGAAGGTGGCATGGTGTTTTTTGGCTTAAATTCCTGCTAGTCAGTTACCAGTGAGTTATAAAAAGATTAAGCTTCTTGATGAGAGTGTTCCATAAGGTACAGTTATTTAAGTCATTGAGGCTGAAACGTGCAAGGAATGTATGTGCAAAGCTTGTTGTACAACCACCCTCTGTTGTAAATATTCTGAAAAAATCCACTATTTACAATGAGTTTACATTATCCTACTAACCCCTCACGGTGATTTATTAGTTTATACTTATTAAGTATTTGACTATATAAGGTAACCACTCTGAAGTATTTGAACAGAGAAGAAAAACACCTGCTCTTACTCCCAAAATAAGAGAGGAAGATTCAATTAATGATAGTCCCTGCTACCGTATTTCTTTATCTTCCCACACAACTGACTGAAGTGAGTAGAAAGGTTCCCAGCTGATGTCAATGGTCCCTGGATTAGGTACTAGCTGAGAGAGATTGGCTTGCCTGGTGTGGAAGGAATGGACCAGAACCTTCTCTAGAGTCACTCCGTTGACTTCAGTGGATGAATGTAGTGCAGTGTTTATTGCAGGCTAATCCAACTCCTTACATGAAGGCTAAAAACACTGTACCAGACAAAACCATGGCATGCGCTTGAGAGAGAAAGCAATACACAGGGTCTATCACACCATTGCACTTCCACCAAGTGAGAGGATAGAAATGAAAGCTGGTACATTTCAAGACACCACAGTAGCTACCCCTTCATGTTCTTACTCCAGCTGATTACACTTGTGAACAATTTTTAGGCACTGTATGAGACTATGGTTTTGGCCAATGAAATGAAGTTTGAAGCTTTCATCGTTTGCATCATTTAGACAGCATCACTCAAATAATAAAAAATGGTGTCTTGATCAGCATAGTTTGCATTTGTTTTGAAGACTAAACCAACTTACCCTGCATGCCCATGTAACATGTAGTTGTGAAGTTAAGGGGATTATATGGATGGAAATGAACATGACTATTTGTGAGATTTATAATAAGAATGAACAAGTGTCGCTGTGTTAAATTGTCAGCCCTATAATTCTCATTCCAGCAAATGCAACAGAGATTTAATAGGGGAATGTGGTAGGGAGGTCCCAAAAGGCTAAAATGTCATTACTTTTACAAAATATACTATACTAGTTAGTGGTAAACTATGAGATATCTTTGATAATAGCAATAATACAAAATAAATTATACATCATAACAAAGTGTTTTGTGATGCTTTACAAAACATTATCTTTGTTATGCTTACTAGCAAATTTGGGACTCACAATAAATCTCCCAGCCGTTATTGTGATTTAGTGACATTCTCCAGTGTAGAAAACCTTGACTATTACACGATACAAAATAGATATTTAAAGAAATGGTAACCCCTTGATGTCAGGCTGCTCCTTGAGCATTTAGCAAGAAAGTTCCCAGAAGGCTTGTGTAAAGCAAAACCAAAAAGTCACTCAGTATTGGGTTTCAAGTTGACTTAGAGGTTTCTTGTTTAACTAAAATAGCACAAACCAGAAGAGTCCCTGGCCACTTCCTTTCCTGCAGGTCAACATTCAGTCAAATTCAAGCCCATAACATAAACCTTGACAAAACCAAAACAAAACCACACAAAACACACAGTGGGCAGCTCTGATATACACAGAGCTCCCTTTCCTGGATTCTTTTTAGCAGCCCCATCTCTCTCCCTCCTCTGAGAATAGCCCAGCTCCTTTTGAAGGACTGCTGCCTAGCTAAGCTCAGTTGTACCTGACTAACTTCTCTCAGGTAGGTACTCTCAGCTGCTTTCTGGCTCGCCTTCCTTTAAGGACATCATTAACCTGGAGGGGAGTCAGAGCTCTCTCCAGAGGGCACTGAAAGCTCTGGATTTCTGCCTCTCAATGTTTGCAGCTTTGATTTTACCATCCCTAGGGAAAGCTGCCTGACATCAATGTGCTGTTGGTGGAATTAGCTGCAGAATGGGAATGTCCAAAGAACTGTCCTCAGAGAAACCGCTAAGAGATGTTCTTGGAATCTATAGGCCAAAAAAATCAAGAATTTCCCTTTTGGTGGTAAGACTGATGTACTGTAGCTATATCAGTCACTTAAGAAGAAACAGAGTTCTGTATTCTACAACAGTGACTTTGGGGACATTCTGCTCTCAAAAGCCTTAGGTGCTGAAAGTGACTGTTTTACTGCTATGGCCATGACATAGCATGGTGTAAAATGTCAGAGCGGTCCCCAGATGGAGAAGCTGCCACTGGAACATGTGATGAAGCAATTATGTCTTTAAACCACTAGACCTACAAGAGATTCCAAAAAACCCTCTCACTTCCTGATTCTGTGTAGAGACCAACAGTTGCTAAGGAAGAACCGTTGCTAAGGGAGAAGTCAAAGCAGCTGAACTATGGGCGCTGCCTGTCTGGAGAGTTATCAGAAAAACCTGAGCTGAATAGAAGAGGAAACAGTGTTTGTTTCTAAACACAATGACACCCTTTTGCAAGCACTCCGCTTGCCAAGAGCCTGCAGAGCAGAACAGAGAGGCAATCCCACCACAGGGAGATCCCTAAATCAACAGATCTCCAGCCTCAGCAGACATAAAGGACCATGGTATCTGACCCCACTGCAATCATCATGCAGTTTCTCCCTCAATAATTGTTTATTCCCTCATTCACACTATAGAACTGAGGAGCAGGGAGGAGGGCCAGGACAAAAAAAAAAAAAAAGAGGTCAAGGGAGTTTTTGGAAGCATGAAAACAAACATCCTTAAAAAATACACACACAAAAAAAACAACCCACACAAACAAAGGAAAGGTTTTTTCAGGCCTCTTACTTATCGCAAAGAAACAAAAGGGGAGGCACAAATAGTTGTTTCTCACTGTTAAGGAGAGCTGACTGAAAAAGGGGAAACATTTTTCACTACAAATTTCAAAGTCTGGTTTGCTCTGCAAAGGAATGATTTTCATTTATTCAGTGTCTGAGAAGTTTTTTATAGGAAATTTTCAGTCTCGAATATTTTCCCACAATTTGCTACTGAAAGGCAGGGAGGAAAATAGAAGGGAAAAGTTGGGGGGTGGGATTGGGGGAGATTTCGTTGTTGTTGTTTTTTAAAATGGACAATTTTCAAAAACAATTTTTCATGAAAATGTCTGAGTTTGAACAAAAAGGTCTTTTTTCAACAAAGGAATCTCCCATCAGATCTGTCTACGTTTTTTCCCACTTCTCTCATCACCATGGTATCTCGTCTCCCAGAGGGCTTGATCCTGTAAAGTGCTGTGTACTCAGACTCTAGACCTGATCCAGCATGTGAGTAGTTCCATTGAAGTCAATGGGACTACAGGCATATGAAATAAGCATAGTGAGCATTAAACACATGAGTAGCGTTAGGTTCAAACCCTACCAATGACCTGTGGAGCAGTTTGTTACATATGATCGTAGTCCCCATTGACTTCATTAGAACTACTCACATGTTTAAGTGCTTTGCTGATTCAAATCCAGTTTGCTCAGCACCTTTGCACCATTGAACCTTGTCTCTCATACTGATTGCCATAGTCAAAACCCTCAGGATGCAACTTCGTCAGGCCAGCCCAAAGGTAGCTGTGTTTATCTGGCTGTAGGTCAATCATTGCAGACATGCACGAGGCTCTATTTGCCCCAATCGGCATAGATTCAGCATGATGTTTTTTATTTTGGAAACTCTTGTAGCTGAAAATGCTTAATAGCCATTGTTAAAAATGGTGTCAGTACACACAAGGCCTGACAATGTCTTTTATACGCATACTTCACCATGCTGCTTTTTACTGAAATGTTCATGTTGTATATCCTTAGGATCAACCCTGCTGACCCCAAAAAACCCTCTTCCTTTGGTTAAAGCAACATGCGTTAGCACTTTGTTGCATAATGCCATAGTTATGCACATTGTGGCTTAACATGGTTTTATTTTTAACTTGCAGAATATCAAGCATATGTATGCAAATGACAGTGCTGTGTAGTGAGATGAGGTAATTATGTACACCCTGAGCTAAGTAAGGGCTTTGCTTCTAAAAAACAGGTCCTTGTCTTAATTAACCATATCTCCACAATTTCCAGTACAATTTTGGTTTTTTTCTGGTCTCATGGTGAAGTTCAGTCTGACTAACTCACATGGTCCTTTTTTCTGAAGCTACTGTCTATGATTCTATTAAGTTAGGATTATTCTTAGAGGATTTATATATTATTGAAGTGAATTACACTGAGCTACAGTAAAAGCCAAAGGATTAACTACTACCACAGAAGGACGTAATTGGAAATTAGTACAAACACATGATGAGAGAGTGCCATATATTTCTTCTCATGGACTCATAGATCAGAAGGGACCAATATGATCATCTAGTCTGACCTCCTGCACAAGGCAGGCCACAAAACCCTACCCATACACATTTATAACAACCCCGAACCCATGACTGAGTTATTGAAATCCTCAAAAGTGAGATTTGAAGACCTCAAGCTGCAGGGAATCCATCAGCAAGCGACCCATGCCCCACGCTGCAGAGGAAGGCGAAAAACCTCCGGGGCCTCTGCCAAGATTATTTGGATTTTTGTCCCTACTTTTATAGCTTTTTAAAAGTTGCAAAAATATCTAGAGCCACTGCGGAAAGGCCCTTTAAAGAGACCCAGACAAACATAATAAATATTCTGCCTTCTGGGAGGAGACTACACCCTGTAGCAGTCGACAAGAACAGTATAGGTTTGCACAGTTGTATTAAAAAATCTCATCAGAAAATGCTGTCCCAAAGGTTACATTTGTGACACACTGTATGGGGATTCTGATCCTGCAAATGGATCTGCTCAGATAGACCTTTACCCAGCACAGAGCCAAATGCAGAATCAAGGACCTAAATTAGCATCATATAAAGTTCATGGAGATATAATCCATTCCCTTCCCATCAGTGTCAGTAACCCCCATAAAATACCTTGGTATGTGAAATAAAACAAATAACTTGGCAAGCTTTAGAATGGCAGAAGAAAACATGAATTGAACAAGTAAAGAATATCAAACACAAGACAAAGGTTGATGAAGTATTGATGGACAATGAAGTACATGTATCTAACTGTAGTACTCAATGATACACACTAGGGTTTCTAGCTCGCCATTCATCAGAATATGAGACACACCAGTTAGCGTAAGAAAGAATAAAATACAAGAAGAATTCCACAAAGCTATCATCTCCATCCCAGCGAATTTTTTAATATTGGAAACACTTCCAAACAGTGCCCAAGGATCTTCACTCCTGGTTAGATGTTACTAGAAATCCACCCAACCAATCATTTGGCAGTCATTACATTCAAAAGTCAACAGTGATAATATACTATAGTGGTGAAAAGAGCACCAGGGACTGGAGGATGTTAAGGACAGCAGTAGTGCATGGAGCATTGTTATGCAATATAAGTTCAAGGAGAGGGGAGTTAATTTTACTAGTTGTGTCATGGCTGCAAGGGACTGACAATTATAGTTTGAATCACAAGCATGAAAATGTTATTATTTACATAATGCAAGGAGGTCATTCCCCTTCTTGAATTAGTGTTTGGTGAGGAGGCAGAGAAGCTAACTGCTAGAGGCATTTATATAACCTGTGAGATGAGTACATATTTCAGGTATGAAATCATTCGGTTTGCTAAAAGTGGAACTCCCTGGATGGAAACTCCCACTTCCCCTTCACTTTCTTCCTTGGGAGAGGACTAAGCTTCCCAAAAGGAAGTGTTTGAGAAACTAGGATACTAAAAGTCTATTTGTATTCTTTGATTCTGTACTTGGTAACGGTAGTACTAAACCACTTACATATGTGAATGAGAATACAAATAACAACCAAAAGAGATACAAATGAGGAATTCATGGTAGTCAAAAAAAACAAAAAACAAAAACAAAAAAAACCAACTAAGGGATTGTCAACAGGTGAAATTTTTCCTGATTAACTCCCTGTGTGGGCACCCTTATTTTGGAATAAGAGTGCCTTGATTTTGTTTATCTTAACACCCTTTCCAAGTGGAACAAATACTCTTATTCTAAAATAAGGGTGTCCACACAGGGAGTTAATCAGGAATAACTTCGCCTATAGACAAGCCTTAAACTGGAACAACTCGTCTCTAGAAGAGCTCATAAAGAATGTTTTAAAAATAATAGTTAGACTAAGAAATTCTTGGATAGTAATCCTAATGTTTCTATTAGTATGGGGTTTTTGTGTGTGTGTCAAAGTAATAAATATGAAAAGTGTTTTAAGGAGAGAAGCTATGAGGAGGCAAATAAAGGGGATTAAGGTATATCAGAATAACTTCTTTTTGAAACAAAACAGTACCATGGCAGTTGTGATGCTGGACTCAGACAGGAAACACACCCATTAACATTTTCTAAGTAGTGCCAAGGATACACACACTAATATGCCAATTTTAATATAATAATTATTACTTTATAGTTACATAGAATGTAATTATTTTCACTAGACTTACCATTTCAATGACTGCTAGCATCAGGTACCTAATGCTGGATTGCACAGCAAGTTAAGCTCTGTATGGATCATATACAGAACTGTCCTAGTAGATGCAGAAGTAACAGAAAGGTCCCTTTGACCCTGCTCGCAATGCTCATCTCAGCTCAGGTGCAAAGATAAATTCAGCCCTGTGATTGTTTTTTTCTGTTCTGGGTTTCCTTGTTTGGGTCACATGAGTGAATGTAATACAAAAGGTAGGTTTCCCCCCCCTTGTTAATCCCTGCAAAGTTCTTTTTTTCTATCCTTCCTGGAAAAATAGGTGAAAAGGACAAATAGACAATGCATTTGCCTACTTAAAAGCTAAAATGGGTGACAGCTCAGCCTTAGGAATGAGTGGAAGAGGCACATTATCCTCGCCCTGCTGGAAGCACAGCTGCAGCAGGTTAGCAAATGAGAACAGGAGGCACAGGAATGAGTTTAAAAACTGCAAACCAGAAACGTCAGGAGAAAGTTGGCTAGCGAGGAAGGCTCTGGTTCAGAACTGATTACTGAGCTTAATACATGGGCTAAGACCCTTCTGACATTAGTTAAGGTAACCTTTGCTGTTGTGTGTGGTACCTTTCTCCTTAGTAGAAAATTAATACATTCTAATTCCTTTTATCTTGACTTGGCTGGAGCCTCCTCTTCTTTTAAAAGCCAATCCAGCTGCTTGGTCTTAAAGAGAGAGAGGGTCAGGTGCAGGATGTTTTTTAGGTTTCAGAGGGTAAAATCTTCAGACAGCCTTTTAAAGAGACAGGGCCCCCTGTTAAATGCCCTAAGAGTTTTAAACAGTCTTAATCAAAATCACTCTCCCTCTCAGTTTGATTGCATTTCACTTGTTTGGTCATAATAATCCTACAAGTTCTCCAGTCATTCATAGTGTCTTCTGGGAAAAATGGGGTAATGTAAAATAACCAGCAGAAAACATTTTTTGGAGGAAAAAATAATCTTTTCAGTCCTCCTGTACCTGCCCTAAGAACATAAAACTGGCCACATTAGGTCAGATCAAGGGTCCATTTGGTCCAGTATTCTGTCTTCTGACAGCAGCCAGTGCCAGATGCTTCAGAGGGAATGAACAGAACATGGCAATTATCAAGTGATCCATCCTGTTGTCCAATCTCCGCTTCTGGCAGTCAGAGGATATGAGACACCCAGAGTATGCAATTGCATCCTTGACTATCTTGGCTAATAGCCATTGATGAACCTATCCTCAGTGAATGTATCTATTTCTTTTTTAACCCAGTTATACTTTTGGTCTTCCCAACAGCCACGGGTTGGGTGAAGAAGTACTTCCGTAAAGCATAAAACAGCAAAAAAGAAACAAACCGATATTTTTCACTTTGCTGCTCATATTTAAAACACATTATTTTAATCTACAAAGCAGATTGTAAGCTTCTTGGGCCAGAGCCTGTGACTTCTATAGGTCTGTGCAGTGTCTAATGCAAGGAGGACCCATCCTTAATTGGCTCTTGTGTGTGCAAGTGTCCTACTCATAAAACATCCAAATTTGCAAGTAAAATGAAGTATCAGTTTTCTCTTGGTATGTTAAAGATACGGGAAGGATACTATTAGGTGATCATACTGAGATACTGTCTAAGTGAAAACTCTTACTCCTGTCATGAGTTTTATCTTCCACTCAGAATTGTAATGTTACTCTACTCTGGTCAAAACAACGTTCCAGATACTGTTCTTAACTAAGCCTGATCTTTTAGCACTTCCCTGACACATCTGGCAACAGTCTTCACTTACTGATTTGTTTTGATGTGCATTGTACATAGGTTAGCCCATTCTTGTATTTTGAGCAGACACTCTCTGGTAGTGGCTTAAACCAGAACATAGTCTTTATTTAAAAACAACATGCCACAGTTTCATAATTTCAGCTAGTTCCTCTTAAACACCTTTCCAAACACCCTTTTGCCTATTTTGTCTATTTCTCTGACGTATTACTTGATCTTTGCTCTTTAGCTTAATTATGATGAAAAGAAATTCTTTAAAGAGACTGGCCCTTGCAGGTGAAGAATTTTCATTTTTTTTTGGGGGTGGTCTGTGTGAAATTATCCAGTGTAACAATATTTTTCATTAAAACATTTATTAAAAACAGAGCAAATGGTGGTAAAACGGAACGAAGGCTTGGCATAATGTATTTCATCAGAATACTTGGTAAGGCCCAGGGAGGTTATACCCTTTGCTGAGCCACAAAGAAAAGCAAATAAAATATTACAACTCAAAAATTAAGTCCCCTCTAACTTTGTCTTCACTAGGAAAAAGTGTGTTTTTAGCACGTGTTAACATCCCAGGGTAGACAAAGCAGTTGTAGTATTAACATGTCTGTTAGCTGGTCAAGGTGAACTCTAAGCTCTCCCCCAGTCTGTCTTCACTAGGAAAATAGGTGTGTTCTTAAACAGAGTTAAATAACTCAGGGCAAAATCCTACTGAAAACAGAGTGGTTTATAGTTTAATCATGTTAGCCAGCAGAATTAAAGACTATGAGGGAGCCTATGGCTTACCTTCATCTGTGCACTCATGTGAAAACTACTGACTGCTTTATCTTCACTAGGATTTTTACCTTGAGTTAAGAACACACCTTATTTTGCCCAGTGAAGACCTATACGCCGGGTTTACTTTGGCCATCTAACTACCACCTTTTGTCTAGACTTAGGATTTTAACCCATTAGTTAACATGTAAGTACCATGCGTTTAAAAACCTACTTTTTTCTAACTGTAGACCCTGTTCAGTCTGACAGTCTCTCTTTGCTATCAAGAAGTCCCCCTCTCCTTCACCCCACTAAGTCCCAGTTCCTAGAATTCATTATCCTTTCAGGGTGAAGTTACTTCAACATTTCCACCAAAGGTGTTTTATCAGGAGTAACATCTAGAGCAAATGCCAGTCCATCCCCTATGCAAAGACCATTATCATTCCCATTATCTCAGCAAGGTTCCCTCATGTAGCTTTTCAGCAGCCACTTTGATCTTCCTATGCACAACTCACTTGTCAAGACCTCTGATTTTTAGTTGTGCGTCCATTGTTCTTGGTTATAGCAGTTAGACCACACTCTCTTGCCAGATATGTCCAGTTTGTATCTTAGTTAGCTGATCACAGAGGTAGCATGGATTTATCAATTTTCTTTTGCCAAGACAGTTTACTTTTTACAAATATGTTAAGTATGGTATCTATAACCCGCCCGTCACAATCATCTACACGATACTGAGGTTAACACCTACTTTTGATGAACATAGATTCACACATACAGCTTTAACAAGTGCCACTAACAGCATGTGCCTCACCATTTGCAAGTACCTATTAAGTGGAAACTTTTTAGAGGCTGCTGCAGAAGTCAGTAGTACCTGAGCTACAGAAACTATTTTAAGTTTGCCATGAGCAGCAGCTTTCTTTCCGTCAGTATACCTCCTGCCTGTTCAAAGTGCAAAGAAATTCTAAAAAAATCTCACGCACCTCATCAACCATCTAACTGCACAAGGTAGTTTTCTTGGCAATTTTGTAATATTTTCCTCCATCTTGCTCATGGATTTTCAAAACTTAGCACTAGTTGAAGATATTTTAAGGGGTTAGGAATGTAGCACATTAGCACCAAGACAACTTGTCAACGAGCAAGTATCCTCTGGGCAGTGGTTTTCTACTGACAGACATTTTGGTGGACAGACTACAATATAAAATAATGACTGTGATCAGGAGCAGAGTTTTCATTTCAATTGCAAGCTTCATTTACTACACTGATGTTTGAAGAACCGTCTCAACCAGTTAAGTTTTTAAAAAAAGGGTTACACTGTAGTTTACATTCACTCTACAAAGTATTCTTTAACAGGGATAAAAGCCATCCATGATAGGATGCTTGCTAAAACACTATACTAAAGTCAGACACAAGCAGTCTTCTTTTTAAAACCAAAACAGTATTAAATGGTTTATATTATGAAATCACTATACATTCAGTGTATAACTAGGGATGCTCACGTTTTATTTTGCCAGTAAAGCAGAATGTCTACACTGATGCATTAAATAAAGTATTTGAGGTTTGGGAGATCTTAAAGTACATAAAAATAGAAGGCTATTACTTTCACTTAGTTATTTTAGTAGTAGACTTCAATATAGACAAAAGTTAGCTTAAAGAGCCATCTATTGGTCAGATGTTTACTTACTACTACGTAAAGGGCAAGTGTATGCTTTAAAGCAAAGCAAAACTGATGCATGGGTTGCAAGGAAGAAATCCAGAGAGAAGGGTTAGAGACGACAGAGTAAGCACTATCTTATAGCCAGTAGTTCAACGATTCACATCCCTCCTTGGCTTAATTCATAGACTTAAATCCAGGATTCCCATCAACCACTGGATATATAGTCTCCCTCTAGCTCTGTGACTATTTTAAGTGTTTCATACAAAATGGAATAGCTTCAACAGGAGAGTGCTTTAACCCCGAGTTATTGATGATAAGCAGGCCACCACCATTTCCTGGCTTTTGTACTCTGAGGATACCTACCGGATCAGACCACGCTGGGGAGATGAGGGATTCACACACTAGGCAGTCCCTCTAGGTGGCTTTGTACCTGCCCACCATCAGAAACTGAAGGGGATTTTGTTAGTGGAATCTTAGGTGTTTGTGGTGCCTACACAGGGTTAGCTAGCAGCCATTTTGTGAATGCCAGTGGCACCTTAGTGTTGAATTGATGCACCTAAAGGCATTAAATTCCCTTTATGAATCTAGGCCTTAGAGCCTGATTCTCCCATTCTTATACCTGTCAATACATACAAAATTGGCAAGAGCTCTCAAACATTAGGCTAAGCTCCAACCTCATTTAGAAGTGTGCAGCTGAAATTTCAATTAATCCTGCAAAACAAAAAAGGGTTAGATAATTCAGAAATTTGGCTGTAGAAGACAATAAGGACCATCTACTGCAAGCTGGCAGCTTAAAACAAAGCAAAAAAGTCCACCTCGATCTGCAAATAGCTCCATTCCGAGAGTGAGGACGCTTTTTTAAGGCCTTGGTTTGTGGACTTCAATGGAAATTCAACTTAAATGTGGTAGCTGCCTGGGTATTCTGAGACACTCATCTGCTCTCTTATCCTTGCTATGCATTCTAGGTTAGCCAACAAGCCTAATTGTTTCAGGGCTAGCATTGTACAACAGCTTGAGTTTCACCATGTTACTTAATACCAAGGTGGAAGAAGGTGCATTATTGGAAATGTACTTCATTTAGTATCAGTCAAGTGGTTATGCAGCACTTTAAGCCTCATCTCGCTCTGTGATCAAGATCTTGGCAAAACAGCAATCTGCTACTCTACATTTCTAAGTTCTTCCACACAAGCATATCAAAACAAATTAGATATTACTCAACTCTAAACATCCTCTGAGGTATTATTGACCACCCCTCAATCTGGGCCCCTTACTTGGGGAGGGGTGCAGAAATAAAGGCAAAGGTGGAATGACTTGCCCAAAAACACAGACAGCAAGTCAGGGTGGGGACAAATAAAACCTCCATCTTTTGATTGTTTTACAGTCAGACTTCTTCCACACTTCAAAGTGCATGCATGAATTATGAACATAAAACTCTTAAGCACTTGGAAGCACATGCTTAAAACTTGGCACATGCTTCAGTGTTTTTTTTATTGGATATTAGAGCCAAAGAAGCCTAAATGCTTCTGACTACGGAAAGATGTGAACAGAAGTCCTCACACCTGCAAAAGACAGCTGTAGTTCTGTAGCATGGCACCTTCTTCCAGAGACAGTGAAACTTACACCTCAGCTCTGGGTGTGTCAACCTGGGCAAAGTCACACTGGCCTTTTTCCCCACCCCGTGCTAGGACCATTATCACCAGCTCCATGGAACCTGATGGATTTCTGTGCAAATCATATAGTGGAACCACAGATTGCTTCCTGTCTTCCTACAGGACCCCCATTTAGCTAGAATGAGTTCCTGAATCACAGCTCTGTCTGCAGAAGGGCAATCATGTGACAGGAACAGTACATGGTTATGAAGCCACCATAAAGTAAAGTGGCTCTTACCTATTTCTGTAGAGCAGTGTAGTATGTTGTAGCACATGTAATCTCATTTATCATTTTGGGATTTCTTAAACCTATGGTGAAAATGCATGGATGTCATGCTGATCCTCATACTCAACTACTAGCAAATTTTTTTATTTACAAGATAAAAAGGAAATTCTGCAAAGATTAAGGGAGCTTTCTTTCAAACACTTCAGCATGCATGCATGCACACTCCCCTCCAGTCAAAGTCTACATAATCATCAGTACTCATTTACAGTGCTGTTCATTTCAATATCTGCATTGTCTGGTTGAGAAGAGTACGGCGAAGTACTGAAAATTACTTTGTATGCCCAAATGTACCTACCAAAATAAAAAGTCTCTATTAATCCTGCTCTCGGGAGCCTTGTGAAAGGATTTTTATGTTTTAGTTGCACTACAGCTGTCAACTACAGCCCCAAAAGTTTTCTTCACTACTGAATTGTAGGGCACTCACCTGTATAGCAGTACATTGCAATTTAAACAAAAACAAAAAAACCCCAAGGGAAAAAAGTTCTTAAAAAGAGCCAGACACTTCCAGTTGAGTTTAGATACCCACTAGCATATCAGAGGGAAAAAAATGATTAGGCAGACAAAGAAGATTCCTTCATAAGGCTGTATCCATCTTTGCTGTTTTTTAAAATCATGCTAAGAGTATCCTTTGATTCCCTTCTACATCATTCGTTATGGTACACTCATCCACTACTTTAAAAGTGTCATGAATTAAGACCAACACCACAGTTCTAGAGAAACATTTATTATAAGGTTGCAGGATTTATGCCAATATAAAGTCCCTTAAAACAGACTCAAGCTTTGAATCTGCAGCACTCTAGCAACTCTTTTTCATCTTTATACTGCAGTTCTTAACAAGAAACAATACTCTGCAGTAATAATGCTACTTGCTCATAAAAAGTTCTGCTCTAAAAAGTTTGTGTACAGGCCAAAGTAGTTAAATTTACAGCTACGGTCACATCCATAAGTGGGCCATACCAAGAGAGGTTTCATGAAACAGGCAGCTTACAAAATAAACCAATTTATAACCAAAATACTGACGAACTTTGAAGAGCAACAACTGAATCTATGACACCTAAATACCACAAAAATTGAACAAAAGAATAAAGAATTTAAATGTAAACTCAGGAAAGTTTCCAAATATACATACAAGTTCAATACAGTAATTGCACAAAATGAAAAAAGCAATGTTAGAGGTTTATAATCACTGAGGTTAGATTTTACATGCTTCACACCTGGGAGTTAAAACAAACCTTGAACAATAAATGTTAAACGGTTTTCTACCGGAAAACTGAGTGCAGAGCAATTCTACAGAACTACGCTAAATGTGCAAACCACAGATTATTAATACATTAATTTAATCATTCTGTGAAAAATGAAAAGGTGTATAAGAATTGATTACAGCCAAGGAATCAATTAACATTTTATGTATTTTTTTCCTGCCATTCCCAGAAAATTCTAAGCCCAACACATTCAATGCATAAGTTGATATCACGTTTCTTCTAAACTCTTCAAATTTCAGTTTCACATAAGACAACTAAAAATATTCTGTTATACCAAGGATCAAAGTAAGCTGAACTGGTGATTTTGTGGTTTGAAATACAAGCAATACAAAGAAAATGCATAATAAGGCTTTTGATTATCACTGCACATTTTAATTTAGAAGTCAAGCTGTAAAGCTCAGACTTCTTAATGAAGATGTGAAATAGTCACTTTCCATCCAGTGCTTCACTGTTGACAGATCTTTGTTTCAACCACAAAAGAATTTTCAAAGTGTCTGATTGTGTGACAGTTCTCAGCTGAGCGCTTCTGGAGACCTGAGTAGAAGGAAAAAAAGTAAATTAAACTACAAGACTGTGTTCTTTACAGATAGCTACAAGTATTTATATATTTCTTAGGAGATAGCAGTATATGACTAGCTTAGTCTGCCAAAATACAATTAAATACTCAATAGTAGCATAAGGTCATGCCATTAGTTGCCACTATGATTGTACACAAGCTTGATCCTGCTGATTAAATGTAAAAAGCCCAGGATCCTCAGAGCTGTGTTGACATACTAGGACTAAAACAGCTTTGTTAAATACCACTTATGAATAAATTTAAATTTCCTTCTGTTTCTAGTATCCTCTTAGCAGCTTATATTCTGAAAGGCTATCACTAAATTAAGGTCATGCCATAAGCCTATCCACTAAACCAGTGGTTCTCAACCTTTCCAGACTACAGTACCCCTTTCACAAGTCTGATTTGTCTTGCATACCCCAAGTTTCACCTCACTGAAAAACTACTCACTTACAAAATCAGACATAAAAGTGCAAAAGCAGACTATGACTGAAAAACAGCTTACTTTCTCATTTGGTCTGTATGAAATTTTAGTTTGTACTGACTTTGCCAGTGTTTTTTATGTAGCCTGTTATAAAACTAGGCAAATATCTAAATAAGTTGATGTACACGGAAGACTTTTGTGTACCCTCAGGGGTACTCATACCCCTGGTTGAGAGCCACTGTACTAAACCACAGCTTCCCCTTCCTAACTCTTCCAAGCTCCTGAAGGCAGCTCGCCCTTTGGCTCCTTATTCCCCTCCAGGGTTCAGAGAATTCTGAAGTGGATGCAGAGAGAGTGTTGCAGAACACTATCCTTTTTTGTTCAGCCAGATACACTTGTACCAAAACAAAGCAGAGATTGAAATAAACAGCAAAACTTCCACTCACTGATAGGAATATGATCATGCCCTTGATTACCACTACATTGACAGTGGATAAAATATGTAAGACTTGACCACGCATTATCAGTGTGTATCAGCAGCACACCCTTACCACAGCAAAACTGATTTTCTCACATGGCTTTAATGAAAAAAGATTAGATCAAAAGGACAAGAAAAACATGGCAATATTGTGATCAAAGCAATGGTTGATCAAATTCAATCTCCCTAGTGGAGTATTCTCACTGATGTCAGATTCCTCATGAAAGCTAAGCAGCTGACTATTAGCAATAGTTTTGTTTGGATAGTTTAACAGAACACATAGAACAAGAAGAATTTCTCTGTGAAAGTCTCCTCTCATGTACTAGCTGCTAACGGTCTGCTTATAATGCAGAGATAGAGAAACTGACAAGAAGGTTGGCCTTCACTTTGAATTATTTTAAAATAGCTTTTGTAGAAAGTTTGTGGGAAGTTCTGTAACTGGGTACAAAACTGCCTGTATTTGCAGTCTCATTAGTTAAAAGTTTACCAGAACAAAAAGAAAGCCAAAAACCACATACTACTCCCTCCTCCTTTGTTCCCCAACTCCCCTCCCCCAAGCAATTTAGGAAACCAACACGGTTTGAAGCGTTAACAAATTAGTCAGTAGCAAACAAATCCAGACTATAAACTCCAGAAATCAAGGACCTCTAACTAAAGGCACTGTGTCTTCAATCCCCAATATCAGGCCTGGCAATCATTTTGCCAGCTGAAGTCAACAGCTGAATGGAAGCCCTAGTAAGCGCATGATTTTTGTTTCTTCCCATTATTTTCTATCCTCTTCCCCCAGAAGTAATATTTGCAAAATGAGAATATACCATTTGATTTTCATCAGTTTTCGTATTATGGTTAAACATAGCCCAGGAGGCATTTACTGCAGACTAATGACAAGACACTATCTTTTAGACTAGGATTTTCTTTGGAGAGTTTGCACACACACAATTCCATTAACAATACAGTTACTAAACCCTACCCCCACCCCTCCCAAAAAGGGCAAACTAGTTTATTACAGCAACGTGTTGTACCACAGTAAAGTGGTTTACTTATTTTCTGGAGAAGACTTAAGGCAACTAACTCATGTAAATAGATTTGAACTCCTGCTGTCAGTGCAAATGCATTAGTATGGCATATCAGCAACACCAATACACTAGAGGAAAAGAAAACTGATTATACTGAAAGTCTTCAGTGCACTGATCACTCACTGGGACAAAGCATCCATCTGAACTAAAAAAATGCATGCCCATCCAGGGCTTTAAAATTAATATTCTTCCTCTCTCCCTCACATTTCTGAGCTTCTCAGGAGGAGAGATTCCCCTACTTCCACGTATAAAATTTTCCTACTGCTATCACTAGACCAGAAGCAGAAACAAAACAACTGATCCTTCAAAGTTTCATTCTGCCAATAGCATCAATATCAAAGGAACAAGGAAAATCCCAGTGGACTTGGCCCAGGAAGAGGTCAAAAAGGTAAAGTTGTATCAGTTACCTAATGACAGCACAAATTAGCATGGTCCATTACTCCCTGGCCAGCACAGGCAAAAGCATTTGCAAATTTAAGATATGAAGAATAGCACCACAGGCTGTGGAGGAATACCTATTCAGACTACTTCAAACAGGAGGATCACTATAAAATGGAGGGGGGGAGAGGGAAGGATCGGAAAAAGTTCAGTTTGGCAAACTTCTGCTAACCAACCCCTAAATACTAGGATGCAGAGGTTTAATTTCTAGAAGGGATTGACCTAACTATACTGTGAGCGGCATATAGTAATTCTAGTATTAAAAAACCCTCCAGTGCTTCAAAGAGCTGTGATGACCAGAAAGCTACAATCATCATTAGGGCTTTGTTGGCACATGTGTATTCAGACCCACTTCAAACAGCTCAGACATCAAATTTAATCCTGAATAGGTGGCAGTGCTCTAGTCTGGGTGCAGCTGAACGTTGCATCAGAATGTTTAGAATTAAAGTACAAAAGTCAATCAGTATCCCATGCAGACCTTGGTATTTGTATTTCAGATTTCCTTTTAAGATTCCCTCCAAGCCTTCATTATTTGTGACAACAGGTATCTAAAATACATTCTACAATTTGTCAGAGTGTAACCAGCTAAAAGGGAAATCCCCTATTATCTGAAGCCCAATTATCCAAGCATTAGATTGTTACATTTGGATGTCCCTCCAAATCCTGAAAACAAGATTAATATATAAACTAGTTTCTCAAATTCCAAATGTTCTTTACTGTCTCAGGACCTCTGACTAAAATGAGTGAGTGAAAATAAACGCATGTTCAGGTTGGTATTTTGGGCATATGACCGAGGGGTTTGTAACCTGTAATAGCCCAGGTCTCATTTAGATTTGGAGGAGAAAAAAATCTTCAGACTCAAAAAATCTCTAAAGGGGAACAAAACTAGATTAAAATAAAATGTAGATAAATGAAGAATTAGCCTGTTTAGTGGGGCATTCACACCTACTTGTTTTTGGAGTGAAGTTTTTAGTTTTTTATTTCCCCTCTCTGTTGAGGTAGTATATTGTCTATACTGGAGGAAACACTCACCTGTTCTCTGATCTCTGCGCTGTAGTCTGAAGGTCTCTTTTCCTACACAAAGCTGGTAAATGAAGATGCCCAAATCAGACACATTATCTATCTTTTCTGTTACCACCATTTCTTCACGAACTAGGTAAGTCTGAGGCAAGTAAGAACCAGTCTGGGGGAGGGGGCAAAAAAAAAAAAAAAAAAAACGTGTTAAATACCTTCATTATATGTTCTGTTAAGAAACTGTACTAGCCTTCTGGACAGTCACATGCCAAAGAATTAGTATTTTTGACCACCACTGGAATGTAAGAAGTGGTGATTCTGTTCATTATACTGTTAAACAAAAAATGGAATTCATTTTTAACATTACCCACCCATCATAAAATATCACATTCAAGTTATTAATTCAAACTAGCTAGAGTATTATAATAGGAAAGTTGCAGTTAGAAGATAGACCCTCTCACTCAATCCAACCACATGGAGAAACTAGGTAGATGGCTCTACCCCCACATTATTCAAAAGTGGTATTTCTGTATTTTCCTTATTTGAAGGCAAACTATCTCCCAATACCATGAATACACAAAACAGTGCAGCTACTGCTTCCAAATATATTAATGACATGGCAGATATAACTTTTCTGGAGAAGGAGCAGCTTCATATGCTGACTAGAGAATATGGTATTATAAGGAAAAGTAGTCATGATCATGAAAAGAAGAGCAGTGTGCAACATGCTAAAACATGATCCTTTGCCTTTTGTCCAGCTATTAGACATTATGATCCCAGTTTCTGCCCTCCCCCAACACACACACACAGCCCCCCACCCACTGAAGTCTGCTTCTATGCAGATACAGCCACTTCTTAGCAACAGTTAATACAGTTTCCAACACAAGTAACTAAATCAAGAAACCAACAGCCTTGGTTTCTCTCTCTGATCAGAAATACTAACTACATTCTGTTGATTTCAATGCTTTGTCATGACCCTTTGCTTGTCTTTAGTTTGTAAGGAACCTGAATAATATTCAGAATTTTAAGAAATTTTAAATAATTTCAAATGGCCATCTGATTTTCTGGGTTTTGGGTAAAAACCCTAAAATTTAAGAGCAAGTTAAATAAATTAATAGCAGTTTCCTGTTCACATTTTAAACCCAAAGTTTAGGTTACTTGAAAGATTGTCTTCATGAAGCTGAAAAAATATACTGCTTTACTTAACAAGCTGATGTGTGAATCAAATTGCTTGTTCCATCATTTTGCCCAGAGAGTCTAACAGTGGCTTTGAAAAAATATCTACATAAAAACACAGCCAGGGAAAGTTTAACCCCCTTTTTATAATCTAGTTTGGAGGCAGAAATCAGGTTTTTTTATTTTAACTCTAAAAAGCAGAGTCCCTTGAAAGTGCCAATTTGTTTCAGAACAACAGTTGCCAAGCAACTGGTTTTAAGTTTGCATCATGAAATAAGCTCACAACTGCACTCCAGTCAATGATCAGAGGTCAACAACTTGGAAAAGCAATTAAATACAGCTCTTTTCTGAAAATTTCTACTTAAGCAACACAAATGACCATTCCAATAACAACTTCCAGTTTCAAATCTTTGTCTATTTTCCAAATTCTGCTGATTGTTTCTCCACAGTAGCCAGATCTGCTGTTATTTGCAACTTCTTAGCTTTCTTAAAGCTAGATATTTAATATTTGAGAGCAGTTAACCTGAAAACTGAAGTTCTCTGTCCATTCAACAGGTACAAAATGTATTGAAGAGTAGCCATAAAGCTTTACCACAATGACACAGTAAGCTGAAGGGGAGTGAAAAGGTTAATTATGGTAAGGGGGCCAGTTATTGCTACAGAACTTTTTAATTGTAGTTTCATTTGTTATCAGAAATCACTCTTTTAGCTGTACTATTCAAAGTAGTGAAGAAGTTGTACATACCGCCAGCTTTGCAAACAGGTCCATCAAATTCCTTGGTGGCATAACAATGGATGTGTTCAGAGGAATCACATAGCAGTTACCCAGTTGTAAGTCAAGATAAGCGGTCAGAAGCTATTATGGAAAGAAATTTAACAACTTTTCTCAATAAAATCAAGTGCTATCTTAATTTGCTATGATTACAACTGACATTCTGTGAAAAACAAAACTCATTAAGGAATCTAGCAGGCCAAGATCAATGTATATTAAAAACATCAACACAGAATTACTGATTTTTAGAAGAAGCAGTGATAGAACTAAAAGTAAGTTTATAGAAGATCATTTTAGAACATGAAAAATGCTAGCGCTTCTACCTCACACAAGAGAGCCTCCTAACAGGAAGTGAAAGACCACAGAAGCATAAGCCTTCATACTTCCTACCAGGAAGGAGCTTATTACAAGAAATACCAAGTTCTGTCCCTGATATTAACTGTATCTTGAAGATGTGTTCTTGTAATTACAGGAACCTAATTAAAATGTGGCTCTAGTCAGAAATAGCGTATCCATGTTCTGGCTTAGTTTTCTGGAAACATCCACTGATTTATCACTTGCCACTTAGGTTATAGTGCCATTAGCTATAAGATACAGAATCCTCATGGGGCAGTGTAGTAACCAATATAAACAGCTAGAGTAATTGTATGAAATATAATTATGCATAATACTTTGCAGAACCTCATTAAAAGTTATCATAAACTGCCTAGTCTTGTCAACAGATGGCAAGGTCCTGTCAAAAAAAAAAAACAAAAACAAACAAAACAACTATCCATCCTTAACCATAAATGCCTCCTCTAAGTACTTCAAGCACTTTCTGTTTGTAGAAGTGATATGTTTACATAAACAAGAGTGAATTTCAGTACCACTTAGTTTAAAAAAAACACAACAGAGAAAATTCTCTTAAGTTTTTAGTAGTAGTAATTCCTTAGACATTCCAACATGAGTTTTCCACACTCAATGAAGGTTCAACACTAGTCCAGTATACTTCAATCATTAAGCAGAATGTATGTAGCCTTTTTCAGTCTCTTCCTTGACATACGACTGTGAAGGTCTCCCTCAAATCCAAGAGCACAGACAAACTGTGTCACATTATCAGAAACTTTGATAGCCAGTTCTTGGAAAAAGTGTTTGATGTGAAAGCATTATATTGGTCTGTTAAACCTAGCAGGTCACAAAGCAGCTTTAAAACACGCACATCATTTTGATTATCCTTGTCCTTCCCCACCCTACCCCGAAACATGATTTTAGCAGCCAATAGCTGCTAACATTATGGGAATGAGGAAGGAAAGAGAACAAAAAAGTTAACCAAACTGTTAATTAGTGATATGTTAAATTATACAAAGGAAAGAACAAAGTTTTATTACTCTTCAGCAGAAGTGAATTCTACTTCAGAACTCTGAAAATTCAGCCCCTGCTCATTGGAAGCAGCAGTCTTACAGCCAAGGAAAAACTAAGGGAAGGTTTGTAGGTTCTGGAGGTTAAAATGAGTTGCATTACAGAAATGCAGAACTGGTGGAGGACAGAGAGAAGTGTGCACACACTGTACATGTGGAGAGGGGTATGGAAAGAATACATCAGAAAGAGAAAGGTACACGAAGGTCACAGAGGGGGTGAAGTAAATACAGAAAAGTGGGAGGAGATACAACACAACAGAAAAAGTAAAAAGGAAAGAGCAGGAAGTTGAAATGTTGAACATTAAGAAAAAGGAATACCAACATGCACATATTTGATATGCAAGAAGATTTTGAAAAAGGAATGTGCGTAGAAGTTGGCATGCAGGTTTCCTTACTGCATTCCAGGACATGTTCCCTCCCACCCCACACATTGAAATTTCATTTGCAAAAGTCTTGACTGTGCAAGAATAAAAACAAATGTGAAAAGCAACCGGAGGGGATGGGGGGGGGAGGTGGTGGGGAGATTTTAAATACATTAAGTTGCAGACATTTTCAAATATTTCTCTCTCAAGGTAGCATACTCCTAGATTCGCTTCTTTCTTAGAAGGTCTACTTCCCACACTCTAACCTTGCAAAATTGGGGTGGGATTTTCATAAATTCCTATTTCAACTGATGTTAGAATAGCTGACAAGAAGAAACCAGTTTTGGAGAAGACTGGTTGGGATCCAAACTTCGAAGGAAGCTGTTACTTAGTTTGAGAACGACTGCACTCATTTTTTGAAAAAGGAGACTTTCATATCTAAAGATCAGTATATTTAAGGTTAAATACAAGTTTCTGTTACTTTTGCAGTGATGTATTTATACCACACCTCCTGGCTTTAGAGAAGCTGCATATGAATAGCACAACAATTGTGTCAGTCCCTGGTTTTCAACTACTTTTAAATACATTTACAATATGAATGTGTCTGAAGTTTCCTTTCTGTCACACACACAAAATAAAATCTGGACATTTGTTTTGTGGTATGAGCCTTCTCTCAGGTTAGCATTTTGCGGCAAGATTTTATTTTTATTAGCAATTTGTATTCTCCTGTCCTAATACAGGTTCAAAACTTTCCTTGCCACAGTTCAAGATAAATAAAAATTTCAGCTGGCTGGGATTTCAGCACAATTCATTTCCAGGCATTACAAAATATCATGGAACCTTGTGCTTAAATCACACAGCAACTGATCCCATTTTCTGTTAAAAGAACCTGTTTCATTTAATTTATAATTGAAAGACTTCCAGTATTAATAGAAAGTTATGTAGCTAGAATTTACATTTAGACTAGTAAGATGTGTTTGTTAATACCAAGAGACAGATTATCAGACAGACATTTAATTATTAGGAGCGTGAGATGCACAATTGTCGGTGCCAGTAAGCTGACATTTAAATCCAAAGGACACATCAGTAGTAAAGCCACCCATTTCCTAAAAGCATTAAAATGTCCCTTTTAAACTCACCCTGTCAAAATCATGAACAATAGCTGCTGGGTCACTGTCTGAGAACTTCGGAACTGGAACATCAATGATTGCTATGTTATCATCTTCCCGAATATCAGCTTCTTCTGCAATGGGCAGGAAGTATGGTTCTACAGCACGATCCTGATTTTCATTTTCAAAGTAACACATCTCCCCACGGTACACCTTATGCTAAAAATAAAAAAGTCACCTCTGTAATTTTTTGGTGCTGCACTTGATTTTTAAACTTTAATTTAACACTAAATCTGAAGTTGTGAAGTTTTTTTCTACCCAACCTTCAAGTGTTAAGGTCTGTGACTCATTTCAGCTATTAAGCCTGAATTTTTATCAATACCATGATAGAAATCCTATTGTAACAAACAATAAACCTACCCTTTACAATTAGTCAATGTTTTTATTTTTGGGTTGTCAAAATATGAAAGTTAACAAAACCAAACATTTATTGTGAACAAAAACAAATATTCACATTACCCTAGGCATGAAGTACTTGTAGATGCAGGCTCCACCAACCACAACTCCTGCTAAGATGAATGCAAGACCCAAAAGGGTCAACAAACACCTTCCAGATGAATTTTCATTTCCATGTGTTGCAATTTCGGGATCCTTTATAGAAAAGGAGAGGAGAGATTTGACACAATTTAGTTGCCTTGAATTTACAATCATCTTTATTCTGCTATCAATTTAACTGCTTAAACTCGACCTATTATCCATATGGGGTGGTCACTGGGCATCTTGGGGAAAAGCTGTATCTGTATTTTGGTATGGCACCATAGCAATGTAAGATCATTTTTTTAAAAAGCAAGTGCAATGAAAGCGTTCTTAGTGTAAAATACAGCAAACAGCAGTAGTTTTAGAAATCCCTTGCAATTCTAGCCCGTTCTCTGACCAGAACTGGGCAAAAATGGACTGTCCTCTGAAGTTAAACTGTTACATTTCAGAATATGAAAAATAAATAATTGCCTACACTAAATTCACACTATTATTTAGGTTAATGAAATTTTTTTCTATAGCCATTTCTAACTCTATTTAAAAAATATGCAAAATTTCATTGCTATGTCTTATGTTCAAGATTTAAGGAGCTTGAGACCATACCTTAACTGCATATTTACCATCATGCGCATAACCATCCTTCTGTCAAATTTCTTAACTGAGGAAACTCCAGAAAGTTTCAAAAGCTTTTAAAGCAGCAGGCAAGATCATTTTTATTTCATCAGTCAAAAAGCTTTAAAACTGTATTTTTTGTTTAATACGGTAACTTCCTTTCATAAAATTATTCCTGACAAGAAGAGATTTCATCAAAATAAAGCCATCATATGCCATAAGTATCTGTCATCCCCTTACACCTAATCCCATGCCAGTTATTATGGTTCTACAGTAACCTTTTCCAATTCTTTAAGTGTTCTTCTCTCCTGTTGCTATGTAAGAAGACCATACAATTGGGAGTTGAGTTATTTAACAGTTGCCAAATGCACAACACAATGGGAAAAGCATTTTTATTCAGAGATGTAACAGTAGGTGTTGCTTGTAAGAAATGGAAGCAAACATCTCAGATAAGTGTTATCTTAAGCTGACTGTCCCTTCAGTCATGTTTGCCAACTGCACGCCCAACAGCATATGCTGAGCAAATGGAGCATCAAAGCATCAAAAACAAATATGTTGAATTTCCCATAGCATGTTAGTACAGGAAAAGATTACTACTTAGATTGCAAGTTCTTTGGGATAGGGACCATCTGTTGTTTGTGCCTAATGCCTACCACAGTAGTACCCTAATTCATGACTGAGAACCCTGGCCACTACTGGAATACAAATAAACACACACATTAAAAGGGCTTTTTGTAAGAATATTACTGATTTCCTTTTTAAAAAGTGATATTTATGTTTTGCTGAGCACAAACTTGAAATTTCTCATACCAAAGGAACTAGCTCTTAAGTGATTAAACAAACAGACAATTTTGTTCTGATATTAAACTATGGCAGATGCTGGTTTAGCCGACATTCTGCTTGCATACTATTGGTGTAACAAGTATTGCCTCAGGAAGATGGCCTCTAGTAGATGGTTGAAAAATACTATTTAAAAAATTAATTTAATTTTGTGTGCAGTGAGAACAGTTTCACCATAGGGATATTTAGACTGTGGCACAAAAAGCATTTTTTAAAGAAAGCTTACATTTATTGAGGCCAGTTTTTATTTCACATCTGCCTATCTTTATCAAGATCCTGTATCACATAGACCATTACATAGTTCTCACCCTTTCACATGATTGCTTAAATCAAATGTTGGTGTGTTACTGACTGACATGGTTCTAATTATAGTGAAGGTACCCTAAGCAGTCTAGATGAGTGCTTATTTCAATTTGTAATAATGGAGAAAAACTAGCTATGTTGGTTTGTGGGGACTATACACAGGTCAAGACAGAGATGGTGTGTGTGAACTCTGACTTCTGAGTAATGTTTTGTATACAAGTGTTTTCTCATGCTCCCTTAAAATGTACTGTTTCAGCAAACATTTGTGCCAGTAAACTTGTTTGCTTTCCACTATCCTAGCAAATGCGAAAAGGAAGTGAACATAGCCAAACTGAATTCACTTTTACTGAGGTGGATTTGCATGGTATTCATTCACCTCTAAGAATGACTGCTACATTACATTCTGGAGTTGGAGTGAAGAATCTGTCTATGGCTATATGTCATTTAGTTTGATAATATTTTTCAAATGCATAAGTCAACAAAGTAGCTCAGATCACAAGTTACTCATCATTTAATTGAGAAAGCAAGAAAAAAAGGGCATAAAACTTACAAAAATGTGTACACTGCAAAAAAGAGTCAGAACCGTGTTAAGAAATTTATATTAAAGAGAATGATTAAAAATATATAGCCACAACGTCATTTATGGACAAATGGTCTCACGGTCATTATATTTTTAGCCAAATATAAGAGAACCAGTTGAATATACTATATATATGGTCCTATTTCTAACAGTAAACCCATGAAACAGTTATTTTCCTCCTCAGATATACAAAAGCCCAGGATAGATGGGAACGCAGCCTCTAAACTGTTGGGTCACCATGCAAGTTACCAGGTGCTAAATTATCCCTCTCCATGGCTACCACTTTAGGTACCTCAGAGACAGACTACGGAGGACGAGAGCAAAATAGGTTTGATTCCCCTTTACAGTACATCATTTAAGGAAATAAATTCCTCCCACCGATTTAAATGGCTGTAGTAGAATAAGCCACAGGGACAACTCATTCAGGAGAGGGAAACCCCCCAGAACACTCTGCCTGGGCTTTGTTGTGAAAGCTCCCATGGAAAGGAGCGCTTAAATCGGGTCGGACGGGCCACGGCCCCCGCCACTTCACAGCACGTGCGGCACAAAGGAGAAGTGGCCGCTGGGTGTCCAGCGGAGACTGTCCCGAGGCGGGCTATGACCAGCAAACAAACAGGAACAGAAGGTGCGGGCGCTAGTCGCACTCCGCCCCCACCACTTCCCTCGGCGGTGCCTGTGCAAGAGCGCACGGCTCGAGGCAGGGCTTCGGCGGCTGGCACGGCCCCGCAGGCCGGCTCCGTAACGAAGCGGAGGGCGGCCACGGCCCCCGCGGGAGGGGTGTCCGTGCGCGACGCCATCCCACAGAGCGGGGGGTTGGGGGGGGCGGAAAGCAAATGGCCGCGGCGCGGGCCCGGCCCGTCGGCCTCCATTAGAGACCGGGACAATAACACCGCCCCTCCCCCCAGCACACACAAAATGGATCCCGCGCTGCCGCACGGAGGGCCCGGCCAGGACAAGGCCGCCGCGGAAACCAGCGCCCCCGCCGCGGCCACGGCTCCGCGGGCAGGGCCCTGGGGGCCCCCGCCCCGCGGCGGGGCAGGAGACCGGGCACCTCCCCCGGGTAGGGACCGAGGGAGGCCCCGCTTCCCCCTGGGGGGCGCAGGGAGATGCCCCCCTCCCGTAAGGGGCGAGAGCAAGGTAGGGGGCGCCCTCGGCCTCCGCCATTTGAGCCCCCGGGGGGCTGTGCCGCCCCAGCCCTGCAGCCAGGGTCCCCCCCGGCGGAGGGAGCCCGCTCCCCGCAGAGCCCATCCCGTACCTTGTCGGCCACCAGCGCCTCGGCCGCATCCTTCTTGGGCTCGTCCTTGTGGGCGAAGGGGGAGCTGAAGGCGATCTTCACCATGGTGCCGCCAGCCTCCGCCGCGCTGCGCAGCTAACGCTCGCCGGCCTCCTCCCTGATTGACCGTCGCCACAGCGCCGCCGCCGCCGAGGAGAAACCCCGCCCCGCCCCCGCCGGGGGGAGGAGCCAGGGCGCGCCCCGCCCCTGCCGCTAGGCCGTGCGCGCGGCCGGCGCGGAGTCAGGCTGCGCGTGCACGTGCGGTCAAGCCGCTCTGGTCTGGCCTGGCCCGGCTCGTGTGTCAGTGCGAGGGGGGAGGGTCATGGGGAAGCCGAGGCGGCGCCCCCTGCGGGCGGGTCGCGTCACAATGCAGCCGCCGCCTGGCCCGGCCCGGCCCACACGGGCGCCGGCCTCCGCGCTTTAAAATGTCCCACCCCGCCTGCTGCCAGCGGCGGGCCCAGCACGCGCTGCAGGGCACCGCCGCCTGGGTCCGGCTACGCAGGGGCGAGGCGGGTTCGCGTGCCTCAGCCTGGGGGGGCCCAGGTCGCCCTCAGCCGCCGCCCTCAACCAGGGCCTCGGCCTGCCAGCCTCCCTCCTGGGGGAAGACCCCCCCCGCCGGGGAAAGGCCTTTGGCCCCTAGGAACTGCAGCCCCGCGCTGCCCCTTTGGCCCCTACCCGCCCCTCCCCCCGTGGCCCCTGCCAGGCCTGCGCCTAGGAGAGGAAATGGTGAAAAGCGAAAATCTTGCTCCCGGCAGTTTTGACCCCGAAGGGATGGGCCCAAGACCCCCTGAAGTCCCCTGGGGACTGGACTTGTCCCATTGATTGTACGGGAGGAGCCCAGGCACTGCGGTGATGGGCGGCTATGGGACATCCTGAGTGGGTACGTGGGCGCCTAGGCAGACGTACTAATCATTAGTTATATAACGACACCATGCGTGGGCACAGGTAGCAGTTTAACAGGAGAATTCTCACTCTCCCACCCCTGCCTTGAGAAAGGCCTACTGCTCGAGCCTTGAACCCACCCTGCAACCCACCGGCAAGGCCCCCAGTCTCTGTCTCTAAGCAACTGTCCTCCCATGCAGGGATGTTTTACAAACATTTTCATTAGTATTAAGTCTCATTTATTTATACAGTGCCATAGTTGTGTGAGGCACTTTACCAGCCTCAGAAAGACAAGATTTCTGGCCTGGCAGGAGGAAGACGTCACTCATTGGGAATCATACTGCTCTTTGGTAAAGCACGCTATCTTGTGTATATACAGGTAGTCAGTAGACACACACATATAAAAGTTACTAGTACATAGGGATCACATCGTTCATCAATGAAAAGCAGACTTAGGTGGTGGCGGTCAGAAGGGCACCTTGCTGCACAAGGGGAGGGGAACATTTTGATAACATGTACCAGAGTGACACCCTTTCACATGAAGGAACTGTTAATGGCCACACAGAGCAGACAAGACTTCAGTGTTCAATGCCTCATGTGAAACACCCTCACAGAGCAAACCACGTGGAACTCCTCTCTTTTAGACTGATGAAGATCTGAGTCAGTCCTGCTGGAATTTGACCCTTTGGTTCCAGCAAGGAGTCTAGATAATTCAGATCTAATGTTTAGATTACTGAGCCATCCTAACCAGATAATCATAATTAAACAGAACTAATTACTATGCAAATATTGCAATCATTAATGCCTACAAGTGTAAAAAAAAATGACTGGTGCATTCCAGCAATAAGACATATTCCTTATATTCTGCAGAATGCTATATCATTGTTATTTCCATTTAAGGTCCTGGTATGATGCTGTTTCCTTTTATATCTATAGGAGTTTTGCCTTTGACTTCAAGGGAGGATGATCAAATCCTTTATAGTCATTTAACCTATCCAGGTCTGCTAAGTGTGCCCATTAGAACATGCAGTCTTTCCTCATTTTCACCGTGTAACCAGCTAGGGATTTATTTCTCATTCCTCGCTTTAGCATGTCAAGAATGGGATCAGACATGTTCCCCTCAAAGTTGATAAAAAACAACAGCTCCAAAAACAGGTTAGATAAATCTGTTACAGAAAGGTACCACTGCTGTGTTCATTTTCCTTTTGCTGCAGCTGTATGACCTGCATAAAGTCAAACTCTCATATACTCTACTTGTAATCTGGAATTTTATATTTCATATGGATAATTTTCATATTCTTTATCTAGTACAATTTCATTATGCTGAGTATTTCGTACCCAAATTGGCCTAATATATTTCTCGTTCAGCATCTATTATTCTCTGTCTGAGAAAGATAATACTCTTACTTTTCTTGATAAGACAGCAGATTTCCACAATGATAAAACTAAGAGAGACAAACAATTTATCGGGACATTTATTTGCATGTCTCGATCACTCTCTAATTTCCATGTTCTTCATAACTTGAGATGTGTGCACCTCAAGAAGTTCAGTGCTCAGGTAAGCATCCAAAAGTCTAAAGGCTTTCTTGAAACTTATCCAAAGTTCTTGGATTTGCAAAACTGAGCTGGAAATCTCACAAAATTCCTTATGAGATTTTTTGGCATTTCTACTTCCAGTCTCTGCCTGAAACCAGATGTAAAGTAACCATTTATCATAACATTTCAGAACTTCCACAAACTTTAATTTCTTAAAAAGGGCAATGTGCAGAGATACCATTTTTATTTTATCCAACCATTTCACCTGTCTCGCATCCTGACACGCACCTAGTAATCTCTCTATGCTCAGACACCAAGTCCTCCTCCAATATGAAACTATGTTTAAACCAATTAATCTGATCAAATTCTGAAAAGCACTTTCAACCCAGGACATTAGCACTAGGGCAGTCAAGCCCATGCTAAGGAACATGTACATAAGGAAATTCAATTCTTTGGTGACCTTAAAGCCCCAAACTACTGTATCAATTAAAATTGGGGATCTGACTATTATCCAAGGCCACCTCAGCCCTTTGACTACAAAACTGTTGTTGAATCCGATAATTCCACTAGGCATCGGTTCCACTTGCCTTCAGACTTTCCCAATTAGTTGGCTCCAATCCAATCCTGAAGTAAACAAAGACCCAAAATAACTAGACCAGTATATCATCTATTTTTTTCAAACTCCATGTTATTTTTATTTTCTTTCTGCCAGATACCTTATTTCTAGTTTTACTGGTATTTACTCCGAGATCATTTTTATCACCTTGACACGCAAGAGAATCTAAATTATCCTTTTAATCCAGCTGGTGTTTCTGATGTTAGAGTAGCATTGCCATATAAAATACACAAAACAGATTTTATTATGTGTTGTAGATCAGTGACATTACTGCTCCTGTGACTCATTTCTCTTTGGTACCACCTACAGTGGCATGGGAACTGAGTTTCTTAAGATGATATTAAACATTGTCACTATTTAAGTTAAAGCATGGATTTTAAAAACAGTTTAACATGGTTTGGCCCATCCTCTCTAGTCAGCCTAAACAGTGTTAAAATTATTTTAGTGTGAAGGGGTTTTTACACTATTTTTAGAAAGACTTTAGGAAACATGCCTTAAAACCCATTCTTCCCTATTCTAACCCTTTGCCTTCGTTTCCCCATCTATAAAATGAAGCTATTTCCTTACCTTACAGAGATAGTATGATGCACCATTTGTTAATGTTTGTAAAACACTCAGATTTTGGCATAGAAGATGCTATTTAACTACATAATCTTGATTCATTTTTATTTTTATAGTTCAAACAAAACACTGGTGAGTAGGTCTGCGGTCTGGCAAAGCTCGTAAGCACATGCTTAATTTTCCAATGGGACACTTGCATGCTTAATGTAAGTGTGTGTTCAAGTGCTTTGCTGGACTGGAGCCTCATTGGATATTTAGATCTCAAATTGCTTATTCAATCAGTATGGAATTGGCATTCATAATGTATATTACACAATGTAAGCTGGCACGTACAGTGTCTATTTTTTCCTATAGATCTGTACAGTGCCCAAACCAGTGGGGGCTCATTTCACCCCTAGAGGCTTCTGCAAAACAAATAATGAATAATAATATAAATGCTAATAAATAATCATTTTAAAATTTAAGATATTGTTATAACTTGAAGGTCTTTAGGAATGAAATAATTAGCAAAATCTTAAACAATGATTAATTTGCATATGTGGGTTGCTAAAAATTAAAGGGACACTACTAAGGTGGTAAAGTGAGCTTAGCGGTGGGCGACCCTCCAAGGTTTGCTACAAATAAGCTTCAATAAATATGGATGATTCAATCTGTGCTTATTCAGACATTTGAGATTTCACCTGTCTTTGCCTCCCATCCTTTTCCATCGCTCTTCCCCAGTCTTTCCTCCTCCTCTTTCCGGCTTCACTCCCTCATCCTGTCTTTTTTCCTGCCCAGCTCTGATATTTTCTGTGTCTCTATTAATTCCCTAACCAATGACCCTAGACCCTTTCTCTCTTTCTCACTCCAAGACTCCCAGTAAGCATTCCATCTGTATTTTTTAATCTGATCGTGGTCAGGGTTGTCCATATAAGCTAGTTGCAGGGTTGTTGTAGCCATGTTGATCCCCAGGATATTAGAGCGACAAGGAAGGTGAGGTGATATCTTTCAGTTGGTGAAAGAGACAAGCTTTCAAGCTTACACAGAAACCTGAATAAGATCTCTCTGTAAGCTCAAAAGCTTGTCCCTTTCACCCACAGAATAAAAGATATTACCTCACCCACACTGTCTCTCTATTGTCAGGGAAGATTACTCCCACTGGCTTCAATGAAGTTATGACTGGATGAAATTGGCCTATTACTGACCCTCTTCAGTTGCAATTATTACTGAGGATACCTGTTTCTGTATAGTAATTTTACCATGTGTCATTCTCTCCACCTACTCCCATGACAGATTGGACTGTTTTTCTTTGTTCCACTGGGAGTGGATTAATAGTTTTAGCAAAAAGGTTATTATTAGTATTTTAAGGAGTTTGTGGATATAATTTGTACTGATGGTCTCTTCAGAAAATGTAGTTTTCTTTTGATTGTTATTGAAACACAACAACAAAATAAGTTAAAGAGAAAAGAACCTATTTACATTTAGGGGAAAGTCACAGGAATCCATTTTCTCTGTATGCAGTGACATGCTGTGAAATTGTTTAGCAAAAGGGCAAGTTTGAAGGAGACTGAGAAGAAGAGGTGGTTACTGATTAAGCAACAGAGTGAAAAAACAAATCCTCTAATGACTGTGTGCAGACTGAAAATTGAATAGGAACTCCACTGCCCACACAGCAATTGACTCACAAGATAAAACTCCACAACAGATTCCAAAACTCCCCAAAATGTGCAGAGCAAGCCGCAACCAGGAATGATAACAGGGTCAAATTAGCCTCCGAAGTAGTTCTAGTGAAGTCAATGGAATTTCATCAGAGTCAAATTAGGTCCAGAATCTCTTTTGGCAATTCAAAATAAACATTGCTAATGTTATTCTTAGAGGAAACCCAAGAAACACCAAAAGATCAAGATCTCTCCTGCTGAACTGACCAGATACACATTGGTGGACACAGTTTTTTACCTTTGCATTGAGGGGTGTCTTCTGAGGTCCCCCTTTTTTTCTCTCGTTTACATTTCCCCCTACAACCACCCTCAATGGCTCCATGCCCCAGCAATTCTCCCTCTGGCTTAGGTGGGTTGGACGCGGGTCACTCCATGTCTCGTCAACACCTTTCTGTGTGTTGACCAGGGTGGGGGTTGTTTTAGACTGACACCAAGTGTTTCTCCACCCCCTGGCCCTAGGGCTGAGCAAAGGCCTGTCCTTTTGGACTCCCTAAATGGGAAGGAGAGTGGAGTTAACCCCACCCCTTTATTCTTGGTCTTCTCTTTGCTCTACTTGCTTGAACAACTACAGTGTGGTGTCTCACCTTTAGCCCAGAGAGTGGCTGCTTTGTTTAACTGCTGCCCAAATCATCTGGAATGCAGTGCAACCGAGTGACAAGATCTGCACTCTGCCACTGGAGGTATTTTCAGTGTCCGACCTCTTGTCTACACAAGCAAAATTACCTGTTGCTGACAATGCAATTGAGCTAGGAGTGAAGGTTGAACTTGGTTTAACTGCAAGTGTAGACAAGGGCAAACCACGTTCTTCATTGTATGACTGCATTTTCTGCAACAATACTGAACATGGTTTGTTTTTGTCTACAATTGCTGTTAAACTCAGGCCAACGCTGGTTAATTTTCTCATTGTAGACAAAACTTTATAGGCAGCCTGAACTCTCCTCTAGTCTGATTCTCCTGTCTCTCTCTCTGCTGCACGATGCTGCGTATTTTGCATATTGCATAGCTATATCTATTAATATGGCATTAATGATGGATTGGTCTACAACACTTCACGCACACTACATCATCATTTACAAGTATAGTTGAGAAACAGTCTACAAAGTAGCCTATTCAATGAACTCTGTGATATAAAGCTAGTGACTTGGAGAAGTTTGCAGAACTGGGATGAAAAATTTAGGAGAGCCTGGCAAACATTTTAGTAGGGTTTTGTTAGCCATGAAGAGCTATATTTGAATCAAAAGGATATAGTTTAATGGAAAATATATAAATACAATTATATGATTCTGTCAACATGAATAAATTCCCTTCAACAGGCAGCATATGTTACTAACAATTTTTCCTTGTCTCCAGTTAATTCTTGGATAGAGGTTTCCCAAAAAGGGTTTAAAGAAAAACAAACTTATTTTTAAGTATCATACAAATACAACCAATTTGTATGACTTTTTTTAAAGAATATTTTTCATTCTAAGGGCAACTTACTTACCAAATTTCAGTTCATTAATGCCTGATTATTTGCATCTGGGTGAGAATGCATCCCCAGTTTATTGCTATCAGTTACACTGCATTTCTGCTGTTTTAAATAATGAAAGGATATGAACCCCTAAATAAGAAACTCTGATGGCAAACGAAGGGTTATCCTTCTCAGCTCATGTGGGCTTTTTTTAGAATGCAGGTGTCTTTTGTATTTAATTTGTTTTAAACCTGAAATGTCAAAAATAGAAATACCACAAAACACCTGTCGTAACAGCATCTTGCAGTACAATCATGTTCAGTTAAAAACATTTGTTTGCTTTTTATCTACACAGAGTAAAATAAGTTGCACATGAAGTGCATGTCTTCTGCTAAGGAACAGAACATATGATGGCTTCACTCTGATGTGATGTTTATCTTCATGAGTGAAGAGACTCACAACGCTATGAGGTGCAAAGACACAACAAAGTTGTCAAGTTTCTGTTCATATGTAACGATAACAGTTAGTTGTCTGAGACCTAAGCTATCATCCATGGCTCAGGTTTCTTCTCTTCAAAGCATAGGGAAAATAACAGGTCTTTCATTGTATTTTGTTTTGAGTATAAGGCTGTGTACACTTCCAATTTTAAAGAAACATAAAGTTACTCTCTCTGCAACATTTTAGGCCACAAAGTTGCAGAAGGAAGTGTTTTGAACCCATCTGATACAAGATAATGATACAGGAAGTTACTTGTGGTATTTTAATTTTGTGTTGAAAGAAATCTTCATATAATTTGTTTTCATACTTAGGAGACACCTGGTGATTTAAGAAGTCTTTGATGAGGACACTTCAATGTTATCTTTAATAGCGTTGCATTTGCAGCAGAGTGCACGATATTTAGGTTTTTGAGGGAGTAGAATTAGAAATATCTAGAGCATTCTTTACTGTTTGCTTCTATCATATTTCTGTATAAAGACCCTGATTCAGGAAAGCATCTCTATTAAGGACAGAATTTGAGCACATATGTCAGTCTCTTTTAAGTCAATGTTAAGTACATGGTTAAGTGCTGTCCCATATCAAGGCCAAAAGATAGAATGAGTATGAACTTTGCAGAGCAATGTTGTCTAGTAGACTAGTATATGATCAGGCATTAATTAGTTCTAATCTCACCTCTGTCACTGATTTGCTGTGTATTCTTGAGCAAGTCACTTAACCACCCCAGGGAATAAATTAATCTCAAAGTCTGAATTGGGCCCAGGTTGTCAGGGGTATATGTTATTGGAATATATGCCATGCTCAGATCATCCATTTTGAGAATGAGGTAATCAAAAGTGAAGGCTCAAATTACAATATTATCACAGTTATCACTTAATAGTGAACCATGTCATTAAAATAAATAAAAACAGAGTGTTCCTTGTACTGGGCTAGTCACTACTGTATGTACTCCACCTAATATTTTTGC
Source organism: Mesoclemmys tuberculata (assembly GCA_007922155.1). Taxonomy (NCBI): domain Eukaryota; kingdom Metazoa; phylum Chordata; order Testudines; family Chelidae; genus Mesoclemmys; species Mesoclemmys tuberculata. Next base: position 23,658,822 of record ML675622.1, read on the forward strand.
AAGGGCTAATCTATATTATTTAACCAGGGGCCCTGTGTTGGAATGGTTCTGGGGTGCTATTGCCCAGCAGGAATTCCAGGAGTTAATGGCAATGCCTGCAATAGTCAAGGCATAGAGAGGAAGCGCAGCTCTATGCCAGCCCTTAAAGCAGTGCAGCATGTCATCTCCGCTCTGATCTGATTTACTCTTCTTTCATATCTTTACAGATTTTAAACCCAAGTCCACCCATGATACCAACAACCAGCTTTTCATGTGGATGTGAGGCAGTGTCCTTTCCAGTCTGGTATTAGTGCAGAATTTTCTCATCTACCTGGGAGCTCCTTCTACCAAATCTGTAGAAGCCGAGTTAAGCTGGATGCTGGGTCATTCTTTGCCTTATTAAATTGCAGCTCATTTATTGCTATTAAATACAGGATTTTAGTACTGAGAATATATATATATATATATTCAATACAAAAATCCTGTATTTAAAGGTTTGTCAGACTTGAACTCCTAGATGATTAAGAGTCAAAGGCTATGCAATATATCTGACAAAAGTTACTTCCGGATTTGCGGTAAGGTTTTGGCTTTGATTATGATTTTGCTGACATCAGGTGTATATCATCTTTGTTTAATCAATATATATTTAGTCATATAGAGCCAGATTGTGTTTGGCTCTTACCTTACATGGGTGTATGTGCAGTAGGGAGAAAGCATACAAGTAGATGTCCCCTCCACTGTGCAGCCTGTGTAAGGATCAGACATAATTAGAGTCCCTGCCTTCCAGGCAAACAGGGACTGCTACCTCCCTACTCCCCTGGGGGCACACTGTGCTCCAGAAGGTGCAGGGAAGAGGTAGTGCAGTGCCTTTCCCGCCACACAAGTTTGCAGAGTGGGAATGGTGTAGTAGGGGGAATAAGCTATATCTTGGAAGGGGCGTAGCAGAGGCCATACTCCTGTTCGCTGCTCTGCAACACTTTTAACACCAGGATCTGCCTATGTGGCACAATTGAGAAAATAGAAAATACAGAGATCATACACAATGCAGGGCAGTTTCTGTAGAGATTCATGACCGCCCTCTGCAAGCAAACTAATGCACGTGTCTGGTACTTGCAGTTTTATATTTGGAAAAAAACACATTTAAGATATTAATGTGTTCTATCAATGTAAATTATTTCCACTGACAAGGCCCAGTTCTTGGTCTGGAGATCCACTAGTTCTAAAGAAAGTACCATACAAGGTTGTTCGAATGTTTGTGCTTTTCCGTCGTTGCCAGGATTTCATCATCACAAAATGCTTCCGAGATTTCAAAACAGCAGCAGCTGTGTTGTAATATTTTCTACTATGGTTAACCCTCAGATAACCCTCAGATTTGGGGGCCAAATTCTGCCCTGGCTTACATCCAAAGAAGATGCAAAGGCCTTGAAATTTGTACAGATCTTGGGGGTTCACCGTAGATACAGGGCCATTTACACAAAGGCCTTGAGCCTCTGCACTGGCTCCAGAGTTTCTGCTGCTCTCCAAAGCCGGTGGCAGGGTGACTTTATTAGAGCCATTCCCAGCTTACTGCTGCTGCTGGTATATGAAGGGGATTCCACAGCCCAGAGAGGCTCAGCAGGAAAGTTAATACAGTTCAAACATAATTTTCCTCAGATTCTCCAGGAGGATGTTTGAGGAAGAGTGTCACCTTACTGCTCCTTTCCATCCTTTTCCCAAATACGAATTTTCAGAGTCTGTCCCAGTGTATGCATCTGTATGTTTTATTGCATATCCTGTCCTTGACATACGGATATTGTGCTATCTTGAATCTGATCCCTAAACCTTTATCATGACTACTGTGTTCAGATATCAGCACTCTGCTACTACCTGCTGATCCTGGCTTCTCTTACATGACCGATTCATGCCATCCTGTCCTTTCCTGCTAGAGAGCTGACTGGTAGCTTGGATAACTGTCCTTTTAGTGCTTGCTCATCATATATAGTGCAGCTGTGTGCTTTTTATTATTGAGGGGTATGACCCCATCCATGTCTAGGGAGGGTAGTCCACTTGAAAATGCCAAGATCAAGGCAGGCTGCAAAAGGAGGAGAGCAGATTCTCCCAGACCTGGTGGGTAACTCTGAAGTTAGATTCCCAGACCATTCACAAACAATGCTCCTGACTTCCCACACTGGTTATCAAGAAGCTACAACAAGAAATACACAACCTCCTTTATTGCATTTCAGTGTCTGGCTCCTAGTCAGCAACTAGATCCAAGAAAAAGACAAGTTACTTAAACTCTTTACCAAATGTTCTCCTGATCCCCAAACAGTCAACTACATTACCAGATCAATATAAGTTTGGATCTTACCCAAAATACCACACTGCCAGCCCATCATTTAGGAACTAAAACTAAAGGTTTATTATAAAAGGAAAGAAACAAACACGATGAGAGACATTAAATGATCAAAGCGATTGGATACATGCAAATGACTTCAAAGTCCATATATATAAGATTCTCAGCAGAATTGTGGAGTTTGCAGGCTTTTACAGTTCCTCCGGAGTACCTCCAGTACCTGGATGGATCTCAGTCCTTTGTTTCACAGCTTCAGATGTAGAATAATTGATCCGGGGGTAGGAAGCAGGGATGAAGACAAGATGGAGATTTTACAGCTCCATTTTATAGTTTGTGCCATGAGGCTTTTACTTCCTTTGTCCCAAACACAGCCCCACAGCACATGGCATGGAAAAGTCTCAGAGTCGCCTTCCATAGGCATGTTCTTACATGGTGACTCAGAAGTGGTAGCCCCTGGGTTCTTTCACTGGATTCATTGTACATTTGAGTTCCCTTGATGGGCCATTAACCAGGCTTAATGCTGCTGCCATCCTGTCTGGGGGTGTCACCCAGAAACACAGCACAAGTTTGAAAAACAAATACACCAAACATATTTAGAACTCATATTACAAAACTGATACATACATATAAACCTGCTTATCAATCTTAGCGAATAATGACTTTTCCATCCATACCTTGCATGGTATCTCTTGCAAGAATCAGTGCAGTTTTGTCATGTTGGTATTAATAATACTATAAATGTTTACTCACATTCCAGACAGCGTCACAAAGGTCCCCTAGGATCTCCCGGTTCTCCCCTCGCCACACACCCCTCCTGCCCCATGCCTCTACATTGCAGCAACTTCTCTCTTCTGACCTCTCAGAATGGATGTGTTCATGGGATCCCTCTGGAGTTTGTGCTGCTCTGTGTGTTACCCAAAGGGTCTCTGACAAGAAACATTTTTCAGAGAGTGAGTGCATCGACTTTGCAAGTGTAGAGAGCAAAGCAATGGGTTCTGGTATGATCATGGATTTGTTTCTTGTGACATTGCTTTGCTCTGTCACTCCTCCAGTAGGCTGGCCCATGCAACACCAGATAGTATGTTTATAATTAATGCTCAGCACTGCAATATATATACCGAAGACAGGGAGATTAGAATCTCACGTAGCTTTTACAAGAAAAATGGGTATGGATTTTCCTCCGGTAGTCCTAATCTTTGGAAGATACAGGTAAAGCAGGTCTTTTTGGTAGTTTACTGTCTGTTTACTGTCCCTTATCATAATACATATATTTCCAAAGAGTCCTCTATATGGAGCATTTGAAACATCTACGTTAGCTATTTTCATTGGGGTTGGACATTCCTTTTTAGTCTGAAAAGATGCCATTGATCTAGTTACAGTATTAAAGGGTGTCCCAATGTCTCCAGTATAATCTAGTGAGAATAAATAAAGTGACAGAGGGTAATTAATAGGAATCTCTTTGGGACTGTTTTCTAGGAGCACAGCTCTCGTAATTAGATACAATTGCACTTTCACACTAATTAGCAGAAATGTTTCTGGCCAATTTCAAAATATATTGGAGATTACTATTAGCTGAGGCCAGTTTCTGTTCAATTACTGTGCTGAAAGGAGAAGGTGCAGCCTCCCGCCTGGATTCCATTATGGATATTGAACAAAGTCACTCAGCTGAGGATATTGCACAGACTTTTTTTAATAAAGCTGCTCACTACGTTTTATGCAATGTGAATAAAGAGAAGAGAGGTGTTAGAGAGAAGAGGAGAAAGGAGAAGATGGAAGCAGTGGAGAAAGAAAGATAACTGAGAAAATGGGTGCAAAGTGGGGAAAAGGCCTAGCAATAGTAATTAGAGAAACAGTATGTGTCACCTTTTTGACATTCATTCTGCCCTTCTGTTTCCTTATGCAAATTATTCCAGTCACCAAAACATCACTTGAATGAAGAGGTTTTTCTGAGTACTATTAATGCTAATGAATTATTTCCTCGGTAGTCAAAAGTTTAGAACGTCTGTCTGTCCTTGAGGTTGTGTCCCACTGAGAAAACACTGAAATTTGCCTCTATAAAGGACAGAGTACAGAAAAGAATTATTTACAACCTCCAAAAATATTTAAGTAACCTATGAACCCGCAAATCTAGGTACTTGGGAGTATTAACAGCAAACTCAGTTGAAATAAATGTGTATGTGTGTCCATCCATATAAGTACATCTGTATGTGTCCTCAGGCATTTGCTTCTCTAGGCAGCCCCTGGCCTATCATTCCCATTCACCGTAATCTCAGTATTTCCATCCACTCAACCTCACAACTCCATGGACTCCATCCCTCGCCACCCAGTGTCTCTATGCATCCTCTGACTCAAGTAGAACCCACCTTCCACACTCAGCCCTTCCCCCCGGCTCACTCACTCACCAAACGCACTCAGCATTCACCCTTGCAACCCGGCACTCAGCCCCTTCACCACCCATGCTTAAGCAGGAATGAGGGAGAAGAACGGCGCTGGGTCAGTCTGAGCAGGAAGCATGTGACTGCTGGGAGTCGATTTCCTCAGTCCCTTGCAGTGGAGACGTTAATGGAATTATTATAGATTTACATCAGTGTAGGTGAGAGCTGAGTTTAATATTTATTATGGTAGCCTGCACCATGGGCTAAGTGCTGTATGTACATCTAGGAAGACACAACCCACCAAAAAAAAAAAAAAGGTAAGAATGGATTCTGATCCATGTTAGGACGCAGCCTTATATAAGCACTCTTATCCACAGCCCACCCACACATTAGTTGGGTAAGATTCCAGCTGAGTGCTCTCTCGAGTGCTGGGTTGAGGAAGCAGCTATTGCACTCACTGATGGTCCAGTCTTGGGCACGGCTATCCTCTCAGCATCCCTGTGCATATGCTACAGCCAGCAGCTCGCTTTAAGGAGGTGGTGATGCATGCTGCTCTTTTAAGAATAGCAATAAAGTGTGCTACATACAAAGAGTGTCCTCTGGGCCACCCTGCCCTGTGTGAGAGACTGTCATGACAATCACTGCCCTGCTTCTTCCTGCAGCTCAGACGGACAAAGTCAGGATTTTGCCCATGGTAGACCATCTGTTGCTTTGTTTGTATTCCACCTGTATCTCTTAGCAGGCACCACAAAATGGACAGTAGACGACACACACTGTTGAAACCATTAATTTAAAAATAATGACACACTTCTTATTTAAACCAGAAACGTATCATATATATCTCCTCAGAAGGCAAATACGTCTGAATTATTATTGCTCATGCACCAATATCTTTCTGAAAGAGACACAAATCTTTTCATTTTTATCCTGTGCCAGTTTCTTTAATGAAATGGAGCTGGCACAATATGCCATATGGAAGGGTGTGGACACACTGTATAAAAAGAGAACGCCTACCCCAGATGGAATATTACACAATAACTGAACATACTGCTAGTTACTGCAGTATGATAGTCGCAAGAAACATGTCTGGTCCTGCTTCCACTGATGTTAATAGCAAAATTCCCAATAATTTTAGTACAAGCAGGATTGGATCCTAACGGAATAATTCACTTTCCCCCTGCAGTGCTGTGTTCCTGCACATCAAAAGGCAACCACATCATTTTCAATATCAAATATTTTCTAGGTAAATGGCTTCCGGAATGGATGATGCCCTCTTTACAGCCTTGCTAAATTATGGGAGACAGTATTGTCAGCAGATCTAATTACAGGACATTAGAAAGTTCAAAGTAGTAAAGCCAAGTATCAGATTCACTATCCAGTAGCTATCAGGAGATAATGTCCTGTTATGACCCCCCATTCTCCCAACAAGGAGAGAATATATGTATTGTGGCTTTTGCAGGGTTTTTGCTGAGCCTCTGAGGCACAGCTGTACATTTATTTAGTATTGTGGAGAAAATTCAAGAGACAGGTCAGTTTACAAATCATGGGCTGGGTCGTTCCCCTGAGATCCAAACAGGAGTGTTGAGGGGGTAATGGGGTCAGGAAACTCATAGATTAGTTAATGCTGGCGATGGGACACTAGATGAAGAGAGCTCTGAGTTACTACAGAGAATTATTTCCCAGGTGTCTGGCTGGTGCATCTCACCCACATGCTCAGGGTCTAACTGGTTGCCTTATTTGGAGTTGGGAAGGAATTTTCCCTGGTCAGAGGCAGAAGAACCCCCGGTGGGGTTTTCACTTTCCTCTGCAGTATGGGGCACAGGTACTTGCAGGTTTAAACTAGTGTAAATGGTGGATTCTCTGCAACTTGAAGTCTTTAAATCATGATTTGAGGACTTCAGAAACAGCCAGAGGTTAGGGGTCTATTACAGGCCTGGGTGGGTGAGGCTCTGTGGCCTCTAATGTGCAGAAAGTGATCATGAAGGTCCCTTCTGACCTTAGTCTATGACTCTATGAGTAACGCAGCAGGAAGCAGGATCAGGCTTTTCATGTTTGCTGCCCAGATGGATCCCTTCTTGTGGGTAAGCTCACAGGAGGCCTGAGGGGTAGTAGCCTTGGGGAATTTTCTGTGAACTGTCCTGTGATACAGGAGGGCTTTGAGCATCCTCAGATTGCAGCCTCCCAACTCCACAGAGCCTAGTGAGCCAAAGGGAAGGCTTGACAGAGGGTCTCGAGAAATGGCTGTATCTTTCTGCTGCTCATCCATACACCAGGCCAGCAAACGTTTTTCCATTAGGAGCCATGCTGCCATTGGATGGGTCCCTCTGTGTCTGGTTAGTAGCAGCCAGGGAAGGGATCCTGAATAAATAAGTTACTGGGCAGACTTTCACATGGAAGAATGACAGGACGACAAAGGATGGTGCCATGGAACATGGCCATATCCCCACTATTTTCCTACCTTCCCAGTGCTGCAAAAACACTATGGACACCTTGTCTCATGGAACTGTGGAGGGCCTTTACTTAATGCTAAGGTGGGGAGAAGTGCTACAGAGGAGACACTTCCCCATGTTGTGTTGCCAGGAGATCAGCCCATAAAGGGCCCTTGCTGTGCACAGAACCACTGGGGATAAGCCTGTATCCTTTGGGGTTTGATAGATAAGGGCAAACTCTCTGAGATTTAGAGACACGATGCTCAAGGCCAAATCCTGCTCCCCTTATTCAAGTTTTCAGTCCTGCTAGACTAGAGTCACTGGAATCACTCACCTGAATCAAGAAAGCAGGAATTGCCTCTCAGTGAAGGTCAGAGTGCAAAGCTGGTTTCTGTTTATTTAATAAGGCTAAAATCTTTGCCAATCGATTTATGCTTTTCTTTCCCATGGAAGATACACATTTATTTAAAACTCCTAAACATAAGAACGCAGCTCACCGAAAGCCTTCTCTGGCTCCCCATGGAATTCCAGGTCAAGTTCAAAGTTTTGGTCATCATCTTCTTACTCTTCTATGTGATTGGCCCAAATTATTTAAGGGACCTTCTCCCATAACTGCTGTGTTCCACTGGAATGAGGAAACTATCAGCCTCAAGACCGAGCATCACATGCAGATTTTTCCCAGCCAATGGCATATAGCTGTGAAAGTCACTCCCACAAACTCTCAGAATGACCAGGAACATCAAGCACCTTCAGAGAGAAATCCAAACTTCACTTGTTCTCCCCGCTTTCCCACAATAATACCAACCAACCAAGACCACAAAGAAACCATACAAAATAAACTGTCCAGGCTCTCAAAGCTGAAGGGACATGAGACAGAAAGAGAAATACATCCTTATGATATGCTTTATATTTTAGGAGATGCCCAGCTATCCTGGTGATGGGAGGACATAACAAGAAAGGAAAGAAGAAAGGATGTGTGGCTGTATAGATAGAGCAGAGAACTGATTTTGTTTGTTTGATTTTTTTCCCCAAACTTCTATATTAATTACTTTTAAGCAACAGTCCAGCTTTGTGAAGTTACAACGTACATTTTAAAAGATGTTCATCTCATGGACAAGCACCAGCGCAATCATGCACAGCATTGAGTCATTTCTAATACAATGCCCTGGTGTAATTTTTACTTGAAGAACCACTCTTGTATGATCCACTCCTCATTCCACCTTTATTGGATGTGAGGTTTTGCTGTACACCCACATCCTTCACTAATATTAGGACAGGCATCTCAGCCCTATAAATGGCACATGCCCCATTTCATAATGGTCTAACTCTAAGATACTCCTGGTCTTGATTCAAGTTTTATTGTTGAGTAAAAACACCATGGAAAGATTTACACAGCGTAGAATCTAGTAAACCCTTTCAATATCTGTTTTAATCACCATTCAGAAATAATAATATGACATACAAATAGTACATAAAGGAAATTTTAAAGAGAAAGCAAATGGGGGAAAATGTCCATTGCCTCCCTGAATTTCTCTCTCCTTTATGACTCAATCCTGTCAGTTTTGCACCAATTTTATCCTTTTTGTTTTACCTCCCCGCCCCACCCCCAAAGTCATGATTTGTTGTTGATAAACAAAAACCCTATTGTTCAGTGGCTTCCCTTCTGAATAATCCCACAGGGGCGCATTACTTTGGAAGAGGTTTCACAGTTTGCCCAGCTTCTAATTTATAATACTATGGTGAAAAATATGGTTTATAAAGGCATAAGACGATTCTCTGAGGAAAATGAATAATGCTTTCTTTTAATTTAGCTTTTTGAAAATAATTGGCCTGTTTTCTTTGCAGAATAATCAGTTTTTTCTTAAGCGTCCAGTTTAATCTGAAGGCTCCATCTTGTGGCAAAGTAGCGCAAATTCACCTAGTGTGAAGATCAAACATTTACATTTTCTATCACTTTCTCTATAGTAATTTAAGCCCTGATCCTATAAACTCTAACACATGGGCTTCAATTTAAGTGCATGAATAGTCCCACTGAAGTCAATGAGATGTGTGTCCTGCACAGCTTCACATATGGTAGAATCTATAGTAAGGAACCAGGGCGTGCAGAAATGTACAGTACATTTCCGTGCAGTCTGAAATGCACCCTCCATTTGCAGATGGCTCCTATCTGCTTAGATAATCACAAAAATATTTCTATTCTGCCATATCAAGGTTTAGATCTTTGTTGAGAGCAAGCTAATGTTGTTTAGAGAAGCGCTTACTAAGGATATGTCTGCACTGCAGTCGAAGGTGTAACTGCAGCATGTGTAGACATGCAGTAGCTAGATTAAAGTTAGCTTGGGTAAGTACCACACAGTGAAACCATGGCATCAGAGGGCTCAACACAGGCCGTACAAGCCCAGCTGGGACCTTGGAGGGCAGCTAGCCCACACTTAAGACAGTAAGCCCCATTGCACTGTTCTGTGGTAACAAAAGACAAGCAGACATTTCACAATGAAAGTAAGCAGTACTTGAGAACGGGAACTATTCTCTCTGTTGCATCAGGTTTACAGAGTAACTCAAAAGCAGAAGATTTGCAGCAAGATACAACTGGTTTTACAGAGTGGGGAATTGGGCCCAGTGTTTCTGGCACTTTATTGTGATTTTTAAAAGTGGTCTTGTTTCTGCATGAAAAGGACATCTTTAATCATTTGATGGAACATGCAAAATCTTGTGAAAATTTTGTAAGACGGCCAGAAATCAAATGCTGGAAAAAAAATGAAGAGACATTTGTTGTCACTTCTGCACATAGTCATTTTGGCTCTAATCCTGTAATTGGCGTTGGGTGGTGGGACCCAGTTAATTCTTAGAGGGGTGGGGCTTTGGACAGGTACAAGGGTATCACACCAGTGAAGCCTTCTGCAGGATCAAGACCTTATTTGTTTTCCAGGTTAGGCTGTATGATACTTTGTGCTCACCCTCCCTCTTCCCACGTTTCTTTAGACCGCCCCTCCTTTTCCAGGCACTCGCAAATTTTTTTTATCATCTTCAGGTTAGGGCCACTTTGTGCTTTGAGTTGCACTGGCAACACACTAAGCAGCAGAAGGCTTGAGCTTGTGTGTAGAATGTGGAGGCAGCCAATCTAGTAAATAGCTATGTACTTATCAGCATGTCAGCCAAGGGAGCATGGGGCCATACACTGCTCATGCAAAAATATACCAAAAAATTTTATAGGCAACAGCAAAAACCATCTGTCCAACCAACAAACCTCTTGAGAATGCCACCTAATGTAATTCAGTCTAATATCATTACATTTGAGTGCACTTATATGATAGTTCTCTTACTTGCATCTAAAATATAAGTTCCATTGTCCGGTGCTGGCTGGATTCTCTTGTATAACATAATTTATGTCCTTCATTTAAAAATTACATCTGTGTTGCGAAGCAAAGTAAGCATCAGAACAAAATTATTATTATTATATATGGTTTTATATCAATTGGCAGAGATGTCAGTTCCGCAGCCAGCTCTTAGCAACAGCTATTCTTGAACTAACCATGCACTTGAGATTGACCAGAGTAGGAATTCCTCCTTCATCTCATGCATTCATCACTTAATGTGACTTAATTTCCTCTTGAGCTTGATGACTGAAGAAGCCAAGGAGAGAGTGCCAGCAGCTCCCCAGAACATGTGGGAAGAGTGAATAAATATCCAGAGGTTTGGATTCAAAATTGTTTGATTTAGAACTGGAAAATGTTTCACGTTTCTAAACCAAGTTTGAATCAATTTTAACAACACAGGAGAGAGAGAAACAGTTGTTCCAAAACTGGTAAGAACGACATGCCTCCTACCATCATCCAGCCTGGTCCATGGTTAGCCAGTTGTGATTGATGACTTCTATGTTTGTGCCTCCGAAAACCTCTCCCGGAGTGCATGTGTAATATAAGGCACCATGCACAATTCTATTTAAGTCATGGAAATCTGTGTAGCGTCATGTTAATGCATAGCTCCCTGCTAGTCACTAAGTGGGAGCTGGATATTTGTCTTGGGAATTTATCCTTCAAGTTTACTGTGCTAAGACAATTTGATCCTGGTGACATGTTACCGCCTTCAGCTATTCCATATTATTAAACTGGCAATTTGCCTTTGATTTTTTTTCAGTGTAAAATAGACATTTCCATCTCTATTTCTACAGCATCCCCACCCCAGTCAGCTAAACATGAAAAATTGTTTCTATCTTACAGTTACTCTCCAGTCCCTAAGAAGAGGTTTTGTTGCCAGCTCAGGTACTCGTTAGATTTGCTTTCATAGTTTGGCCCTGTTGAATCAGGCTTAGTGTCACAAATGAATAAAAAGAAGCATGTAAATGGAGTGCTCTCTACTGCTGTCTCTCAGACAAGCCTCAGGGAGCTAGTTATAGTAAAGTGACACATTTGGGCTGACTTTCTGCGGAACAGTTTGATAGGATGGGAAACCATGTTGTCTTCTGCATTCTTTGGTGAACACGTAAGGAGTATAAAAAAGTTTGCTTAATAAGGCCTCTTTTTAATAAGGAAACTTAACACACAGTACATTGAACCCTCTCTAAAGCATCCACGTAAGACACTAGTTAAAACTAGCTGCATAGCACAGATGATCCATCCATCCATCCACATATTTCCAATTTGCCTATCTCTGTAATATATGAATATTTAAGACCTTTATACGAAGGTTCAACAAAAATGTCCTGGGAATTTTGGGGCTGCTTTAAGTTGATGGCTTAATGGGCACCCATTTTACTGTGTCATCCTTACTGCTGGTTTCATTCCATTCCTCTAATCTTTGCTAATGCTGTTGCTTCTATGTAACATAGGGGGCGTCTCAAATCATTATAATCTAGTTTCCCTCCACAAGGTCGATATTGATCTAACTTAGATGTGTATACATTGACAGTCACTGTCATATCAAGGAGCTGAATATGAGCCCACGAGTCCTTCTTTCCTTCTGTTGTTACCGAGAACATGAGAATGAAATGTAGATGAGTACCGGAAGAAGCAGTTGTTCTGCTTAGTTAGCATGTGGAGAAATATTACAACTTTTTTTAATTTATAGTTGTTGCAGCTAGGAAACATTTCACATATTGAAATATCATGCCTTTGTGCCTTTTTTATTTTTTTCCCATACCTACTACAATACCAAGTTACTAATGAATGTACTATGATGTGGTAGCAGATTCAAGATTCTATTTTCCTGTTGTTATTCCTTAATGATTTTTGTAGGAACTCTTTAATTTGAGGGTATAGTTTGGCTCTAAATATGCCAAGTGATCCAAACCAGGCAATGAATGTATGGCTCTTCATTGACCCTCAAATGATTTCACTTTTGGGAAGAGACAAGAACAAAATCTTACTTTCCAAATGAACGTAAATCATTTTGCATATGAACATTATGCAGTCTAAGGATGAGCCAGACTTCCATTCTATCTCAGATGAGTTTTCACTGACTTCACCATGAGCTTGGTGGAATAAAGAAAGAGTAAACACTAGAAAAAGGAGGCCTCATCTGGTGGTGCTGGCAAGAGTATTTGTGTACATGCACACTGTTAGGCTACCAACAAATTTGTTTGCATGCATGCAAGAGCAGACTGACTACAGCCTACTTTACAAGTTTTAACTTGGTTGCAATCTTGCAGGCATCTCCCTGCAGCCCTCCTTGGCACTGTGGCCCCATGGCTGAGAAATGATTCTCTAGGATATCAGGGACTTTTTCTCTCTTGGAATGGTCTCAGAGTTGAATGTTCTCAGTCCCTTAAAATAAGCCAGGAAGCAACAGCCTTCTGCACTGTAAAAGCCAGGAACAATCTTGGATCATGGCTCAGGATGCAAAAACTCCTTCGTAAGTCTGATTTTTTTAAATATAGATATATTACTGCCTCTGCTGTTACTGTATCCAAAACCTTTACAGATTGAACAGCAAAGCAAATCTTGTAAAGGGATATAGGAACTATATTAAACTTTATGCCTCACCACAATATCATGTATCCCACCTATGAGATCATGGTGTGGTATAAAGGTCTAATCAGCAAAAACTTGGGATGGCAGTATTAGTCACAAATGTCAAAGCCATGATGGACCTATGCAGATCATTCCAAAAGAATGGTGATAAAGCCTTCACGCAGCATCTTGTATTCTGTATATGTCACATATGGTTCAGAAAAACTATTTTATAAATGTTTAGAGCATTTTCAGATATTTCATTTGGACTCTTTTCTTTGCAGATGTTTGTCTTTAAAGCCAAGCGCCTTAGTTACCCTGAGTCAAGGTGTGCAGGGCTCTGGTGTGACCATGAAAACCTCTTCGAAATGACCTAAAATAACTTTTCCATTTTTAAAAATGTCACAATTTAAAGGTCCGCTACCTAGACACAGCTGGGGGAAGGGATGTGTGCAGCTCAGGTTTCGTTCTCCCCTCACATCACTCTTCAGGTCTGCCATGCTCTGGCATGAAGAGATAAGGGTTTTCATGTAAAAAAGCTAAGATATGTTGCAAATATATTTGGAGACAGTCTTTGTACACCTCACAGCCTCTGTAAAGGGCAAAACCATACTTTTTCTTGGCACGTCACCCTTCGAATGACTCATAATGGATTGCTGTTTATGCATCTACATACCTAATGACAGAATGGCATCTTTGCTGTCTTCATGTGTCAGTGACAATTAGTACAGCATTGGGGTCTGAGAGACAAAATTGCTAGAGTGGCAGATTAGTGCTTACATTACCACATAGGAATCCTTCAAGGGCTCCAGAAAAGCACATAGGGTTTGGAAGAGGATTCTGTGCTGCGTCAGTGCCCTGGTTTATTGTAAGAGACACACGAAGGGAGGAACATGAATTTAGACAGAGATTGGGCATTTGATGTGCATTGACCACAGGGAATAAGAGTATTGTAACAAGCAGTGGACAGCAATGGTATGTCTTGTGACTGCTGTATCAAAAACATGTCTGAGTCTAATGGGGGAGGGAAATTGTTTAAGGAAAATTCATGCCTGAGAAAATGTTACACTCTCATCTCAGTTTCACCAAGGTCAGAGAGGACTGACTGCACTGGGTTAGCCTAGCCTAGGGACTGAGCTAATAGGAACCCACATTTATCGGTGTTTTGTGCTCAGAAACTGGTGCACACTCTCCTCGCCAATTTTTGCTGTTGCTCCTTATTCTCTGTTCCTCTTTGAATCTGCAGGTGTGAAAGGAAGGTGGGTGGGCTTGTTGTTAAGGCACTGGTCAGCTCCCAGCTCAGCTATGGATTTTCTGTGTGATTTTGGGCAAATCACTTAATCTCCCTATGCCTCAGTTCCACATTTATGAAAGGGGGGAAATAATTCTTTTATCTCAACCCTGTGTCCCTCTTGTCTATAGTTAGGCTGTAAACTCTGTGGAGCAGGCACCATTTCTTACTCTTTGCCTAGCCCATTGGGGGGCTACAATCTACCAAACAGCAGCAGCAGCTATACACTGACTGCATCGTGAATTTACTGCAAGGCCAATCAGCCATGCTCTCAAATACCACTATGATGTACGTTTGGGGGAAGAAGGGTACCAAGAAACTCTACTTTAAAAAAAAAGAAAAAGAAAAAAGGCCTGAGAGGAGCTACTGTGATGGAATCGCTCAGTGAAGTCAGACTTTGGAAATCCCATAAACAGGGCGAGCACCTTCAGCGCATCAGAGATCTTAGTTCTGCAAGGGCTCCGTGTGTAACACCTCATTCCAGGGATTATGACACTATGTAGATCCACCAATGGTTCCTCTTGACAGGGGAGAAGCACGAGTGGCCTCTTTTCTGTCATTCCCTTTGATTTATGTCATTCCCAAAGAACTGTGGGAGCACTTACCTTCTCCTACTGCTTCCAGCCCCACTTCTTCCCTTTCCAGCTCCTTCAACACCACTGCATTTACCCTCCTTTCTCTCCTGATCTATACTGATGTCACCAGCCATGCACATGACTCCTCTTCATGGCCCAACACTCTGGTTCTGATACCTGGTTCTTCCTCTCATCACAATCCCCCTACTCATCCTCAACTTCCATGTTGACATCCTATCTGA
This sequence comes from Mesoclemmys tuberculata, assembly GCA_007922155.1. NCBI lineage: Eukaryota > Metazoa > Chordata > Testudines > Chelidae > Mesoclemmys > Mesoclemmys tuberculata. Next base: position 23,673,993 of record ML675622.1, read on the forward strand.
CCCTTTAACCTCTTGCCTGCTCACCTTTACCTCCTTATTTTCTCTACATCTCTGGGTCAACACTCTCATTTACTGAAAGAGCCACTCGCTCAACCTCATCTTCATTAAACATGTTGCTTCTCTCATATTTCAGTCACTGGCTTCCCTCCCTCAAACTGCCTGCATTATCTCATTTCCTTTCCACCCACCCCTTCAGTCAATTCCAGTTTATCAATGTTCATAACTTCTGTGCAACACTCAGTTTCCTCCTCCCTGCTCTGGCATCTCTTTCCTTTGTTACTGATTCCCTCCACTCCATTCTCTCCATCACCTACAACTGTTTTGCTCCCCTCTAGTGTCTGTCCCACTACTACCAACTCCATGCTCACAGAGCACCTTCTCCCCTACACCTACACCTCTGCTTCTCAGCTCCACAAAAAAAGTCCATATGGACTACATCCTCCTTTTTCCTGCATGGTGTACAGCACCTAGCACACTGTAGGTCCTGCTGCAATATAAATATATAATTTTAGAGGTACTGGTCATGACTTCATAGTTGATACTGAGTTTCATTTTGCACTTAAAGCAGGGATTGAATCTCTTTGTTTTGTATGACAAATACAGTGTATCCTCCCCAAACTTACAGTGCTTATTTGGTGAGCACAGAATGAATTTTCTGAGAACTTCCAAGTAGATTGGTTAATTAGTTTATGAGTTAACATTAATTAAAAGCTGGGTACTTTAAGAAATTAACATCTACATCAGCCTTTTCTTTGTCCTGAATGGAGTAATGCAGACACTTCAAATATTTCCTATAGTTAAAATTCATTGTAATGTTATGCACAGCCTATATCTGAATAAATTAGGTTTTCATTAAGATAAATTAACCTTGTGGCTAATTGTTATGCTAATATAGGCTGCTGAGAGGCTCAGATCAACAGCTCTCAACAGGGCCATTGTAACATCAGTGAAAACTCAACCAATCACCACTGCCAAAATTGGGACTAATTTGCCTTAACGAGACTATTGGCTGTAAGGAGCAGAGAGGTAAAAGACTGGATATGAGTTCTCACTGGCAGATAACTTAGTCCAGCTCTTGCTGCTCTTTGAAAATTCTGTGGCTGAATGCTAGGGTGGGCCTCAGAGCTGGAAAGGCTCTCTGTGCATTTAGCCTGGTCCTGACTGAACACTGGGAAATCTCAGCTGGAGGAGCTGAGTTAGGAGTGCAGGGGGAGCCCTTAAAGCACAGAGATATTGAGATTCAGGGACCAGGCTCTCCCTGTCCCACTTAACATGGCACTGATAGCTCTTGCACAGCCCTTGAAACCAAGAGTCAGTTGCAAATTAAGGGCCACACCCACTATTTCGCTTCAGTTGTTCTGTCCTGCTCTGGCAATGCAGAGCAGCTGTAAAGCCTGCTTACCTGGTCAGTACCCTTCAGCAGACCAGTGACGCTGCCCACAAAAGTTAAAGTAAACAAAAAATGGTTTAAGATACTACATATTTTCAAGTGATTAGAAATACTGCACAGTAATGGCCTCTTTGGCTTTCTTGGTTCTTATTTGTGTATAACATTTTTATTTACTTTTTTTAAAACAAAGGATAGTCCCAAAAAACTACACTGAGAAGGAGCTAAGGCTCAGAACATGTAAAAAACTTTACAGGAATACTGTAATTATCTGTACCTAAGCACTACACACCTAGGAAATTCAGAGTTAAAGTAACACTTGAAGAAGAAGAAATCCCAGCTTGTTATGGTTGGAAATGTACAGTGAAGACAACCAAACAAACTTAATTCTGCCCTGAAGCAATGACATGAGGGGGAAAAATAGGAAACAATCTAATATGTCTTTAAAAATCAGTTTATTCAAATCTAGGAGCACAAACACTAAAATGCCTTATTCGTAATTATAGGTTTATTACACGACATCCCTGCAGGGCAGAGTTAAGGTTGTGTGCCTTCACTGTGCATTTCCTATCTAACATGGGGAAGTTTGGGGATAATTACAACATCTGTCCCCCCAATTCAAAGACGTTCAGAGGTGAGGTTCCGGGTGCGGCTTAAGAGTACACAAAGGCGTAGCATCCACTCACATGGGAAGGAAAATCACATTCATTAGACACCAAAGAATGGAGAATTGGTCAGTTCTTCCCCTTGCATCTCATGCAGAAATGGTACAATATGTACAACCTGTGCTGGCCAGAGGTGCTTTCTCTAGAAAATCGTTAAATTCCAATCAGGCACACGAGGTCTCAATTCTTTCAGCAAATGTATGTGTGAACCATGGAATTGAAAAGACACTGGAGGGTTAAAACATTAAGCAAAACTTCATGTGGTTTGCATGGCTGGGAAACCACAATTCTTGCGTGAGTTCATGGAACACCTGCTTCATGGGAAGTCTGGCCATCAAGATCACATTGCATTGTCAAGGGAAACAATGACCACCACCCTCCTCCCCCCCAAAAAATAAACTTAATTTACTTTTTTTTAATATTTTAATTTGTGGGGTTTCTGAAGTGGAGTCTTCACCTCCCCTGTTATCATCTGTGAACACAAGCCACTTGGGGAATTAGCTTTGTCTATCTTGTGCTTCCTTGTGGGAATGTGGAATAAAACCTTTTTTCTTTTCCTGTTCAACCTATGCTATCAGACCCTCTTTCTTTCCCATTAGAACAGCCATCCACATTTCCTCTTTGTCTTTAGAAACAGTGTTACTGTTAGGCCTACAGCCAATCCAAAAGCTGACACACACCACACACATGCAACCCACTCCCTAAATGAATAAACAAAGATGGTTTATATATTTGGATTGTTTTTTCCTTGCTCACTCTAGGATTGGAGTATTGCTAAAATCCCTGGGTCTGATCCTCAAGTCCAGCCTTTTGTGCACCCAACACAGCTCAAAGGGGCATATTGCAAGTGTGACTTGAAGCCATCTTTGCTCTGCACTTACCCTGAGGCCAGTCACTTGGTATATTGCAGAACTCCCTGAATGATGTTCTGATTGACAACAGCTGCCTAGAACCCCAAGGGGACGTTCTGGCAGCTGGAGAGAGTGGCCGTATAGGCACTTCTTGGTTATATCCCTTTATCTCTGGTGACCCCTCCCTATCTCAGAGAGATGGGATCAGAGCCAATGCATTGGGGTTATGGCTCTTGAGGAATCCTATGTGACCATGTACATTGGTTTTAAGGCTGTTTTGTGCTGCTGGAGTGGCACAAAGCAGCCATAGCTTTCAACTCTTTTTTAAAGCAAATTATGGCCACTCTGCTCCTACATTACCAGCTTGCAGCGGTATTCAGAAATGTCTTATTAATCATTAGCTGGCATAGCGATTGCATCCTTTTTTTTCTGACGTGGGCCTTACCATGATTATCCATGCCTTCCTCATCTCCAGGTCATGCCGCACATGGGCCATCCTTGAATGGCACCTGGAAGCTTCAGTGAGCACAGAATACAGCTACCTCTGTGTCGGTAGGTACACAGATGAGAACTTATTAAAGCTATGTGCCAGGCTGCGTAGTGGCTGCCCTCACTTCTGAGTGCCGTTCAAAGTGCTGCTTTCCCACAATGCCGAAAATAGTTAGGATGCACCTCTTCCTACCACTAATTGATAGGGAGTCAGTGTATTTACTGCTGCATTTGGGAAAATGCTGTACATTCGTTTTTAATGCCATTCATCTGTGACAATGGTGGATGCTTTATGAATGCCTATAATAAAACAAAAGAATAATAATTAATTTGAGTTAACCAGATCAGAGTTCAGTTAATCTGGACCTGGATTCACATCAGCTGTTGCTAGTTCCAATTCTCCAAACATGCTCTCTTTGGGAATCACAAAGGATTTTGTCTCTGTAACACGTCTGCTAGCCTGAAATAGGATGACCTTCAGCTCCATTGCTGAATAAGAGGCAAAGAATGTGTTCAGTGTGTTGATTAAACCAGTCTCATCTGTAACAGATTTCCCATTCATGTGTGTTAATGGTCAAAATGACCTTTTGCTGGGTTGTTTACGTGTAACAGGAATGTCTTGTTCTATTATGTTTATCTGCTCAGCTATTTTTCTTTTCTTTTCTCCTTATCACCTTTCTACTATCCGTTATTTGTTCGTTTATTTTCATCGTTCTCCTTTTCAGGTAACTTAGATGTCTAATAACTGAATATACCCCATTTGTAGGTCCTTAGATTTCTACAGTCCAGCAGAGTATCTTCATTTTGTTAGTCACCAACTCTCATGCAGTTACATATTCAATAACTGCACTGTCTCAAAGGATGGAACTTCAAAACTCAGTGCATAAAACACTCAACGTTATGCATAGAGAGCTTTACAAACATGCCTCAGCATACCTCGACTGTCCCTCTACACTGACCCCCTGTGTTAGTGGTGCCTGATGTCCTCATTTAGGGCCTGTCTACACTACAAAGTTAAGTTGACTTAATTTAAGTCAACATCCAGATGCCACAGTAATTAAAGCGGTGCTCGTTGCATCAGTGGAGTGAGTCCTCACTAGCAGCGCTTGCATCGAGGCACAGAGCAGTGCACTGTGGGCAGCTATCCCGCAGCGCAACTGGCAAGAAGGGGCCCCTCATGGGACTAAAACATTGTTGCAGGGGGGAATGGGAATGGGAATCCCATGGTGCAGTTTCCTCCCTCCCCTGATATCAATGGCAAACAAACCATCATTTTTTACACCTTTTTTCAAGAGCTTGGCATGGTCATGCATACGCCATAGCCCAAGAAGCACAGACCTGTTCAGCTATGCACGCTTGTGAGCACTACAGACACCTCGCGTCCTATCCTGCAGTATTTCCAGAGTTGGGACAGGAGCTGTCACATGGAACATTGCAACGTCACTCGAGCAGTCCTGCTGCAAGCCATAGAACAAAACACTTCCTGGTTGCTGCTGGCAGTCGTGCAGCAGCTGAATATGGTGGAGCCAGTTTCTGGCCCTGGGAAACAAGCACTGACTGGTGGGATTGCATCATTATGCAGCGATGGAAGGATGAACAGTGACTGCAGAACTTTTGAACGCCGAAGGCCATTTTCCAGGAACTTTGTACAGAGCTTTTCCCAGCCCTTATGCGCAGCAACGCTAACATGAGACCTGCTCTGACAGTGGAGAAGTGAGTGGTGATCTTTCTGTGGAAGTATGCAGTGCCAGACTGCTACCGGTCAGTGGGGAACCAATTCGGAGTCGGTAAATTCACCGTGGGAGCTGATGTGATCCAAGTATGCAGGGCTATTAATTGACTTCTGCTAAGAAGGGCAGTGACTCTGGGCAACGGGCAGGACACAGTGGATGGTTTTGCCACTATGGGGTTCCATAACTGCAGTGGGGCAATAGATGGCATGCATATCCCTATCTTGGCACCGGACCACCTTACCAAAGAGTACAAACACTAAAAGGGATACTTTTCAATGGTGTTGCAAGCACTGGTGGATCACAGGGGGTGTTCCACCAACATAAACATGGGATGCCAGGAAAGGCATTTACAGTTAGGTGCACAGGGACTTTGCTAACTAGCTGCCTGGAAATGCAGAGGTGGACATGCAGGTCAATGTTATAAAGGATACATCTCTCCTTTGATACATTTCTTTGTATGCAGTGAGGTATATGCAATAGTTCAACATTGTTATAACCTAAGAGAAAAACATGTGTTTGGTACTGACTTTATTTACATATTCACTGGAATATTGTCATCTACAGGGAACAATACAAGCAGATGCTAGAACTGTGTCTGAATGTCATAGGTAGAGTGTGCTTCGCTGGGTTAAGAGACATCCTATCAGATCCTATCCTGCTGGGGTGTGGATTTAACAATGTGGTTTTTGCTTCGAGCTGTTGCTACATGTCCTTGACTTGGCTTAGGGAGGAGTACACTGATAAGCAGGACTTTCAAGACTGACATGACAGGACAGCTTCCTGTGGGTCACGGTTTGAAGGGCGCCTTTGGACAGCAGGATGTTTCAGGCTTTTTAGGAGTGTTCGCTTTTCAAAAGCAAGGTGTTTTCCACCCTGCGAAGGAAAATGTCCTTATTTGTCATCCACAGGAAACACGTCCCCCATACCCAGAGATGGGCCTCAACCAAAACCCTCCAAATTTGGTGGAAGATCAATTCTAGGTCCAAACTCTGCAGCAAGCTTTTATATCTATAATGAGCTGAACCAGTCCCCAGAGCCAGATATCTCCAAATGCTGAGGAAGTGCTGATGTGCATCCAGATGAAATTTATAGCTCCAGCCTCTCTCTGCTTTTGTGGCGACAAATCCATTTTTGCATTTTCTGCTCATTCTTCTCTCAACCTAGCACAAATCCATCTACAAGCTGCATGCAGTTCTTTCTGCCCCATGGCTCATCTATCTGAAGGGCTCAGTTTACTATGCCATATATCCATCTCTTATCTACCTGTCTTCTTTACCTGTTAATTTCTAGCTGCAGTTTTATCCTATTTCTCTGCTTTACTCCATGGCCCCTTTTTAGCAGATTTCTCTGTTATTTGAAAAAGAGTTTGCAGTTTATTTTTTGATTAGCCTGTCAATAAACTAGCAGGTCGTAATCACACAATGAAATGATGTGGACTTGAAAGTGCTGTGATCGCTCCCTCATTCTGTCTGAGCGGTAACTTAATGCAAAACCCTCTGTCATTTTCCATTTTCCAGTTCTTTCATTCATTCCTGCTTTGTAATTAAAAATGGCTCATAAATAAACACTTGGAATGATTTCCGAAATGTTCTGTATTTACTTGCAGGACTGGTCCTTCTGTCATTGGCTCACTAAAGTGGTTTTGAAAGATTGTATATAGGTTCCTTTTACAATATATTTGAAGTTTGTAATCCTGCTTAAATACACAAAAATAGGAAGGATTAGCAAACTGCCGTGCTGAGGCCAAAAGGAGACAGAGCTAGAAGCAATCAAGGAACAACCTATCAGATACATGAAATATATTGGAGGAAAAGTGGAAAACTGTCAACAAAAATAATATGTTATGGATCCTCAAGCCTTGCTGTTTATGCTAGAGGAAGCCTAAAATAATCTGTGGTTTTTGATGCTTGATTTAGTTTTCCACAAGCCTAATTAACACCAGATTAAGTTTGCTGCCACTATAGTTTATTGCTGAGATTGACAAATACTGCTGTTTATTTGTTTTCCATAAAGAATGACTGGAGTCAATAGCAGTCTGACACATTTAATCATCTTGAAAACAATGTGGTAATATGCATGTATATAAACTTACAATAAAAAGCCCTGCACCCTACAAAAAACCCTCTGCTCTTTAGCCACAAAAAATTCCCATTGATTTAACTGCCTATTAAGTTAAGCTTAAAGTTAAGCATATGCTCAAGCGCTTTGCTGACTAGAGGCCTGAGATGCTACATAACTGAGTCATGTAAAATATTGACTTGCACAGATAGAGGAAACAGCCTAAAATGAATTCCATATGCATCAAGATGAGAATAGATCCCTTACTGCGGATATTCAATTTGAAGGAAATAGTGGGTCAAAATCATCAATATTGCTTGGCTTCAGTGTCATTATTCTAAGGGAGAATTTGGCCTATTGCCTTTAAGCGCTTGACTCCAACAGAAACCCTGGAAAATACAGATATGCTCTGTACAAGCATATGTACTAGATAAGGTCCCAATCATGCAAACATTTATAGAAGAAACTTTACTTAGGTAAGTAGAGCTACTGATGTTAAATGAACTCCTGGTGTGAGTAAAATGACTCGTGTGTGTGTTTACAGGGTCAGATCCATTGCCTGCAGTTGGGGTCAGGATCCATTCTAGGGACAGCCAGACACCGCAGTCAGCCCATTCATGAAAATATTTGGAAACACATTTGATAAATTATTCAACCATGTCTGGTGGTTTGGTGCTGCTTCTTCTGGGCCCCATCAAAACCACAAGATACAGAGGTTGACAAGAAGGGATTTAAAAAGTTAACCAAATCCTTTCAAACCTGCCAGAAGCTTCTGCTTGCATGCAGTTTGAGATCTGGACAAAGGTTTGTCCAGATTCAGTATTTGACTGGAATTGATTCACCCATTCATAGTTCCCATTCATTATACAACAGCAGAATCAGACAACATTTTTCTGCTGACATTTCCCAACAGGATCCTAGTACAGAATGAAATATAAAATGGACTATCCACCAGCAAAGTCTCTCTTACTTAAGCCGTTTCTTGAGGGCTTACCTGGAACATAACCTTTATCCTGGAACCCTACTGCACTGGGTGAATTTTACCAGAGATGTATATATATTTTATCTCCAAGGTGAAATGCTAAAAACCGGTCTGCATATGACCCTATAGAATGTCCCCTTATGAAATGGAAAGGCAGCAGTGTGGTTTCTGCCATTTAGGGCCTGAAGATCATTGTTGCCTGCGTCACAGGTCTAATAGAGTATTGAGTTTCCATCCTTTCTTCCCCAACTAAGCAAAGGCAGAAATGTTACTGTCTCCATGCTGCACAAAGACTCTGAACTGATAGAGTTCCTGTTTAATAATAAAACCTGAAACTCAGCTCAGAGATAAACAGGAAACTTTAAGCCAACCCAAATGAGAGATAAGGGCAAAATCAAAAGATTTGGTGGCTATTCTGCTCATTCCAATTAAGCTAATACAAAACATTGATTGGAATAGTTTACTTGAAGTATGATGTAAGCTGAATGACATTCCATGCAAGGTACTGCTCACGCTTCTCCTTTTGGCAACGAAAAAAATCTGGTCAATGGTTTTAAGAGTCAAACATCCTTCCTAAAGATCCTTCCGCAGTATGCAAAGCAAAGCTATGAACTCTTCAGTAGAATCTTGAGCGTAAAGTCTCCTGTGTTTAAGGAAATAAGAAAAGGCTCCCTGATCTCGAGAGAGAACTTTGATTAACGCCCAGTAGAGAATTTTTAAATGAAGACAACTGGGAATAATCAAAACGCTAGATGCCGAAATCAGTTCAAGCAAAGACAAAGGGGCCTGATGCTAGTTACCATTAATTCAAGGGATGGGATGTGCAAATGAAAGAGAATATAATGTAGAAGAGGAACAAAACTAAGGCCACATTAGAGGACCAACATCTAAGAGCAAAACAAACTTATTTTGCATGTACAGCCTGCTCACTTACTTGCTATTTGGCATTATTGACCATCCGTTATGCCACCAGTAAAGCTCATTCAGGGTAGAGACCCTGTCTTACTACTTGTTTGTACAGCACTTAACACAATAGGACACATTTCTGACTGAGGTCATGGGAGGCTACCACAATGCAAATTCATTACTAATAATGAATAGCTGGGTTCCTAAATCTAGAGTGAGCCAAATGAAAACTCCAGATCCAAACTTGGAAAAATTTGACTCAAGATCCAGATCCCAACTTTGCAGCTTGGGCCCATCACAGCTTGATTCATTCATGTTTGTAAAGTGCTTTGTGCTGCTATACGGAAAGAGCTCTTTCCGGCAAGGACTATGCTTTCCTTTGGGTCTGGGCATGTTGTGGGCATTACCCACCATAGCTGGACATTAAATAATGCCAGTACAAATGTCTATTATTTTATAAGCCTGGTGGTGATTTAATTTACACTGAGTGAAATTCACCTCTGAATAGGCCTCACTATAAGGATTAGATAGGATTTGTGTGGTATGTAGGCGTCTTGTTGGCTGTGTGCACGGGGTGTGGTGTGTGAGTTAATCAGAGAGCACTCGGGAAAGTCAAGAATATTAAAAGGCTGCCACTGTGCTCAGAGACTCGTGTTTAAAGGGCTTTCCCCCACCCCCAATATGTTCTAGCTTCTTATTCCAAACTGATTTACAAATCTTTGATCAATATCAATATTAGAAGCAGCATCAGAATTTGAAGCAGCAGTTCTGTAGCAGATTTTGCAAGTGAAACCATGGTAATTGAGATAATGGAGAAGAGAATAGGATTTTTAAAATATAATAAAACTAAAGGAAATGAAATAGAAGAAAACAAAGCCCACCTCCGTAAAGTTCAATGAGCTTCAGGCTAAAAAAACCTCCACTGAAAAAGCCATCACTTCATTTTAGATGATCTCGGGGAACAGCTGTTATATTTTTACAGTATGTCATACTCCATGATGTTGTTAATTTTGCTAAAGAGTGAGCAAGACAAGCTTTGGATGTAGAGCCATTTGGATTTAATAATACACTTCCATACTTTCTTAACCCAGATTTCTCAACCAAATGTTTAAAAAATTATTCTTTGCTAAGTGTAACTGAATTATTACAGTGTAACAAAATCTCTGTAAGAATGCAGTGGAAAGAATGCTATCTTTCACATGGCCAGGGAAGAGGGTGACTATCGTGAAGGTCACCCCATTGCCCTGGGCAGGCCGGTCAAAGTGACATTGGCTTTGGTTGTGGAGGAAACAATTCCTTTATTCATCTCCTCCAGCAAACTGCAACTCTGGGAAAGGATAATAAGGTGGGCAACAGCCACAAGGAAGAAAAACTGGAGGAGAAGATATGGGGCTGGGCAAAGTTGTGGAAAGGAGCCATTTGAAAATGGCAGATTGAAGACTTCACTAATGAAATGGAGGTTTGGCTTAGAGTGGGGACCACGCAATTAGTTTTTCTCTGATCAAAATCTAGGAAAAATTGTTATCTCACCAGGGGAAAAACGGGAAACCCTTGCCTAAATGACACAAACTTGGCTCAACGCAAAATGCAGATTGATGGATACATACCTACTTCAGGTTTTCTACCCTTCAGAAACTTATGCAAAATGTAGGATGAACCTGAAGCAAAATTTGCAAAAATGAAAAATAAAAGCACTTGTTAATACAGAAAATGCAACTATAACTTACATAATCTGAGGTGAGAAATGTATTTTACGCAGCTTTAAAAGAATGAAAAATGCTCAGAACTGAGATAAAATCAGATGGGGAGTTTTCTTCTGGAGTCCATATTTTTAACAGCCTCCGCTTCAGGTTGTCTAACTTGCTTAACAAAATCAGTTGGAATTTTATAATTCATAGATGTTGGAGCTGGATGAGTTGTTTTGCATTATCTAGGCTGATGGTCTCCAGACTTATCTGTGGACTTGACTAGCCTCATGGCACTAGCTCCCCTCCCTGTTTCCAGCTGTTACATCACATGACAGATAGCTAGAAATACATAAATCCTTTCCTGGTGTTTTCCACATAGTCATCTGTAAGGTTGTTGCACAATGGGAAAATGGAGAGGAAGTAATCCACACTATTCAGAACTGGAGCGGGCATCCATGAGACTAGGGGCGTTGGAACAATGTGTATATTGGGGGTGCTGAGAGCTGCTGAACCAAACCGTAAACCCTGTGCACTTCAAGCCACCCAGCACCCATAGTTCCAGCACCTATGCATGAGACAGTCTCTCAGTCAAGGCCTGGGCCATGCTGAGAAACAGTTAAGAACATATTATTATAGTCCAACCCCCAGGAAGCAGCACCTGATTTGAAAACACACGGACAGGAAATTACAACTGCCACTTCTAAATGTCTGATAGTGTTTACTCTTCAGCTACAAAAGGATAGGAAAAAAGCCATATAAAGGAATTACAGTAAGTTTTCCCCTTCTTTTTTTGTCCTAACACCACCTGCCACAGAGCAAGGCATGATGTGACATGCTTTGCGTGGTTGGCAGAGGGCCCAGGGTTTATACAACATTCAGGATTTACTCCTTCAGCCATTAGAGTTGAAGGGTCAGATTTTAATCTCGACTGCATGACGCACAGCCATGTGCTGGCGCATTATTGTTTTGTTGTTTTTTTTTTTAATCTACATGGATATGTAACCTGCATATATGAGATTAGTAAATGTCCCCTAGAGATGTCACAGCAAAGATGAGCTGCCCAGTCTTTGGATGGGCTGCAGATCCTGGAAAATGCCCCACCACTGGCTAATCTCTAAAATTAATTTGAGCCAGATACTCCCATTTAAAGGATCCTGCAACATGTTATCAAAATGGCCACAGGGACAGAGTATCCTAATGGAAATAGAAGAAAATAAGAAGGAAGTCAAGTTGAAAAATTCTCTCAAATCCAAAAATTGTAAATAGTCAAGGAGAAAATTACTTATATATTTTTATAACATCTCAGTCTTCTAAGGATTAAAATGCCTCTCACTTCCTGAAGTGTTGTCTCAGAACATCGTCATCCTCAACACAGTTGGACAAAATATTTCTCAAGAATATTCTGTCAAATGTGTAAATGAATTCACTTGCACTATGTTATATTTTCACTTCCCCTGACTATTTTAACAAATGAATTTGCTGGCAGGAATGTTTGCAGAAAGAGTTCTAAACTAGACAGCAAATTCACAGCAAGTGCGTTTCCAATTCATAATCAAGAATATTTATGCTAGAAACCTGATCATAAGAGTTACCCTCAGTAAGTCAGGCAACAGAAATATATCATGTGCTCCATCAAAACCAGCTCAAATTTTGAAGATCAATCGCTTAGAACAAACTGCTCACAAATGAGTTACAGATCAATAACAATCTGTAGAAACCATTTCAAATAATTTTGAATAACAATATATTTAAGAAAAATCATAGTTTGATTATTCTGATAGACAGACAATTTAGGAACAAAAAAGGTTAAATTTGTCATAAATATTATATTACAAATTATTCATGCCACTGCATCTGAGGGGCAGATCCTCAAGGAGCTGTGTCCATTTGTACCGAGGATAGCTGAAGACCATCTCTTTTTTTCCAGAGGGGTCTGGCTTCCCCCATACTTTTAATTCTAACCAAAGGAAGACTCTCTGGTGTTCTTTTAAGGAACAGTGTGACTAGCCTGGTCCCGCTTCTGTTTTTTGGGGGGAGCTGGGCAGTTGGCTCCTTTCCACACCTTTTGGATGCTGACAAAGGCCTAATTTCCCATAAATTTATGACTAAATATCTTCTGGGTTGTTAATCCCTCAACTAATCCATGACAGCTGGACCTAACAAGCTCCTCACGATCCGAATGCATTTGCATTACTGGCCCTTTAATTTTGCCCTGTGACAGAGCTGCTCCAAAATTCACTCATTACTGGTAAATCTCCTGGAATCAGGGATTTTCCAGGAGCACATTGCACCATGGGGCATTCTAAGCCCTCCCTATGTCTCCGTTCCTCACATCCATTCAAAATGCTGCTGCCAAAAATGATCTGCCTTTTCTGCTGCTTCACCCATGTCACTCTGTAACTGGCTTCTACTCAGCTTCCAGATCAAACTCAGGCTCCTCATCCAGCTGCTCAAGCTATTCATTACAAATAATATTCTTTATAACTATGAAGGCTTTTAAAATTAGTGACCTGATTGTGAACTGATCCTGATTTTCTCTGAATGCGTATGTTGTTTGCAAATATTTGCTGAATCGTTTAGATAAATATTTTCAGAATGTGGATTTGTTTGCAAATGGTTCAGTTGCACTGTTTGTTTCTCCTTATGTGCTGTCACAGATCAGCTAAGCCACAGAGAGTTGTTTCTGCTTCCTTTTAGGACACAGGATTGAACAGTGGATGATACATTTCAACTTTCTAGAACAAATTTTCAATCAGGCTAAGATTCATGCAACTTCTGGAGTTCTCAAGCTATCTATCTAATTCTTAGAGGTTTTCCATATACTCACAAACAACAAATAAACCCTCTGATTATAGCAGACAGAATTCAGCACTTCTATTCATGAATACCCTTGTTTTTGGTGACTATTTGAGCAGCTCTCTCTGCAAGGCTTTGCTCATCTCCATAGCAACTAAAAGATCTCCTTTGATTGCTTCTTACTCTTTTCTCCCACTTCCATCTCTCCCTGAAGGCCTCTCTCCTACTTGCCGTCTTTGGGGATGGCTTCCCTGCAAAGTTAGACCAGGCTCTTAATCAGCTGTTGCCCCTAGCTCCCCCTCACACAAAACCACCTCACCTGAGTTTGGTGGTGCTGTCAGGCCAGGTTAGCTGGCCCAACAGAGGGTATAGGCTAGAGCTCAGGTGCCCCTTTCTCTCAGGCTAGTGAGTGAAACCCACAGAATTTGCAATGAGAATGCAGGCTAAATCCCTGTAGTACTGGGAGTCCTCCAGTGCCTTTCCATCATTCCTGCCATGAGTCCTGAAAGATAGGCAAGTTCTCCCCCAGTTCACTGGGAAAGAATTATAGAGTGGCTCGGCTTAGTGCAGCACAAAGGACTATGGGATAGGCCCCCAGAAATCATCTTCTTTTTGCATGCTAAATAGCCATTCATTGGCATTCAAGTGCCTCCTTAAACACTCTTCTCCCATGAAGTCTTTCATTAGCAATATAATCTACAAAAACCGCCATCGAAACCCAACAGATATTTTAACTACACCATTTGGGGATTTGATGCAGCTGGATATTTGGTGTATTATGTAGCTGAATTCTACTGAACTGTACCTCCAATGTATTTTGTACATTGCTTGGTACACAGACCACTAATTCATCTGTGCATTGTACAATGCAAAGCACATTGATCGCACATATAACTGTAAATATCAGCAAACAGTTCAACATTTTGGAATGTGCATCACCACATTTGATGGAACATGTCGCAGATCTTCTAAAGTGTGTCTTTTAGGTTTAATTGTTCTCTTGCTTAAATAGTTCAAGCTAGTACAGAAATTAGTAGCATTGCCTATAGATATAAAACAGATGCTTTTCCATCTTTAAAATCTATGAATTGTTGATTCTTTAATATTATTACAATGAACTTTATACGATAGAAAGTAATAGCCTGCAGCCACACACAAAATGGCCCTAATTCTCGTCTCACACTGGTTTACAGCAGAAAGTCCATTTATTTCAATGAAGTTACTCCTCTTTTACACCAGTGTTGAGATCAGAAACAAACCCAGTGTAGACCCTATAAACTGTACATTAATCCCACACTCCTCAATTCCACACTCAATTCTTTTGAAAATGAACTGACATAAAACTAGCCCCTATTTTTATAGCTTTCTAGTCTTCACAAGGATTTTTTCATACCTAATCAATCACTACTGCAGCCTCATTTTGTATGTGTATCTTCCTGTTTTGTACACGTGTGGATTCCATAATGAGAATACCTTTCTTTAAAGAAGTATGGCTGCATTTTCAGATAAAACTCAAAGCCAATCCAACTTTGCCTTATTTAATAGAAACAAACCACAAGCTAAACTTTTATGGCCTGACCTAAAGTATGTCAAAGTCAATGGTAAAACTCTCATTGACTTCAGTGGGCTTTGGATCAGGACTTTCGTTTATCTGAAGCAACGTTTCTCCACTTCTGACGACATTGCATCATGATGAGTGATACTGTGTATGTGATAATATATTCTTGCAACACAGAACTGTCTAGAAACACAGAAAACCTCTCTCCCATTGCACTTTCAGCAGGCAGAGCTAGAGAAGTATAGTTCAAACTTAAACTTTCTAAAGGCCTGCGAACTATCCGTTTATGATTTAACATTGCATGTAGCAGGGCAAGTGGGCATGGCACTTTACAGAAAGATTAATATTTTAAACAAGCAATCTTATATAATATTGTATAGTAATCCTTTAACAGGAACCAGTAGGAAGTTGTTTTGTAAAGTATATTTGGAAAATAGCATTGACCTTGTATGAAGTAGAAATACATCAGAAATCTGACCTTCCTTTAAAGTTGGAAATAATTTCAGTCTGGCCTGCATTAAAGATCAGCCCATTTATTTTCTACCTAATTGCATAATTCATTCTCTTATGCTATTGTTTGTGTTTTAGATCATGATACCGTTCCTTTGGGTCAGGGTTTGTTTGGTTAGTGACAAAAGATACAACTGCTAGATGGAAGTGTATCTGAAGTGAAAAGAGGGTTTTGATAACAGCAGCTTCAGAGTAGGTACACATTTCAACAGTAGAAATCCTTAATGTAGATCCCTGCACTTTTTTTTCCAACTTAATTTCACTTGTTCCTTGTCATCCATTGTGTAGAATGATCCATACGCTTAAACTTTTTCATTTAATTGCCATGGAAATTTGATAATTTCATCCTAAAGCAGAGTCAAGGAAAACTCAGGAAGAGCTCCGGTTACTGAAAACTGGAAAAAATTAATCTTGATTAAAGCACTTCCCCCATGAAAATAGGGACCTCCTGAACTTTGCAAAGAGCTGATTACGAGGAAGCTGTTCTTTGGGGAATGTATGACTGTACTTACTCTAGGATTTTTCCAGTAACATTGAAATGAAAGAACAGAGCTATCACAAAAAAGACTTTAAAGGTGTAATTTAGTGGGATGTTGGCAAGAATTTGCCAGAGTTCCCTTCAAAAATAAAGTGCCAAAATATGTATATTACCTTCCGAATCCATAATGGCTGTCAAAAATGGCTGTCAACTGTCATCACCTATAGAGCTTTTGAACTGAAGAAATTAGAACTGGGTATCTGAGATTTTCACTACCACCCGCGGAATAATCATTAGAAAAATCAAGACTTTTGTTTATTTCTCATTTTTAAAACTGGGATGCACAGATACATTTTCAAAAATTAGAATAGCAATGGTTTTTCTTTTTTCATGTGTGTGGTTACATTGTAAGGTGAGGAAATATTAGCCTAGGAAAATACTATCAACACTATTTCCTGCCCATATCAAGCACAGCTGGCATTTTCACTAAGAGTCAAATCCCACTTATCTTACTCACATAAGTGTTTCAGTGATTGTTTATACCATGTCATAGGCATGCCTGGCACTTTACAGCACTAGTCAAATCAGATGCTGGCTCAGAGATAACACAGCAAGGGATGGCAATCGACAGAAAGTGCATGGCAGTGGTTGCATCGATCAGTGAGTATGTCACGTAAGCAGGCTTGATTCTGAGGGGACCATTTTCAAAGGGTGGATGCCCTGTTTACCTTTCTCTGAGTTCAAATTATGACCACAGTTTTACCCCCATAAAAAAGATTTGTAGGCACAAATCCACTCCTTTGCAAATCCATCCATTTTCACCTCTAGCAATCTTATCTGCACACACACTGATACTTAAAGGTGAAGATAGTAATACTCATTTGTGGTGCAAACTGAGGGTGCAAATTTTGCAGACAGAATTTGTACCCCCCGAGAAGGAGTATACCCTTTTGGAAAATTACCCCAAAACATCTCCTCCCTTTCACCATTATTTTAGTTCTGTGATTAAATCTCAGCATAAGACGTCTGAGCAAGCTCTAGCCTCCCTCTCAGTCTACCTCTGGAAATGGAGATTTACTGCATTGTGCCAGAAACATGCTGGTTTTGCTTAAAGGGCAAGTCAGCAAAAGCAGGTGTATGGTCTGGAGAAATCTCAGGGCCAGATTATCCCTTTTAAGGATGGAACTGTAGTGGTGTTCCCAGGCCAATAAGAGCACCATGAGCAACCTGGCACAGAGGTTGGATTTTTCATCTAACCCAACCTTTTTCCCAAATAGCAAAGACCATCCCCACGTGTAATTCACCAAAAACTTTATAGGAAAACTGCAATTTATTTGACCAGTTTGGAGCCCATTCCTGCAATGAGTTCCGAGCAGGATGCAGAGTTCCACCCCCGTGTAATTTGGTACAGGACCTAGGCCTCTATAATCACTTCCTTACCTTGTGAAACGGGTAAATCAGCAAAGGGATAAATCCTTAAAAACGGCCACGGGGGTAATTGTGTTTGACAGTAAAACATAATTTCTGAGGCAAAGCAGGAGAGGGAAGAAGGCCCAGTGGCTACACCCCTTGCTTGGGACTCAGGAAACCTAGGTTCCCTGTTCCACAGCAGACTTCTTGTGTGACCTTGCGCAAGTCACTTAGCTTCTCAGAGTCTCGGTTTCCCATCTGTAAAATGGGGACAATAGAATTTCCCTGCCTCACAGAGGTGTTGTGAGGATAAATACACTGAAAGATTGTGAGGTGCTCTGAGACTATTGTCATGAGGGCCCGATAAGTACCATAGATATATAGATAGATGTGGCATCTCAGCAGGATGGAGCCCCTCTTTGTCCTATAACATGTCATTACTTAGTTATGACATAAAATGACTGAAGTGAGACGTGAAAGACCTTCTGTGAGGAAGATGCACAGAGGAGACCAGCTGCTGTGGGAATGCCAAATCTTGATCACAACCTCTTTTAAAAGGCAGGGCCCACTTTAATTTAACCTAATTCCAACAGATCTGGTAACCAGAAAAAAAATGATGAAGTGAGGAGTACATGTGGAATAGAAAATCCTCTCATGGGTTACGGTACTCAACAAAGTCGCTCATGCAATTCGTTTCTGGCAAGTTAGGGGTTCTGAGGTGCCAGGCTTTAAGCTGCTAGTCGCTTGCAGCAGCATGTTCAGAAATTGCGCTGGGTGAGAAGAGAATTTTGTCACCTGACCATCAAACCTGGAGAAGCCCCATTTCTCTGGCACTGCTTTGGGGGATGATACCTCTGCATATGTTTCTTCAGCACAGTCTCGTTATCTGTTTCCATTGGGTAAATCTTCACAGCATTCACACAGCTTTTAAATACACAGGCTTAAAATTTGCCTCCATTGCCCATCTAGAGCAACTCAGCTGGTCTCTGGACATCTTCGTAGGGGTCATGACTGAGGAACTCTTATGTACTCTGAGGCTACAAAGTGGAAGCAGACTCACTCCACACCAACTACTTCAATCGAAGGCCTTGAAAAGCTGATCCTGGTACTCGTCCTGCATCAGGAATCTCCATGGAGCTGCACTCCAGGACACAGGGCTTTGTAACCTCTGAGTGAGCTCCAGACATCACCACTTCTGATGTATTATGTTATCTTGTAGGGTGGAAGGATGTTACATTATTATTTCATAGAATAGTAGGGCTGGAAGAGACCTTGAGAGGTCATCTAGGCCAGTCCCTGCACTCAAGGCAGAACCAAGCATTAACTAAATCATCCCTGACAGGCGTCTGTCCAACCTACTCTTAAAAATCGTCAACGACAGAGATTCCACAACCTCCCTAGGCAATTTATTCCAGTGCTTAACTACCCTGAGAGTTAGGAAGTTTCTCCTAATGTCCAACCTAAACCTCCCTTGCTGCAGTTTAAGCTCATTGCTTCTTGTCCTGTCCTCAGAGTTTAACGAGAACAATTTTTTCTCCCTCCTCTTTGTAATAACCTTTTGTGTCCTTGAAAACTGTTATCACGTCCCCGCTCAGTCTTCTCTTCTCCTGACTAAACAAACCCAGTTTTTTCAATCTTCCCTCATGGGTCATGTTGTCTAGACCTTTAATCATTTTTGTTGCTCTTCCCTAGACTTTCTTCAATTTGTCCCCATCTTTCCTGAAATGTAGCACCCAGAATTGGACACAATACTCCAGCTGAGGCCTAATCAGTGAGCAGAAGAATTACTACTCGTGTCTTGCTTACAACACTCTTGCTAATACATCCCAGAATGATGCTTGCATTTTTTTATAACAGTGTTACACTGTTAACTCATATTTAGCTTGTGATCCACTATGACCCCCAGATCCCTTTCTGCAGTACTCCTTCCTAGGCCGTAATTTCCCATTTTGTACGTGTACATCTGATTGTTCCTTCCTAAGTGGAATACTTTGCATTTGTCTTTATTGAATTTCATCCTATTTACTTCAGGCCATTTCTCCAGTTTGTCCAGGTCATTTTGAATTTTAATCTTATCCTCCAAAGCACTTGGAACCCCTCCCAGCTTGCCATCATATACAAACTTTAAAAGTGTACTCTCTATGCTATTATCTAAATTACTGATGAAGATATTGAACAGAACCAGACACAGAACTGATCCCTGTAGGACCTCACTCAATATGCCCTTCCAGCTTAACTGTGAACCATTGATAACTGCTCTTTGGGAATGGTTTTCCAACCAGTTATGCATCTACCTTATAGTAGCTCCATCTAGGTTGTAGTTCCCTAGTTTATTTAACTAAAGACAAGTGGCCTGTTTGGGGCTGCAGTGACTTCACCTCTTTTTGATCCCTTTAGTAAGAAGTGCTGTTGGCCTCAATTGGTTAATTGTTGTGCCATATTTTGAACACCTAGAGTGCTCTGCATTTGTTTGAAAAATGGGGAAAGTGTTCAACATTTCTGTGAATTTTTTCCTCAAATGCTGATTTCATGTGACCTGTGTTCATTTCCTTTTTGTATTCATTTTCCACAGATATTCTTGAAACTGGATTAACTAGTAGGAATATTTGTGCAATAAGCAAATTTCACAATCAGAAAAAGAAACTAAATTTGTCAAATCATTCCTTATGAATTAGTCACACCTTGTTATTAATCATAATCTTCTCAGAGCTGTGAGATGGATGATGAGACAGTTTAGCAGAAGCCAAAATATGAGTCTGCATATTCAGAATCATGAAAAAGGTATTGCATGTGCGAAGCAGCTGACAAAGAGTTGATAGAGGCAGTGATGCCTAATTGTATGAATACATTGAGCCTTGGAGTCCTAGATTCTAATCTTGGCTCTCCCATGATTCATGGCCCAAGCCAACTCCACTTAAGTCATCAGGAAAGATTCTTCTGGAAGTCAGTGAGAGCTGGACCAAGCCTTTACTGTGCAATAAGGGGCAAGCTACTTCCACCAAAATTATTACAAGTGATCACGGATTTAAGTATCTACAATTCCAGGTGCCCCAACTGAGATGCTCTTGGTCTGGCTTTTCAGATGTGCTGAGCAGTCACAACTCCAAATGAGGCTGACAGGAGCTACAAGTGTTCAGCTGCTTCTGGTAATCAGGCCCAAGGTGCCCAAAGTTTGTTATTATGGGATCAAATAAGAGTGGGCATTTTTAGAGAAGTTGAGCCATAATTTTTTTGTGTTTCTGTTTTCTTATCAGAAAAATATACTTTAAAATATAGAAGGTGCCACGTAAGTGCTATGATTTATTATCAACATTAGTATTTTATTTAAAAATAATTATGTCTTGAAAGGGGCTTGTGTATGATATGGACCAGTGATGTATATATTTTCATTTAAAAACCCTGACTGATAAACTCTGACTGTTGTTCTGCTCATCATAATTAGAGGAAAGCTAATGTTTGCTTTCTTTTTACTGTATTTTTAGATGCTTCTATGCTAAGGCTCGCAGGCCCATTTTCACAGCACAAACAGTGTTTATACCTGAGTTTTGATCCTTTAGACAACAATGTGTCTAGCAAACAGATAGCAATACACTAACCATCTCTTAGTTAGAGCCGACAGTTCAGGTGACAAACTGAATATGTGCCTTATGTAATGAGGCTACGTTTGTATCTTACAAACTGAACCCAAGCTTTGTAACACCAGGTTTGGCAGACATCAGAATCCTAACTGAACCAGAACCGTATCAAAGATGGCCAAAACAGATCATGACCTTAGAGGCATAGGCAGGAACAGAGACTGGGTGAAGTAGTTTTCATTATCTCTGTCCCCATCCACTGAACACAGAACCTAGGAAGAAACCGATTATAGGAGAGGCAAGCAGAACTCCAGATGATTTGGGCAGCAGAGTCTTTTCTATTTTTCATTTTAACCAGGGAAAGATCATGTTCTGATTTTTGCATGATTTAGTGGCCATGAAAAATCAGAGTCCAAATTTCTTATGGGTCAGCCACCTCTTAAACATGGCACTCAGAAACAACAAATAATATCAGTTTGTAAATGGACGGTAATTAGACTAAAGAATACGGGTAGGTATCATTTGGGACTTTCCACTGGGAAGATAATACTGAAATATACGAAGTAAGATACACACATGAAACTTTGCATGAACTATGGGCTGAATTTATCAGTTATATAAGGAATGATGTGGCTTTTTGCACATGAGTGAAGGAATATTTTTAGGCATTCTTTTCCACATGTTCCATAAGTAGTCTGAGGTTCTGCAAATAGCATTGTACTCTTGTAATCCTTATTGCTTTGCTTTGTATATTTCTGTTTTGTGTTAAATTCTGCAATATTTGTTTCTCATTTAATAATGGTTTTGAACAGCCTTTATGCCAGTTTTCCCATTTACCAAGCCAATAATAACTTACTGAAGTTCTAAGCCTTGAGCTAAGATCGTAACAAAAGGATTCCATCAACCAGAGCTGTTAACTTTTTTTTTGTCATATCGCCATGAGAGGAGAAGGAAAAAGTGAAAGATTTTTCCAAAGAAGCACATGTCCTAAGTGGAAGTGTTCCATGTGGTACTGGGAGCTACGTTTGCCAGCTCCCCACTCAAACCAGTTCAGCCTCTGGCCACTGATGCCATTCAACTGCTTTCCTCAATTCACTTTAATAATCAGATAAGTAAAAGCAAACTGCAGCCGATCCCAGCCCAGGCACATTCCTTTTATCACATTTGATGTAAACATTGTTTGCCTGTAGCTGTTGAAATTCAGTGGACGAGAGCAATGTCCCACTGGAGACATTTGTGTTTCAGTTGGGCGGAATGAATATGAACCTCAAGGTTAGAGGTGCTTTCCAAGAAGGCAGTGGGTGGGCTGCATCATTGAGCAGTTAAAATTGCGGGGCCTGGTTAAACAGCTTTTTTATTTTACTTATTTATTTTTACTTTTTATTTTATTTTACTGCCTGTATAACGTTACAAGAACCAGACAGGTATACTAACTAACTCCTAAAGTTGTGAAAATACTGACACAACACCTTTGGCAGTTATAAAGTTCCCCCAACTTTTCTACCCATTGAGAGTTACGTTGGGTTTTAGCATGTGATTTGAGGAGCAAAGCAATACTTGGGTCAGCAGAACTGGCTAGAGAGTTCCTTTGTCTGCTATTTATGAACATTCCAAGACAAAAGAGCTTTCATCGTTGCGCTAACTTTATCACTGAAAAGCCCTGCAATCTGCTATCATGGACTGCATATATTATTACTAGTCAAAGTGATTGTACTTAGAGACATGGCTGAGCACTGTGTAAAACAATCTCACATCAACTTGAGGTAAAAAACAGATAATGTAGTATTTAAAAGACCCAACCTTTATGGGACAAATTCTACCTATAGTTATACTGGTGTAAAGCTAAGGAGTAATTGGCTTTATCAATTCCACGTGGTTCAGTGGAATCACTCATAGATTTACACTGGATTAACTGAGGAAAATATTTGGTCAGTATCTTTTCTACTCTTCATATTCATCAGGCTTATAAGGCAAAATAAGACAGAACTCAGGAGTAACGGTCTTGTCAGTAGAGGCTGGAACACTGTTAAGAACAGTACCTAAATATGGATTTTGAGAAATTAATATAAAATACAATGCAGACCAAACACTGACAAGTTGATAAGCTTCATTCACCTTGTCCAAGCTGGTTTCATTAAATTAGTGCATACTCTGTCATCGCAGAGCAAACATGGGAATCTTTCCGTGGTGGGGGATAGAAATATTCTGGAATTTTTCAGTGAAATTATTTTTTATTTAGTGTTGATAATTAGTAAGGTTGGTCAATGTGAAAAATTATTCAAGAACATTTATTTTAAAATTATTAGTATTTTTTTTAACAAAACTTAAAAAGTTGATGGGAATGTCACTGAAATACCAAATTCTGAAATTTTTGGTCAGCTCTATGCCCTGTGAAAACTTAATTGAAAAAGATCTGTAGACCTTTTCTAGTAAATATGCAATAAAGACAAACAATTATATCAAACTGAAGACAAAAATGGCTGGAAAATCAAGGGGAATGAAAAATCATTTAAAGTTGTGTTACGCAAAAACAAGTTGCATTTTCCTTTCCATCACTAAAAAACTTGCATCTGTAAAAGAGACTTTGGTTTTGTATTGACTCAGTTGTATGTCTTATGTTACCTTAATCTATTTTTCTGTCATGAGGACCAGGAATAGTCTTCATCTTTGTCTCAAAATAGAGACAGCAGCTTCAGCTCATTATCTGATCTCCTTTCTGCCCATGGTATTTGCTTTACATTTGAAGATGAAAATAAGAGGATGTTTTTAGTATGATGTATTGTCAAATGAAGCAATGAAAATAGAAACAAAGAAAGAAATCTGTTGAACATACGGAAAAGATACCGATCTATTGACCTAACCAGCAGATCTCCATGCTTATCAGAAGGCCTTGATACTTCCTGGTCTATGTTTTACATAAGTTTACAAATATGTTCCAGGGTATTTATAAATCAAATGAAAAATTTTCACATATACAAATCCACACACAAAAAATGCAAATTAAAGAATCATTCAGCCCGATAAAAATGTGATAACTGAAGAGTGATTCTAGGCAATTGCTAACCATTGAGGTCCTGATCACACAAACTACATAAGCTGCTCCAGGTGAATGGATACAATATATATATATATTGGGCTCCACATGTTTTGTCCTCGTGGAGCACCTTGCAGAACGGGTGCCTTGAACAACAAAGTTAAAAAAAGCATAATTGGTGAGATGGAGAAGGTGCACTTGGCCCATCGCTGAGGTTCATATACCCATACATTTAAACTTTGATTCTGAATAGGAGATGACTCACCAAGTTAGCCCCAACTGTGTCTCATTTGCCTGTTTTTCCTATATGCCAGGAACCTGATTTTCTTTATGCTTACACCAGTTCTAAATGCGTGTAGCACCATTCATTTCATTGGAGTTACTCCAGTTTACACCAGATTTAGGGAGAGATGAGTCAGGCCCCAAATCTTTATCCTGTTGAGCTCTTCTTGTTCTGAGTTGGCTTTTATTTTATTTTTAAAACAACTGTGAAGTGTTTTTTTTATGGGACATATTGTATCACAGAAACAGTGGGCCTTCTTGAGTCCAGAGTGTTTACAGGGCTGGCCTTTTCCCCCCTGGACTTGATTATTTCATTGACAGCAGTCAATATCTCCCTGCATAGGAATGTATTTACTTATAGGCACATAAGTAATTCATTTGCAAAATTGAATTATCTGACTAGGGAGATTGTGTGTTTTGATTGTGTAGCAGTACTTCTGAAACTGACTTAAAATTGATAAAAGCCAGATGGAAAGCGGAAACAGTCCATTTCATGACTCTTTAAACGTTTAAGTTTATTAACCCTTGTACTTCGAAATTTTTGAAGTTATAGTGTAGTGTGGAAGCAATTTGTTGGTGAATTCTCAGTATGTAAAGCAGGCTGTAAGTGCTCACAACAGAGTGTGCTAGGAAAAAATGAGTCTCTTGCTTCTGGCTAAAATGAATATTTTAATGGGAAAATTGTTTACAAGCACGATGTTTCATTCTGGGATTTATTACTGTTAGAAGAATTTTAAAGAACCTGTGCAAAATCCTGCTTTTAGGGGGTTCCATTCTTATGAAATTTCTCAGCCAAATTCTTCAGCAATGTAAATGGTGTCATTCGTTACACATCAGTTAATCAGAAAATAAGCTGTGTATTTATGTAAGTAGCAAAATCATGTAACTAGCACTGACTTGGCATTCAGTGGGTGTGAAAAATAAATACAACTTACATGCCAAGGCAGCGGGAGAGGCGAAATTGAGAGGATAACGCAGAAAAAAACACTAACAAAGGCTATTGGATAGACATTCTTTAGCTTTTATAAAAAATAAGATAAACAAATAAAAATAAAATTGACTAGAATTGACCAGGAACAAGATCAAAACTGACTAATCTATATCTCTGGCTAAGCTGAAATGCAAAATGTAAAGAAACAGCACAAATGGTGATAATTAACTCAATTGTTAAAGTATATTTTAATAATCTGGTATGTTATTAGGGAAGAAAATTTATGTTTTTGCAAATGTATGATTTTTAAGAGGACAATGTGTCCCTTTAAGTAAATGTACAGTTAGTAAATAGGCTGTGCAGCATATGACTGACTAGTAACTAAGCAAGCTTTTTAAGCAGAACCATGACAAAGGCTCTTTAAACCAAAGCAATTTTGTATTACACCACATGGGGCATTTTCTTCTCTCTGCTCATTTACTCCTTCTTAACCCAAAATGCTGATAATGTTCATTGGGTGAAATCCTGGTCCCACAGAAGTCAATTGCAAAACTTCCACTGACTTCAGTGGGGCCGAGATTCCACCCATAGTCTTTTTTGTGCTGTAGGCAAACACCAGAGCATTGTGAACTACAGCAATCCTCAGCTCATTTCATATTAGCCTTTGAATAGCCATTAGATTGTAGGTGCTTTCATTTACTGCTAACCTGGACTGGATTCAACTTGGTATGTTAGGTGGTGAAAGCTTTTTGCAATTTTGGCTATGGAGTACATTGTCTCAGTTTGTTTCAATGTATTATTAGTTCTTATTAGATATTAGTGCTGGTCAAACTTTTTTTGTTTGAAACGTTTTTTTCCTCTGGAAAAAAGGGAGAGAAAGGAGGGGAAATTGAAAATGATTCCCCTCTCCCCCCATTTTTATTTAATTGAAAAACTGAAAAATTAAGTGAAAAGGCTTAAGCAAAACAAATATGCCTTTCCCTTTGGAATCTTTTGCTGAAATTATGCAGCATTTTTGACCAGCCCTATTAGTTTTGCAATTACATTAAATGGTGATTCATGTATTGTCATTTTGCCACTAGCAAACACTGGTCTGAGAGTAAGAATTCATGAATGGGATCAATTGACTGGGCTCCTGGGCAAAGGGATCCCAGCGCATGTGGATCTCTCCACGCTCCCACGGAAGTGGGAAAGGGCCATTTTAGTGGCACTCCCTTCCCCTTTGCAGGGGCTGTATCCAGGTGTAGGTTTTAAGAACAGGAATGGAGTACAGAGGGACCCAAAAGCAGGGGATTGGCTGATCTCTGTATTCCCATTCCTTGCAGACACTGTAGATATCCCATGGGAGTTAACGTAGCTTGAAGCAGAATTATGTACCTTCTATCCTCTCCATAGCTGCTACGGAGCATCTACAGGATGATCCAGCAAGTGGCAACACAACTCCTTTTGGAGTTCTTCCCACAAGTCTCCAGGATCGTTGCAGATGGGAGGCCTATTTCCTGTAACTCTGCAGGGGCCCCAAGCCCCTCTGACTAGAGCAGATGATTAGAGGCAAACTCCACAATGGGAACCTCACAGACGTTTCCAATCCCTCTGGCCCCTCCCTATGATTTCTCCACGAGAAGGGACAGTGTTAGCCTAAATTTTTATGTGGGCTGGAATTAAGAGCAAAATTCCATGGAAGAATTTGCTATTTATGGCACAGTACATAATATGCAGTTACATTAATTAAAAGAAGCTGTACATTCAGTAGACACTCATCTGATTTTGGTGAGATTCACTCCTGTATAGTTATAGCATTACCTTACTTTGTGTGTGTGTGTATGCCTGCTTACTATAATACTGTCAGTCCGACCTCTCTGCTATAATAAAACTATTTGGCACAAAATCAGAATGCCGTATTAGGCCCCAATTCTAAATGCGTATCCCATTGAGTCCCAAGGGTTCCTGCTTGAGGATCCCAATACAGGATTAAGGTTTCAATAACTTATTACTTCTCCCCTTCTCCCCCCGCCCTCCCACAAAAAAACCCCATACTGGGAAAACAGCAATTAAGAAAGAGAGAGCGAGAATGTCGATTTCCAGAAAAATGGTTTTTCCCTTGGAAGAATGTTCTCAAGCGAACCACATAATTCCCTCCCAGCCAAGAGAAAATGACAGTGAAACATAAAAATGGCTAATCACTGTAAGAGAAGAAATGATTAGTACTTTTACCGTATGTGTGCTGCCCAGTAAGGCAATTGCATGGGTGCAACAGAGAGCAGATTTTGCCTCTAACTGTTCTAGCTTTTTTCTTTTATTTGCTGCCTGCCCTCTAGGTTGTGTCTAGTGTTCCTGCAGCCTACAAATTCATTCAAACAGAATTTTCTTAATCACGTCAAGCCTGAAGAAATATGAAGAGTATGTAGTGTTGGTTGAATTATACATGGCATTTTTCACAGAATACCTGTTTTTAAATTATTCAGTGTGTTCTATAGGTCATCAAATAATAATCAAACAGGGGAATTCCCAGGCAGATGGCTTAACCAGTTCTGGCCCAAATCCTGAAAATACTTATGCAGATGTTTAACTTTACACACGTGAAGAACACTCTTGAGGTCAGTGGAAGTACTTGGATGAGAAAAATTAAGTGTGTGTACCAGTGGTTGTGCAGAATCAGGACCTTTGTGGTATCTCTGCACCAGATCAGAGCAAAGTGTTAAATTAGGGATTAGGATCTGACCCCACTACATAATACTTGCTAGGATTCCTCTTTTCTTTCTTTTCTAATTGATATTACATACAATATTCTCCAAATTTCCAATACCTCCCAAATTGCCTCTGGCTTTCAAAATAAGTGTCAATGGAATTGCAAATGTGCATAATTCCCTTAATCGCTTAGAGTACATATCCAGTACAGACTGGATGCTTTTTAAAATACCTTCAATGAATGGAAGGGAGGCTGACTTTGATACATAACATGAAGGGAATTTCACACAGATGTTACACAATTTTGATAAACAACAACACCTGCAGCTGCTAGATTTTGTGTAATTCATTTCCACTATGTACTCTGGCTTAAGTACATGGTGGGTCCCTTTTCTCCATGTTAAGCCTTTTAAATTAGTTTGTCCTGAATAGGCAAAAATTAGTCTCTAGTTTGCCTTCTACAGAATTCACAGATTGGAATAGTGAAATCTATCCAGAATTAATTATTTTAAGATGTTGTTTTCCACTTAATTAATTTTTCCAAACCAGTTTCCTATTTTCCTGCTATAAAATCCTGCCAAAAACACATTTTTGGCAAACAGTAAAATAATTCTCGTAACAGACATTTGAAATAATTTGTTTTGCTAGCTCCAGAAATTAGTGAAAAACTGACATTTTTTGATCAACTGTAAACATGTTGTGATCCTTGATAATTTCCTGCCTCTTGACATACCTGACACTTAGTTAATATAACTGGAGAGACAATGAAGAGACTGGTTCTCATGACTATAATTTGAATTCTAAAGCCAAGTTAACTGTGAGAAATGACATTATTCAGATTATTGTAAAACTGGATTTTTTCACAGTGTGTGAAAAGTATTTTATTTTAGGGCAAAAATAACTGCAGTTTAAGGACCATCAACGAGCTCTTTGATAGGAAATTTTTCCTATCAAAGTCACTCTGTCAGAGTTCAAGTCAATAGAAAATATTTGTGGCATTGTGCAAGGCCATGAAAGGAAAAATCTTTTCATCACAGTGCAAAGCCAAGTTAACAGTCTCTGAATCATGCAGATTTTAAATACATTTGGTATTCAATCAGTTGATGTATTAGGTTGCTTGTGTCCTGATCTTCCCTGCCCTACAAACTCAAATCTTTCAGTAATGTTAATCAGCATTTTGGGAATTCAAATGAGAAAGGTGGAACAATTTTTAGAGCCTGCTATATGAATGAGGGGGCTATGTCCCATTTTCAAAAGTCACCTAAGTGCTTAGCAGTCTATGTCCTATTGAAAGTCCTAGTGGACTAAGGGCCAGATTTATTGAAGTATTTAGATGCTTGACAATTCCGATAGGCACCTATTGGCCCAACCAACCAATTGCAAGTAAATTGCAATACTCAGGCGGTTGCGGTTTGTAAATACTATTGGACAATTTGCTCTAATGCAATTTGTTGTACAGTGTAAAGCATTCCCTAGGCTCCATTGTGTAAATTACTTGATATCTTGTCCAGATTTACCTCACACATGTTGCACTAATCCCAGTGGAATACTCTTGTTTGGTATAAGCACAATATACTTGAAAAATCATATTAACCACCATTGATTCAAATAACCATATGCTTAGCTAATATAAAGTGAATTATTTAGAAAATAACTCATTTGGGGTAAAAAAAAAAGTTATAATGATTCTTTTCCCCAAAAAGCATTAGTCGGCAGCATGAAGTATAACAAGCATCTGATGTAGGCCCAGGAAGATATAGCATATAATCACTCTGAAGCGATACATTTTCATAAATACAGAGCTGCCCCCACTGAAATCAATGGGTGTGCTGTACATTGTCTTTTCATAATATTTGTTTCTTCTTTTCAAGTACAATACTATAGCTTCAAATTTGAATTTGGGAACATAGCGGAATTTGCTCATAAAAGTAATGTTGGTCGTTTTGGGCATTACTGTCTCTGAAAATTAGCTGGTCCACATAAAGTTTATGTTTCTGCTGACTCAGGGCTAGATCATACATTCATCAAAGTCAGTAGCAAAGCTCCTATTGACTTTAATGGGACGGGATCAGGGACTTAATTAGAAAATAGTGCAGATTCCCATGGCAATGTGAGTGTGTATCCTTTTCAATGAACTTCTAATCAAACTCCTGTAAACCTAAACTTTGACTTTCCTGTTTTATTTCAGGTATTTGATAACTGATAATGTTTTCTGAGATTTTAACTTATTTTTATGCAGCCCTAAGATGATATTAATTCTTTAAACCTACTTTGGATGCACAATCTAACCAAAAAAAAGCAATTAACTTTTAAAAGGAAAGAAAAAAAGTTATATGTTGATTTGTTCTCAAGTATTACATAGGAATTGGTTTGAATTCCCTGAAAAAGCTATTTGTTTCTGTTATTTACAATGCAGGCATTATCGATTGTGCAAACAGGAAGGATAGGTAAATTCTGCCCTGCATTCCATTTTTCAAGTCACGTAGAGTTTGATGCAAAGCCCACTGAAGTCAAAGGGAGCCATTAGTACTTGGATCAGTTCCATATGGTGTACACGGGGCCGAAGTGGCGCATAATTCTCATGCTTGCCCTCATCACAGGGGTGACTTGAGAAAATGAAAGAAGGAAGCCATGTATTTATGAATTCTTATTCCTAATGTCAGTTTCCTTTGAGTTGTTTCCAGTCAAATCTAAATTAATATTCCAGTAGGTAAGCCACACGAATTCAGGATAGGAAGATAATGACCGATAGTGTATATGTATATATATGTGCTTAGTTGAAAAACATTAAAATATCAGAGAGGTCCTATTGATGGGATTTATTGGTTGGTAGTCAGATCTGTCAGAGTCCCAGCTCTTGCCAACAGACTGTATTCTTCTGGCTTATTCTGTCTTTAAAATGTAAAGTAAAGATAGGTAACTGATTAGACGCAAACATAACTCGAAAAAACTGATCTGTCTCTTGCTCCTCCAGATTCTTGTAATAATTCTTGTGATAATAGCTTTGGAAGCAAAGAAAAATATCTTGGTTTCTCATTCTTTGCCAGCCCATTCTGGCTATTTTAAAGTTACATTAGGGTGAGTTAGTGGAAAAAAAAATCCTTGGACTGGGAGAAATTCAAGCTGCTGTCATGCCAAATTTTCAGAAAGTGATAGTCTTTTAACATACAACTTAGATGGTATTTCTGATTGAAGTGTTTATACTTTCTATACAGGTTTACCTGAACTGTCTGATTCTTTCATAAGGGGACTTCATTATTTCAGAGCTGAACTGTTATAATGAGTTTTGGAACTGTCATGTTGCTTCTTGGTCTGTTGAATTCAAGTGTCTTGTAGTAAAGCAGATTGTAGCATTAGATGTTCCAGATTCAGTCTGTGGGCACCTGCCTTGCTTTGGCAGGATCTCAGTGAGAAAAATACCATGAGATAAGAACTTCTCAAATTCTATCCAAGGAATGAAATTTTGCAAGAACAATTAATGTGATCTTTTTCAGTGCTGGACTGTTTAAGTAGCAAATAAACACAGGACTGGATTCTGTTCCCATGTTATTTTCACATCAGTGTATCTTCATTGACTTTGGTGTAGTCACTCCTGATTTGCACCAGTGAGAAAGAGCAGAATCAGGTCCAAGAGGCAGAATCAGACCAAAGTAAGAAGGGAGAGAGAGAAAGAAAAAGAGGGAGACAGACAATGAGATAGAGAGCAGAGGTGGCCAACATTTTCAGAACTTGAAGTTTCTAATAAAAATTTGATTTTCAGTGGAAAAAAAATCTGTAAAATTTTGCTGACAATTTTGTTAATTTTTTTCTGGCGGTGGAAGGATAGTCCAAACAGTTCTATAGCTAATATATTTAGATGATCAAAAGTTTTTGTCAAGATTTTGGAGTTTTGACATTTCTTTAAATGTTGACTTTTCAAAAAACTAGTGGAAACTTTTGAAAAGCTCCCATTAACTGGGTTTTTGACCAGCCATATGAGGGACTGAGAGAGAACTGCATGCCCTCTCGCCTTGATCCAAGAGCCCATTGTCTTTCCACTGACAACAGCAGGTTTTGGATCAGGCCCTCTCTGATTTATCCAGACACATTCCTTCCCTTTGTCTTGTCTTAAACAGAACAAATGTGAAATAATTTATTGGGATACTTTAATATAAAGAACAGTGATCTAAATCGTATAGCAATACAGCACATTTACACTCTAGAGCAAGAATCTCTTTTCATCAGCATGATTGGTCCATTGTTTATAAGCATCCTCCAGATAAATTTGCATTGCATGTCATGGCTCTTGTTGATTGAATAAGTATTAAACCACTTGCTTTGTTAATTCCAGGGTCCTTTTGGCAAAACGTTTTTTCACAATTTTGTGCCAAGCCATTGAAAGTCAATGGTTTAATAGATATGTCATATTATTTTAAATGAAGGTGTAAATTATACTGTAATAGAATAAAAATAAATTTGAAATCACCAACATGTAATGGTAAAAATTTTATATTAAACTTTGGGAATGTTAATTAATTATCAAAATGAATAACATTCTTCAAAGGGACTTGTCAGCACAGCCCACTTAAACCTCAGAAGCCAAAGGGTCTCTGCTGATAGGTTCTATTGAGGATGAGGGCCTAATAAATAAATGGTATGAAAATAAAGACTCCATACCTTGGCTACTGTCATGTCTATCTTTCATCTTAAATGATTTCTGCCCTTTCTATTCAAATGAATAAATTCTAATACCCATGTATTTATAGTATATTAACAATATAAGCAGTGCTGCGGAGGATAGTTTTGTTTTAGTTTAAAACACTTAACTCTTTTTAATAAAGTACTTAGTCCTGGGCATATGAAAAAATTTATATACAGAAACAGCGAAAAAAAGAGCCTTCCGGAGAAAATTAATTTCCTTCACTCTGCTCAAGTTTCAGAGGAAATTCCACGTTATCACTCCAGAGAGTATCCCACAAAAGAAAACAAGTAGAAAGAAATCTTTTTTCCAATCATTAAAAAGAACCCAAATGCGGGGTTGCATTGTTTCCTCTCAATTGGACAAGATTGACTACACATGCTGCTTGAGTGATTCACAATAAAAACGTACTTTTAACTCCTGCATTAGCCTAGATATGTGTAAACATAACCCCATGAAAATTAGTTATAAACGAACTTCACATAGGCAAGATCTTGTTTTGTGTTTGACCTACAGAATTCAGTAGGTCTGGGTGTGAATACAATTGCATAATGCATAAATATATTCTTCAGCAGGGTTAAAGATTTTTTTAATCATGTGTCTTTTAGGCCCTGATCCTACATCCCATGGACGTTTTGTCATTGAATTCAATAGCAGCAGGATTTGAGCCCTTACAAAATACAATATATTGGCAGCTCTGTTTTTCTACAGTTCCGTGCTTATCCACTGAAAATAAGAGCAATAGCAATGCAATCTTCCTCATATTGCTCCGTTCTTGTCTCAGCCCTGACCTGGATGGAACACTTTGAAGGGAAAGATATTTACCATCAAATAGCTTTCTTGAAAAGACTTATGAGAAGAATATTGACCACGGGCAGTCCAAATTAGTTTAGACAACTCTGTACAAAAACTACACCAGATAAAATTAATACTTGATCCTGAACTGACAAGAGCAAGAAATTCAGAGCTGAGGCAGTTGAAGGAGAATCCCAATCACACCTGAACATCAAGACCTTTGCACATCTTCATATAAACACCATGCAATAAAATCACTCACTGACCACAAGCAGTTGACCTTGTGATCTGTTAATTGATGACAATCATGAATTCTGAGAAATAAAAAACTACAAATTGAGCAGCCTCCATCTTTCTGTAGCTTGACCAGCCATTATGGAGTGAGTCCAGCAAAAAAAAAAAAAAATGTTCAGGCTTCACAATGCTCAGTAATATCTCATACCAAACATAAAAAGAACCATCTCTTTTAAGCCTGCGGCTGCAGGAGTGGCAGACTGTTCCGTGCAGCATTTTGCACCAATATATTCCTCTTTTGTTCCAAAACAGACAAATTAAATCTCTACCCCATCTAACCAGCACAGAGCACAGCCAAGTCTTAAATACTTTCTGACAGCTCTAATCAGAGCTTCCCCCTGTTTGAAGGGCCCAGAAACAGCAAATGTATCAACATTACATGCAAAGCAGAGGCACACCGTTTTATTTTGCTACACACTCTCTCTCTAGGCTTGTACCTCGGCACATGCATAATGAAACATGGACATGGCACAAAATAACTCACAGGATATCAGTCAGTTTAGAGCCTGGCGATATGCAGGCATGAAGGGGAAAGTAAGGACATAGATAGAGTTTTACATGATGGTGCAAAAAATTATGTTTTCAATGATCATTAAAAGCTCAAAACAACATTTGCTTGCAGAAAGCTGGTTCAGTTCAGTTGCTGACGTGTTGAGGCATGTAAAATAATACTGGCTATTTGACACGGTTCATCATGGCAATCAGCACTGTGTAGCATGGGGAGCACGGAGCAGATCTTCAACGTGATGTATTTTAACAGTTGTCGTTTTTTAACCAGTACAACACACCGTCTTGTGTCAGTCCCTGCTCTGAAGCAGCCATGACAATACTTATTTCAGCCGTTTACAAACGGAGTTGCTGTACACGTGCAATAGAGAAAAGAATGGAAATAGTGAGTCAGATTCATCCCTGGTGTAAGCCTGTTGAAGCCAATAGAGTTAGACTAGAGCTGTATTTGGCCTGTGGCCTCTTCCTGAGCAAATCACTGCCTTCTATGTGCACACAAAACTCCCAGGTAAGTCAGTGGGAAACGCAGGACCAGGACTCATAGGTGCTTTTTTTCTTGCAGTCTGGAGCCAGTCAAAAGGCTGTGCCATGCTTTTGCTCCCAGGAAGCTTTGGAACTGTTACCATTGTCTTCCCTGGGACTCGGATAAGAGCCGCTGTCTCTGAGATGGCTATTTCTCATATTCACTTTAGAGCGCAATGTTTGGCTGATTAAATGAATCGTATCTGCATTATTTGCTGTTTATTGTTACATGCATGACGGTGCATAGCATTGGGGGGGGTGCAGTCTGTGTGGGTGGGTATTTATGTTTGACTTGAGCAGGGGGTTTCTGGAGCTGGTCCTCATTACTGGTAAAAGTGAAGTACTTACTGTAGAAAACACACATCTTCCTGGGCAGCTCACAAGTTACCGTTGCCTTTGGGCACATTTGTATCGGCCCATTCTCTGGGGGTTATTTTTATGTTCAAGGAATGTGGATTTTCTACATAGCGTCTGGAAATAAGTAACACCCACTGACTGTGCCTTTTGTTGAATTTTCATACATTAACCCCATAAAAATACAATATTGTATACAGCACACAAAATATACAGTATGCAGATGGCATGCATTCTAATTAAGGGTTAACAATACTTGCAAAGTGAATTGAATGAGCAAAACACTCTCTTCCTATTTCTTAGTGAGGAACATAAACACAGACGTGAAATCATCTGAGTATTTTGTAGTAATAGAACTCATCAGCAGTATTGCTTAGTGGATGGAACCCTGAATTGGGACTCAGGAGATCTGGCTTCACTTCCCAACTATGCCACTGTCCTTTTACTGACCTTGAGCAAGTTACTGCACTACTTGGTGCCTCAGTTTCCCCATATGTAAAATGGGATAACGGTACTAATCTCCTTGATAAAGCACTTTGAGATCATCTGCTGACAGAAAGTGCTGTAAGACCTAGGTATTTATTATTATTATCTGTACAAAGAAGGATTCATTTTGTTTTGTGAAGATGTGACACAAAGGCCAATTGGTACCAGTGGGCAAAGAGTTCACTGCTCTGTCAGCAAAGCTCAACAGGCCTGACAAACTCACTACACCTAACACAGTCTTTCATATTATTTATCTATACTGTCTTGTAAAATGTCAAACAAAGTTGGATGGTCATTAACATCATTATGAAATGTATGTACTGATGATAGTCAGAGTTATGTGTACTTTCTAAAATACGTTTGAAACACTGTACAAGGCAGAGTTGACCAACAGGTTTTCTGACACACAAAGCATGTCTATTCACCTATCCCTGTCTCTCATGGAAATTAAGCATTGTAAACCAAACACAATGGGAGCTACATCTGCATTCCGAGACATGTGGATGTGAACTCAACATGGAAGTCAGCATGTCAGAGAACAAAGAAAGCAGGGCATTTGAAATGTTTACAGGACTATAAATGGGGCACAAGTAAGATATTTTGGCTGTCCAGCATTGAGGGAGCAAAATGACAGTGTTTTTTGTGGCCATGAATGATGGATTCCAGCCACGTGGATTGGTGATGCTGGGAAAGATTGCCTTAGGCGAGAAAGTATTTTAGACAAGGATTTTTGCCCATTAAAATTTAGTTTAGCTTCTAATAAGTGGGTTATACTCTTGTTTCATGTGTAATCATTTCTCTTTTCATTATCCTTACTCAGTATCTCTCAAATGTTAATCTTGGTTAATAAAATTATGATGGTTTTCACTATAATAATATCTCAGTGTGGTGGTTTTATAAAGGCCCTGATCATTAGTTGTACCAGTTAAGCTGTGTGCACACTGTCTCTTTGGGGACCGCTTACCTGGTAATTTCTGTGAGTGTCCAGTGGTTAAGGGCTGGACACTACAGGGGGATGCTTCTGAGGAGTTCAGGGAGTAGGGTTTACTTGGTGTTAACCTGCAAAATAAAATAAGGGCTTGAGAGAGCTGAGAACCTTATTTGAGTGGCTAACAGACTGGGAACGCAAGGGAGCTGACATCCAGTTTAGCAGCAGCAAGTTGCTCCCCTGTTGAGACAGGGTGGGCAGGACGTTGGTAACATGGTGACTTTCAGTCCTGGGTACCCTGAGAAAGGGTCTCAGAAGGATTTTGAGATTTTGAAATATGGCTTCATTCTGAATAGGAATGAAAAGTAAAAATGTCAACATTCTCTCTGAAGAAAAAAAACTGGGGGGGTGGGGATTATTTGGGGTCATTCTAAATGGTTCATTTTGCCCAAATCAAAATGTTTTGCTATGATTCTGACTTTTTAAAAATACTGTATTATATGACGAGAATGGCAAACACAAGGATTTCAAAATGTAAAGGGGTTTACAAATGAAAACGTCGATGTGGTTCATTCAGACCATGTCAAAATAAAACCTTTTGACACGGTCAGCATTGTCTTTTTGGTTTTCTTCCAAAACAAAATTCTAGTGCCGTTGACCCAATTTCATCAAGTGTCTCAGTTCTGGCAGAACCATGTGTTCTCATGGAATAGCTAATAACCCTCTAATATCTAATAACCCTCTAATATCTAATAACCATTTAAGTTTCTCTGAGCAGCTCTAATATTTACCCTGTGAGCTGCTGAACATCTGATTTCATTAGTGTACCTTACACTTCACTTCGCCATTAATAGCTCAGAGTTTATCTACTTCAGATTTCCGCTATTGCCCCACTAGCCTTTATTTGTTGCCAGATCATTATACACTATAAAATATATTAAAATAGCCTTACAAGTCTAAAAATAAAAGCTAAAAAGGAAGAAAAATTCATCAGTCAGGCCAAAGCCTCCACCATTAACTCAGCTGATCATTAACAGGCCCCACTGAAGTGCCCTTGTATACGCTTACAACATGTGCTGGAGTACTTACAATGCATACCAGGGTGAGCTAGGAAGGGGCTTTTAGCCATTACTATGAATTTCCTTCCTTTTGTGGGTTTAAATCAGATCATTAGCATTATTTGCACATATTTGGAGGGTTTCATTTCCTTTAAATTTGGGGGTGGGGGATGGCTTGGCCATAATCAAATGAAAAGAGAAAACAAAGGAAGGCAGAAAGGAGAAAGCTCCTCACCTGCTGAGAATGTGCATAAAAGAACGCAATAGTCATTGTCATCTGTCATTTAAGGCCCAGATTCAGGAAGGTATTTCGGCACATGGTTTAAATCCGTGTAACCCATGCATGCTATTCAGAAGAGCACATAAGCACATGCTCAAGCCCCACTGACGTCAATGGGATTTAAGCCTTTGCTTTGTATTAAGCACATGGTCAGTACTCTCTTGCACAGGGACACTTTCCTGAACTGGGGCCTAATTCATAAAAGCGGTAGCTGTAGCTCGCCGGGGGCCTGAGCCGGCAGTTTCTATGCCAGTGAAATTCCTATTGACGTTGCAGGGAAGTCTGGCCTTGTGTGGGTTGCAGGATTGGGCCCAGTTGTGTACAGATGAAATTTTCAAACGTCTTGTTTGCCAGATTGCAACAGCTCCTTCAGACCCTTCACAGTACAGTATTTGGATGGAGGTTGAAATACCAGACCTGCCTGTACTTGCTTGGGCCACAAAAATACCCTCCCTGCTTTTCAGACGTTATAACCTGCCTTGCCCAACCCCCTAAAAATATGCGGGCTCAGAGATCAATACGCCAGCTAACTATTCCCAGCTGAACAGCTGCAGATGAAATGGGTTTGGTCTCCAAGCATTCAGCACCATTGCAACAGCTGGAAGAAGCCCTTCCTTTTAAATACAAAATGGAGGAACAAAGTGGGATTCTGTATTCAGCTACTTAAATATTGCTTGCAGCATTACATTGGATACAAATGAAGAGAGAAGAGCTTGCAACTGTATTTGCTATTTGTAAAAGGAATACCAAATTAGCCCCATGATAGCTGTGCACCTATATATTGTAAACGTCATCCTAACACATCTGGTCGGCAGTTTGGAAAACACCACGAGTGTAACGGTTAACTGTAAAGCTTTCCTTAGGGCAATATTGTAGGTCTTTTGATTACTATTCTCAATCAATTATCTCCTTTTGTCATAGAAAACATTGAAGTGTGATTATTTTCTCTCTTTGAAAATTTAAATCTAGCCCCCCCCTTTTTTTTTGCGGTGTATTTTTAATGTGTTGTTTCATGAAATGGGCCCCTGTTAATGAAATTCAAATGCAAAGGTATAATAGGCAACATCCATCCCTGCAGCAAGTCCACTGCAGCTAATGGATTTACATCAAGAATGAATTTGGACTTTGATATGAAATGAATGGGGAAATGATGCCGTTTGGAGGACAGTTAATCAATGAGTCGATGGCCTGGTTTTCAGAGGTGCTGAGCATCTGCCAGTGCCAATGACCACATTGGGAGTTGTGATCCTCAGCACCCTTGGCAATCAGGCCATGGCTGTATAACTATTTCCTGTGCAAAAAATACATTACTCTTGACAACTGCTCAATGACAGTTTATATAACTACCTTAAAAAAAAAAAAGACAAAATAACAAAAAAATCCCCCAGCAACTTAACTCTGCATAAAGGACTCTTTTCAAAAGAGATTACAGTTTGATCATCTACTACTCTTGGGGGGCCATGAATTAAGCAAGGCTATTAGTGCTGACTCCATGACATCATGCACTCCAAGATCTTGTTGTCAAATGCTGAACTCAACATAGGAAGTACAAACTATTCTGACTGATAAGCCTGGTCATGTTTGAGTATCACGAGGTCATCCTAGTATATTTCTGGAGTTGATTTGGTGACAGGATCCTCTGCAATGAGCAGGGAATCACTAATCTGTAGTCAATTGATGCCGCGTTCCATTTGAAGATACTTACACTGAGTGTTATATCATTTGTTATTAATTCCATCATGTGCGCCAAAAATGAATCTCATTTCATGCATCCGATTGTTTGGGCATCATGTGCCACAGAAACATATGGGCCTCGTTTGAAACTCCTCCAAATCATAGAGGTCCATGTGCAACTGATAAAGGCCAATTTAGTTGGGGGAGGTGGGATGGGGAAGAGTGATCTCCAGTCAAACCCAAAAAGGACGCCCTATATGTTTTCTAAGTGCTAAACCCACGGGAAATTACTTCATCAAAACCTGATCCAGACCACAGTAACGAAGACTGTGATGTAGCCAGTGTTCAACCATGTTGACTTTACAGTACTGGAATTAATCCATCTGCATTGCAGCTCAGTGAAATCATTTCCAGGCCAGAGTGTCTCTGAGGCTGACTTCATCTTTTCAGGCCCAGATGCTGAACCCACATCGCTAGGGGAATTAATGACATAGATGAAGTATTGTGAGCTTTTTCACAATGACAGCTGTCTGGTTTGATGGGCCCCTGTCAAATTTTTGTTCAGCATATCGTAACCCAGAGAGCTTTTTCCAGTGGCAATTTGCAGCTTTGTCTATGGATCTGGTCTGTGCTCTCTGTCTAGTACTGTAGGTCGTCTTTGGGAGTTAGCCATTCCAGAGTTTTGCTAACCAACTCTGATTACTTTTTTTGGAGCTGAACTTTTCATACAGCTGGAGACAGGAGAATACACTGTTTTGTTCTTCATCCTGGAGATTGCTTAATTTAAACTCTCATAAAAAAAAGCCCCAACACGATAATTCTCCTGTGACCCAGGGGCTAGTGGGTTATTCAGGGTGTGAATTAAATGTAACACTATCACAGCTTGTGTATCTACAGTTCTTCTTTAAAAGATGTCATAAAAGTATGCAGCTTTTCTTTAATGTATGCCATTCCCGTATTTAGAATAAACATATCACAGCATAATGATGTTGTTATAAATGAATTTTAGGAGTAACTTCTGTTGTCCAAACTGAAACTTAGCTGTTTTTCTGCTATAAAAATATTTCTTCCCACTGGAAAATTAAAGCTACCCTAAAATATGAACTTTGATGAACCCTCCATAACCTCATTCTAGATAAATTTCTTAACCTCTGGAGGCTCCAAAGAAAAGCTAAACTAAGCCTCGGTGAGAAGAAACTTACTTTCAATTTACATTTTTAATTGCTTGTATGGAAATGAAAAAGTATTTCTGAAGTGAAAAAAAGACACAAATTAAGCATTTTCATAGCCCTTTTAACTACCCATTTAGTTTTCTCTCTCTTGATTTTATTCTTTGTTACCAGCATGACTTAAGTCTCAATATAAATATCTGGATTTCACTTGGATGATTGATACACAGTGCAAATATTTCATATTTTAATAAAAATGAGGGACTTGTATACATTGAAATATCACAGCACATAAAATAATCTAGTTTTATGTCAATTATCTCACAGCCATGAGGAAACCCACAGAAATTCTGGTTCTGATTTTTTGTTTCTGTTTTGGGTTTTTTTTTTGTTTTTTGTTTTTTTTTCTGTTTGGGGGGGGGGGGCGCTTTGTGTTCTTTTTCTAAATAAAACTAAAATCCAAAGAGCTAGATTCTCATCTCAGTGAAAGCACTGGAAATCCATTGAAAGCTGGCTCACTCACTCCAATGAGTTTCATGGATGTATATGAGGGTATAATGTCTGAATATATGTACAATCTCCCCAGCAATTAACTCCACTCGTGACAATAATTTTCTATCAGATGTTGTACTGAGGGATTATTCATGTCAACCTCGGCAACCACTGGGAGGTATGAAGTTTCACATGTAAGTCTATGTGTTGCTGATCCCTGAAGTTATATGAAGTCTTGCCATTTCAGTGAATGTTTAGCTCAGAGACACCCCCAGAGCTAGTTAAACTGTCGAAAACAAAACTGTAACATTTCTAAGGTCATTTATCAAAAGTGAAATGATTCCTTATATTATCATGTGCATTTCTATTAATGATCTTAACTGGTGCCAAATGCAAATGTATACAATAAATGTGACCTTCAATTCTTCGGAAAGATATATTACTGAAAGCAATAACAATTCTCAGACACAATGAGAAAAGCGAGTAAATCCAGAAAGGGATTCATCAAGTCTGTATAGTTATACTATACTTTCTACCACTGTACCTAAACCATGTCATGTCATATCATGAAGTTTGTTTACTTTATTTCTATAAAAAATGCATGTGAGTTTAGTAAATGTAATTAAACAGAAACATTGTGAAGCAGTTCGACACAGCTCTAATTTGATTTAAAGGACTGGATGATAACAATCTTATAAACATAACCTGATAACCTTTTCCCCCTTTTTAAAAATCTAAATAAAGGAATAATAATAATGAAATACATCTCGGTTTTGGGAACTGAGATGAACGTGAAGATTCTTTTCTCCTGTTCTGCGGTCAAAGCCTTTGCTCCAGTGGAATAAGAAATGTTTTACATTCAAAATAAACTGTTTTTGGATTACTCATATTTTGCATTCTGTCAGAACGGGATTTTGATAGCTTTACTCATAGTGGGTGAAATCCTGGCTTAGCTGAAGTAAATGGCAAAAGCTCCTATTGTTTTCAATGGAGCCAGGATTCCACAGATTAAATTACTTCTTGAGTAATCCCCATTGATTTCTGAGGAGAATGGTCCTACTCATTATGAGTAAGGAGGGCAGATCTTTTAAGAGAACCAGTTTGTTATATTATTAATGATGTGTTCGGGAGCCCAGAGCATTGGATAGAGTGTCTTTTTAAATTATTATCATTTAAATCTAAATATATAAACAAATTAGAGTTTAAGAGATTGTAGAAAAAATATTGAACTATTAATTGTCTACAGATCTGACCTTGGTACACTCATCAGCAATAGGCAGATCTAAAGATGATGGCCCAAATCCTCATAGGTGTTTCAGATCCTAATTTCCGTTGATTTGGAATCTGGGCCAATAAATCGTAAGTATCTTATATCAGTAGGAGATCAATGTATTTCTACGTAACAATGGAATGTGTGGTTCTTAGACTTATTAAAAACATATATATCCCACAAATGGTAGTTGTTGGACTATCACAAATAGATTTTCATGTTTGTTTTCATATTCTGTAGGTTCATCCCTGATGTAACTGCTCTAAATCAGTCGAATTACATAAGGAATTAATTTGATTCAGTAAGATTATTTTAAAAGGACACTGTCAATATGAAACATAATCCTTTTTAAAAACATGAATGAAAAGTCATTTCAAGCACTTACCCATCAATTGTCCTATAACTGTTTGTGTTTGTACAATCATATATTCTTGGCAGGGTTGTTTGTTTAATTTTTCTCTCTCTTGGTGTGAAAACCTGACAAAAACACCAGGAAAAACTGACTACGGGGAAACCAGTGAAACTGACTATACCCAGCAACAGTCAAATGCCCAAGGGAAACAAACAGGGGAAAAAATAAAGAGCCATTATTATTTTTCCTCTGATCTCTTTCAGTGACAGTGATCTGAGGTGCTATTTGTAACAATACAAAACAAAACCATTTGCAGGAGAAGATATAGTTTTTAAGGTGACTTTGTCCATTAAAGATAGTACTTTATAACCACTAAATATACAATTGTGCTTTAAGACTCTTTGACTGAACAGGACACATAGTCTACCGTGTTTGCAGATTTAAAATTTAAAGCATGATTTATATGGTTTATAACTTTGCTGTTAGTAAAAGTGATTGAATACTATGGGTCGAGACAATTATTAATTAAGGCCTTTTATTTGCTTCACAAATTATTCTCAAGCCAGTCCTGATTTCTGCAAGTGCAAACAAACTCAAGTACTTTGGGCTTATCCTTTTCAAACTGTGGGTTGTTCACACATATAAGGAGCTTTGGAGATTTACAAACCTATTTGTGATACTGACAGTCTTACAAATATTAGCAGAGAATGAATATCAACTCCATAAATAGCGTGGAATGAAATGAAATGAGTGAAATGTGAGTATTTTATTCACAAATATATTTCAAATCCATTTTTCTACTAAAGAAAATAGAGAGAAACAGATTTTCCTTACTCA
Source organism: Mesoclemmys tuberculata (assembly GCA_007922155.1). Classification (NCBI taxonomy): domain Eukaryota; kingdom Metazoa; phylum Chordata; order Testudines; family Chelidae; genus Mesoclemmys; species Mesoclemmys tuberculata. The sequence continues at coordinate 23,717,710 of ML675622.1, forward strand.
TTTTCTATTGAATTTTCTACACGTCTTATTGTTCCTATAAGTTATAGAAGAATCACCGGTAGGCCTTTTTGTACACATATTTGCTATGTACCACCAGAATATGGATTCACTCTATGCAATATGGCTACGGTCTATATTATAACAATTAGAGTATAACAGGTTTTCAGACCTGTTACTTCAAAACTCCAGCTGTATGGAATAGGTAATATAAAACATATTGAGCTAGTGCCTTGTATAATAAGCCTCAAATATTCTCCTCAGCTCAGGAATTGGTGGGAACTACGGAAATGGTATATCTGATGATATATTCTTAACACAATGCAAGGGGCGTTAGCCATATATATCTAATTTAGGACTAGTGGGAGTCATATGGCTTAATGCCCTGTACAACAGGCTGTGAATATAGCACAGTACCTCGAAAGGCAGGATGCATCTTCTTTTGATTGTGCAAAAAAAGCTAAATTGTTTTCCCTTTTCTGATATTTTCCAGGGTTCTAGGAGGTGAGATGGAAAGAGAAAAATGAAAGCCAACGTGCATCATAATTTTAAAGCCAAGAAACTTCTCTTTAAAGCCTCTTGCCACTATGATTAACAATCACTGTACAAATAATCAAATGATAATGACATTTGGGAGTTATGGCCTCTGTTGCATTCCCCGTTTTGTGACTCAGCGTTCTGCAAAGTAGTTGGTAGGGTCAGGTGAATTATACAATACAATAAAAAATTCTAAATACTTCTTTGCAACTGCAAGCTATTCTGAGGTTTGAGTGACAATCATTTAATTTGCAACTTTTAGGTAGATCCCAAAAGCCATGAATTAAAGGAAGTATACCAAAGAAACTCAGGCCACGTGTATTTATTATTCATACATGCTGGGCTCCATTATATTTTTCAGCAGAACTAAAGGAGTTACATTAGCCCATATGTGGATGTGCTTTTAAGTTTATGGAATGTAAAGCAATAAAAGTGAACAAATACAGCAACTTTAAGGGGGAACCAGGAAAATAAAGTCCATCCTCAATTATAGTATATTGTAGAAAATGCCCTCTCTATTGCACTAGACCAGAGGTCCCAAAACTTTTTACATCGCTTCTCCCCTTACCTCTGTCTGTGCCCTCCCCCCAACCCAGCCGGGAGCAGGGCGCAGTCGGGGGCTGAGGTTGGGAGGAGGCGCTGGGCTGGCCGGAGCAGCCAGGGGACCCCGGTGGCTGGGCACCAGATGCCAGACGCCCGCAGCCAGGCCAGGCGCCAGGAGCCAAGGCCAGGGACCAAGACTGGCTGCGAGCTGGGGTCAGACCAGGGGTTGTGGGGGGGAGGGGATAGGGCTGGGAGCTGAGACCAGGAACCATGGCGGGGCACCAGGGACCATGGCAGCCGGAGCTGGTGGGCCAGGCGCCATGGACTGAGGCTGGTGCAGGGCCACAGCTGGGCCAGGGACTGCTGTAGGGGGCGGGTGGGGCAGGGTGAGCTGGGATCCAAGCAGTGATGACCAGGGTCTGTGGTGGCTGGAGCTGGGGGGCTGGGAGCTGGGAACTGAGTGTGGAGCTGTGGCTGGGTGCTGAGGTGGGGACTGTGGTGGGGTTGAGCTCCCCCCCCACTCCTATGGGGGCTGGCCTAAGCCCTGCCGTATCCTCCCCTGCCCCGGTGTTCATCCCTGCCCCCCAGGAGGGTGTGCCCCACAGTTTGGGGACGCTGCTCTAGACAATTTTTGTATGCAGTGGGGTTTGAGATTTGTAACGTGAAGTTAACATACGGGCCATGCTAAGATCGAAATCCTGCTTTCATATGTGCACACGCACGATTAAAGTTCAGCATCTGCTTACGTATTTGTGGGAGCCAGGTCAAAGAGTGATCCAGAACATCAGAAGTCAATGGAAGTCTCCCGCCGACTGGCCAGTGGTTTGGGTCAGACCTTGCCAGTAGCGCCATGGCGTCTGAGTGCGTGGTGTTGCTACGCAGATTGACAGTTCAGTCGTGGTTCACGGGATCTGAAGGACTCCTGCAGCCCTATCACACAAATCTGACAAGTCCCAGGAACACTTGTTTCAAACTGTATGGGATATTTTTTGTCCTGAGATGGGGTGTGTGAATAGCAGAGATGTCTTGGCAAATTAGGAAGTGTTCCACTGACGTGCCATTGACTGCATTGCATTGCATTGAACAGCAGGTCCTACACAATGTTCTCAGTGTGTTGCTGTTTGATTTAATGCTATACTCAGCTGTAAAAGTTCATACTTCAGAACTCTAACAAATTACCAATAATATTGAAACAGTAAACTGTTCTCCAGGTTCCCTGTAGTCTATTTCTGTACACCCCGGGGAGCTATTTAGCCCAATAACTAATGGGCACAGACAAATTTGAGCACCACTGAAAGCTAATGGCATCCACAAATATAACCAGATGTGTAACAAATACACAACGGTGTGATGGATAATACTTGTTAGAAATCCAAAATCAGACTCCACTTCCGGTTCCTTAAATCTAGACCTTGAGGGTAAGATAGAGGCAGGTTTCTTATGTGTGAAGTAATCATTATAGCTCAGGCCTCCAGCCAGGACTGGTTCTATTGGGTATAGATCATAGTTTCTCACCCTGTGGTATGCGTACCCCTGGGGATACACCAGACACAGGCTGGGGGCACCCCGGGGAAAACTGAGTGACGGGGAGGTGGGCGGCAGCTGCCGACTTCTGGGGAAGCCGTGTGGCCGCAGCCCACTTCCCACCCGGTCCCAGCTCCCAGCTGGGAGGCAGGTGGCAGCTGCTAGCTGCTGGGGGAGGCGGGCAGCAGTCCCCTGCTTCCCACCGGGTCCCAGCTCCCAAGTGGGAGCCCAGTGGCAGCTTCCTGCATCTCAGGAGGTGGGTTCGCGGCTGGGTGGCAGCCACCCGCTCCTCGGCTCCAAGCTGAGGGACAGCCTCCAGCGCCTCGGCTTGAAAACAGGCAGCAGCCGCCTGCCCACATCCCAGGGTCCCAGCTGGTGCAGAAGTCTCCTCTGCCCCAGCTCGGATTGGGTGGCAGTTGCCCACCTCCCGGTCTGGCAGCCTGGCAGCAGCCGCCTGCAATTTATCCAGTGGCAGCCCCCCTCCCTGGCTCAAAGCCCAGTGTCCAAAAAATTGACAACTATGACATTAACAACGATGACAGCCCCAGATTTTACCAGTTACCCTCTTTTCCTGTCTCTCTCTCACCCCTCCCTCCTCTCAAATTTATGGCAAAAAATTTGGCGCAGCGCTTTTTGTTCCCCAGCATTGGTATGCTACTCAAAGCCTCCTAGTTTTGGCCATCATCACCTCTAGCCCAGGTACATACTTGAGTTGTGCACCCCTGGTGTAAAGATGGTAACCCTACCCACACTAGATCTGACATCTGTCATCTCACGGCCTTATATACTCAGCCCTTTTTCCAACACACGGCTCACATTAGTCTGTAAATATAAAATACCGTGGAATATTGAGTGTTGGGGTACTTATTAAAATTTTCAGAAGTTAGGGGGTACTTGCTACTTAAAAGGTTGAGAAACACTGGTATAGATAAAGGCAAATGCAATAAATATAAGGTCTCATCTCAGAAGTGCTGGGCGTCTGCTGCTCCCAGGCCCACAGTACCTAGTGTTGCACAGGTTATAAGTATTACAAGGGCCCCCAATCAGCATCTCAATTACCCCCTGACAAATCTGGTCAAGAATATAGTATCCTTATATTGCATCCTACATAAATAAATACTGTCTGCAGTGTTGTTTTAATTGTTTTGGTCCCAAGATATGAGAGAGACAAGGTGGATGAGATAATATCTTTTATTGCGCCAGTTTCTGTTGGTAGAAGAGACAGAGTAATAACTACTGCAACAGAACACGATAAAGTACACCAATACCTATAGATGTATTGAACATGGAGAGAGAAATCCCTAGGATCCATTTCCTTTCCTTCACATCCTCCCATCTTCGATCAAGACTACGTCTCCCGCCAGCCAGGGAAGGCTGGAGAAGGGTTCCTGTAGAGTCTTTCCAGGCCATGAATGGCATGGCTAAAGTGGGCTGCTTTAAATTTAAAATACAAAAATTACTGCTCTCAAGATGTTTGATCTTGTATCTATATATTTAATCTATCTTGGTCATTCAGGTGACCTAGAAAAAATACAGCTACAAACAGATTAAATACTTTTCTGAGGACAAAATAGCTGTAGCTGCCACAGAGATGTAAGGCCTAGGTGATCACTGATGGCCTGGGAGAGTGCAAATAGGTGGTGAAGCATCCTTCAGGCAATCTCTTTGTTAAGATGTGACCCTGAAAAAGCTTGAGAACCCCTTTGTGATGCTGTCTGGAATAAGATGGGCCAATAATAATAACATTAATACCAATATGACAACATTGCATTGATTCTTACAAGATATGCCCCGTCAGATACCATTGGAAATATTATATTTTTTCTAAGTACGATAATATTGTTTATGTGGATGTACCATCTTTGTATTGTAAATTATGGTTATGTGTGATATATCTGTACCCAGAAACTTGTGCTGTGCTGCTGGGTTACAACCCCCAGGCAGATTAGCCTCAGCACTGTCCAGTCTGACTGAGGGCCAGTCAAGGGCTGTGAGCTATACAATGAGCCCAGGGAGAGAAGAAGTCAGGGAGTACACCTATGAGTCATCAGGACACGTAGGGACATGCCTAGGGACAGGAGCTCTAAGAGCTTTTCCCTGCCCATGCCCTATGAGCTTGTGTTTGAAACACAGAATGTACAAGCCACATGGAAGAAACTAAAAATGCAGCTTCACCATCTCTGTTTTGTCTTCATTCCTGCTTCCTACCTCTGGATCAACTATTCTACATTTGAAGCTGTGAGACAAAGGACTGAGACCTATCCAGGTACTGGATGTTCTCCAGAGGAACTGTACAAACCTTCAAACTTCAATACTGCTAACCATTTATTGTCTCTCATCTTGTTTATTTCTTTCCTTTGTAATAAACCTTTAGTTTTAGTTACTTAAGGATTGGCTGGCAACGTGGTATTTTGGGTAAGATTCAAACCAATATTGATCTGGCAATGTGGCTGACCCTTTGGGCATCAGAAGAACATTTTATACAATGAGCAGAGTTTTAAATAACTCCTCACTTTACTGGACCTAGTTGCTAATTGGGAGCCAGAGACTGAAAGGCAATAAAGGGAGCTGTGTATTATCTTTTTGAGGCTTCTTGATAACCAGTATGGGAAATCAGGAGCACTGTTTGAGACTGGTTGGGGGATCTAACTTCAGTGTTAGCCACCGGTTTGGGAGAATCTGCTCTTCCTTTTGCAGCCTGGTCTGACCTCGGCATTTTCAGGTGGGCTACCCTAGGCACAGATGGGTCACAGCCTGTTCTGACTGACTTAAACCTGCTGACGCTTTTACCCCCACCCAGGAAAACAAATGAGAGGAAGTGTCCCTGAGAAGGGAACTATTATTCACAGTCATACACCTAAACAAATGGCAATGTGAAGGCGACAGCCACAAATCTGAATCTCTGATATTTCCTCATAACACTCAACGAGAGAACACACTGAGATTGGAACGCTGCAGTGAGAGCAAGTGCTGTATAGCAGTGCCCTGTCAGAGCCAGCTAAACCCAGAGGTGCAACCCACTTAAGACATTTTCTCTCCTACCTTGTTTTTACATTACCTGAGCATAGAGCATGTTTTCCAAAGTAAAGCCCCTGTTAATTATACTGGGATTTGAATTCATGGCCATTGAAGGTGTTGAACTAGCAGACCAGATGGTTATTTGCTAATCTGGGCGGTTTGGAATGGTTTTTGAATCTGAGCAAAACTGTCCATGTTTATGAACTGGAAAAAAACATGAATTTAACTGGTCCTTATATTATATAATTTGCGTGTTTTTCTTCTTTCCTTATCTAAAAAGATTATTTGATATTTTTGTGATATAATTTACAGTCCACGCTGTATAACTCCACTGTATAAGTTACAGTACAGTCAGAAGGAAACTTTGGAAATTGAGATAATACCATGGAGACAGATTTTCCTGTACTATAATGTGAAATTATTCATGAAAGTTAAATCTTGTTAACCATTACAGCTAAAGTTGAGTTTCTTTTATTATGGTTTGACAGAGTCTGCAGAAGTTCATTTAGAAATTACCTGCACTCACATTAATATGCAAGGATTGCATTTACCTGCTTTGTATAAAGCAGCTGGTGCTATTAGGTGACGAGTCAATCACATACACTTATTTATTACTTTAAAATTAAAACCAGAAAATAATATCCAGCATCCTTAAGGGGATACTTTAAAAAGCATAGTTCACCCGGCTTTGTGCAGAGAGTTCATGCGGTTTTAATTTCAAATACAAAGAACATATAGCTTGGTTAGGGGGTTGACATCACCTTCTTTAGAAAATATCATGCAAGTTTTTTTCTTTTTTTTAGCTATTATTTTACACATCTGTTGACAGATATTTGTATTGGCAGGTCTTATGAAATATTAAAGATTTTATCTTTACTGCTTAATTTCAATAGTTGCTTTTGAATGAAACTCTTAACCAAAACCCAATATAATAATTTAAAAATATATTGGTACTCAGAGTACGAGTCAAAACTTCCTGGCAAAATTTTGGTTTATTGTTCTGCATTGCCCTTTGCAAACTTTCATTTTCTTCCTTATATTGTACATAATATAGGATATATACAATATTGTATATTATTGTATATTATAGTAATAATTAGTTAGAAAAACTGAGGATAGAATGGCAAAATAAATAGTGAGACTGAACATCAAAGTCTGGCATCCACCCAGTGCTGAAGCTTAATGTAAATGTGCAAGAGCTGCAAAGGAAAGATCATTTTGTATTAATGGCGACTTCTCCAGCACTGCTAGCTGGATGGGGCAGCAGCAGTTCACTGCACGGCCAGGTGGGAGAGCCAGGAATAGGGGAAGTGGATCTGGAACTCTCACTTGCTGGGTAAGTGGAGACGCACTCAGAATCTGAAAGTGTCAAGCTGGTCTCTGGAGAAAGAAGAGCAGCTGCACCCCAATTAGCTGGTCAGTGAAAGGATTCTGTGAGACCTTCCAGGAGGGAAAGTTTTTTCAGGAATAAAAAATAAAAACTCACACAACTCCGTCACGCCCCTCCCCCCATAACACAGAGATGATTGTCCCTGAGAGGTTTGGGAGGTAGACCGGAGCTACAATTATTCCACAGCTGCTCTGCTGCTCCTGCATCTGGTTTCACAGGTAGGAACAACTGAGAAAGAATGGAGCAAAACAAACCAACATCCCACAGGAACTTTGAGGGCAAGCAAGGTAGAAATAGAGGTTAGCTTGGTCCCTTTAGGAACGTGTGATATAGAGAACCCAGAAGCTGTCAGATGCAGTTCATGTATTATGCAGTGTTGGCTTCCAAGAGGTGACGAACCCATCCGCTCTAATTCTTTGTCTCTAGGCTCAACATGTTTGCTTGGTGTTCATAATCTGCCCATTGCCTGTATTAAACCTGGATGGAGGTTCTGTATTTCAGAGCAAATTATACAACACGGATAATATTCATTGTGAATTTATCCCTTTCGTTTGCTCCTGATTCTGCAGATGTATTTATTATTCATCAACGTTCTCCAAATGATTGCACATTTCAGCCAGTCCCTATTTATGGGGGAGGGCTGATCCCCTAAATCACAGGACACCGACGCCGTGCCCAGACTGTGGGACTGAAACATTTTAAAGAGAAGAACTATGAGTTGGAAATAGTAAATAATGCACCACGGTGAATGTTTAGATGAAGAATCATTTGTGGAAAAATTCATGAGTCTTTTCGGACTCAGACACATGTTCACAGGTCCTTGACAGCAGTCTGAATACCCAGGGACGCATGATAATCGAACCCCAACGATAACAGCAGGCAAACTTAGTGCTTTGACTCACGGCGTAATTTTGTGAACTGTTTTCTCTGATTTGACCAGTTCCACTGGATTTGAGCACTGCATCACAATCTCAAACTGAAACAATCACATTTCAATTATATTCCTTGGACCCAATTCATCTTTACCGTAACTCCATTAACGTCAGTGGAATAAGACTAAAGTTGGCCCTATCTTTTTATTTTCGACGGAGATGATTAATTAATCAGATTGGTTAGTTGTGAACCGAGGAGCAGGAAATACGTGGTGGGGGTTGTAGCCTTTTCTGACTGCACCTCCATAAAGATGCTTTTTGCAAGGGCACACAGCATCCTCAGTGCAGAGATCTCATTTCACTGCATTACAGTGCCACAGGCTGGCCTAGGAATTTTTCACACGTTTTTGTGTGTGTTCTATATCTCAGTGAGTCTTCATCTTCCAAGCCATCAGCCATAAGATTACTGCTATGACCAAACCACCCAGACATATGGTAACCTGTAAAATCACTCAAGAAAAGTTAATGGTCCAAGCTACCACTATCAGGTCTTCGAAGGTCTACAGTATCTTTCATCTCAGGTTCTCAAGGTACTCATCAGTTAAGCTTCACAACACCCTCCTGGGGCAGATCTGTTATCTAAGCCACTCAGAGTGCAGTAGACTTTTAGAGGCCAGTATCAACATTACTTTATAGACGTGGTGATAGATGGTGCTTGAAGATCAAGGTGGATGAGTGTCCATACCTTCCCAGTATTGAGCATTCCCATCATTTGTGTGACACCCCACATGTCCAGAGGTCGTTCACATCCCTTCCACTTTATGACAGTTAATCCTTCTGATAAAGAACTGCTGTCACAAGTCTTATTGTGGTCACCCGAAGGCCCATACAGTTTTCACTTGAAGTCCCAAAGGAAGGCTTCCCATTGACTTTAATAGGAGTTGAAGCAAAGCTACCTAGTCACCAGTCTCCATAAGTCATGCTCAACACACGATGTAAGGTTGGTTTCTTCCTAACATTCAGGTCTTACCCTGGTCTGGATGAGGTTTAAGGCTATTGTATATTTGTATTTAAACAATCAGTAAATTAGACATAAAAATTCTCCTTGTCATCATCAAGATAATTATCAGTGTAGGGTATCTGAAAAACAAAGTACAGAATAGAAGTCAATGTCCATGGGATGAATGCATTCTGGTCAAATTAATCTAAAAGGGACATTGCATAAAATTGTAAATATTGGAGAGATGGACACAAGCCATAAAGTTTGGATTTGGATCCAAACATCCCCAGATTTGGGAGTATTTTCAACTCCACAATTTTTGTTTGCCCTGTTACACAGAAAGGGGTCAGCAGCGAAATGTGTGCTAGAGTTCTCTGGGTGGGAGAGATTAATTTGGATCTACAGATTTGGGAGGAGCCCATCTGAAAATAAAATACAATGACATGAAAAGAACTCTAGTAACTTTACATTTCTGGATGGATAATTAAACAAGAGTCATTGCCACTGACAAGAATAATTTTCTGATCCCGAAAGCAAAATCTTGGCTATACAATGAAAGTTACACAATTCGATTCATTAGCGATTTAAAGAGTTGCAAGCATCACCCATCATGGCCCTGGGGTCTCAAAAGATAAATAAGATATACCAGAAGGGACTTCAGAAGTGACAACACACTAAAGATTTGTGAGATTCTAGAAAGCATCCCTCTTCCCAGGTGTTATTTTCCCATTAAAGTGAAATTCTGGAAATGTTGGAGGCTTATGCAACACATACAAAAAAATCCCCCCCAGCAATTCTGAAAAAGTACACCAGAGCACCACACTAGCAGCAGAAGAAATAGCTCCCTCTCAGCGTTACCTCTTTACTGTTTCCCATGGAAAACACAGCACATTGGTCTCCCACAGGAACAACATCAGCTGTCGAATTCTGTGATGAGTTAGTCTAACTTTCTAATGCCTATTGTCAAGAAACATGGACTCTGTATTCATCATTACACACAAGAGGCCTAATTACATTCGTCTAAATCAGGAGTAATTCTGTATTAATAAATGGAGCTGTTTTGGTGTAAAAGTGGTGTAAGTACTGGAGGCTTAAACCATATAGCAGCATAAACACACCAAGTAAGATATCCATTTCTTGATTAAATCATTCTACACTGAATTAATTTACAATGAATAAAGTTATTGACAATTAATAGAAAATCTGTCTCCCAAACTAGGCTGAAATGATTTTTCTCACTGCAAACCTTGAAGAGCTGGAAAGCAATTCTAGACAAAAGGCTTTCTCCTGAAACACCCCTGGAGCCTCCATTAGGTGCCAAAGCTTGATGGTTATGGTTCATTTGATGCCATAGGTTCCGATGCATATGAATTCCTACTTTGAGATATATTTATATTTGCCTTGGATGCATGTCTCCCTTTCTTAGGAGAACCAGAATGATCATTTCTTTTGATTCACAAGTACTCTGAAGTATTGTTACACTATGCAGAAGAGAGTTCATGGTACGGATATATGGTAAAAAGCAAATCATCACCACTACACTACACAACACTGAATATCATTGTCTATTAACAAATAGCAAAAGGTATCTGGGTCTCCCTCAAACAGGACACCAGGGTCCTACAACCAATCAGATAAAGACTAAGGATTAGGTGGTGACTTTACCAGTCCGTGTGTGCATAGGGTTGTGTTGCACCACCAGCAGCAGGTCAGAGGCAGGCAGAACAGGGGAGCACACACAGTAGCAGCAGCTACTACGCTTTTTTAAATGGTGCTGTCCCCAGATCACCAACCAATGGTGGCAGGAGCGGAGAGATCTACAGCCCTTCACACACTCCCTTAAAATGCCTAGCACCCTTGTAGTGCTCTAGGGGCCATCACCACGTTGTGCCCAGGGAGCACATGCACCAAGAATCCTGCTTCTCCAAGAGGAAAAATGGATCTCTCCGCCTTCCTTTGCCCTTGTTCACTCATGCAAGAGCAGCCGGATCTGGCCCAAAGAATACAGAAATACCATCTGATGGTGAGCACAGCTAAAACCAGGTTTGGGAGTGTCACCGGGTGTGCTTCCCTGCACCTGTTTTCTCCCACCAGTTACTCTGACATCTCCAGTTTGTAAGTATCACAACGTAGTTTATTTCTAATGCTCTTCCCTACACCTTTCCATACTGGTGCAGCGATGCTATTTACAGGGCTGTTTGGTTTTCCACAGCAGGGGAGGGAAGAGATCTCTCCGCTCAGACATCTCTTCACTCTAGCATTCATAACATCTCTCTCTCTCACTTCCCTCCTGTGTGCTCTTTAGCTCTCCCCAGCCAAGAGTGATTTGGTAATTAGCCACTCCTTTCCTCAATCAGGCCTCCACAAAGGGAACTAATTGGAGTTACAGGAATCAGAGTGCTCGCCCAGCTGCTGGTTCTCAGCAATCTGTCACAGCGAGCCTGCATGCCCCAACCCAGACGGGATATTTCTGGTGTATTGTCCCCCTGAGAGTGGTTTTCCACCGGGCAGGGTGTCAGGCAAGCATATATTCTGTCCACAAGCCTTTTCAGCATGTACACAGAATTTATTATGAAACAAGCCCTGGAAGGTTTTGACAAAGGGGAAGGAGTGGGATTTCTACCAGTGGACACCTCTTCAATGACCTCAGATATGCTAATGACACAGTGCTTTTTGGCTCAGCTACCAGTGTGAAGCAGCAAATGTTGGAGCCTATTAGAAGAGTAACTGAGCAATGGGGACTCCCTCTGAACGTGGCAAAAATGAAATGCATACACGTTGACAGGAGTGACAAAATGTGGATGCAGGCAGACATCAAGATTAACAGTCAAGTTGTAGGTGCAGTAATTGAATTCAGTTATCAGGGATCACACCTATCCAACCGAGAAGGCTGTTCCAAAGGGATTGGAAGACAGCTAGGGATGGTTTGCTCATCCATGGCCTCCCTTACGAAAGTCTGGAAATCTTGAAATGCACGAAGGTTTGACAGGTGAAAACTCATTTTTTCCATAGGAACTTATGAACACGAATCATGGGAAATTAGTGCTTTTGACAAGGAGAAAGTTGAAACCTTTAAAATATGGTGCTGAGGAAGACTCTTGTCTATCTCCTGCATGGAAAAGAAAACCAATGCTTATGTTAGAAATATTACTGGAGAGAAGCAGACCCGGCTGTCAGAACTCAACTGGCCCAAAGGTATGCACTTGGGTCACGGCGGGCTTAGTGATAGAAGTAAGCTCGAGAAAATTATCATGGATGATTGATGGAGGGTCGTCGTAGTCAGAGATGAGCAGGAAGGAGGTGCACACATAAAGCATGGCAGCTCACAGGGAGGTCCAGCTGCTGCACGTGCAAATTTAGTGATGGATCAAGAAAACTTCAGAAACTTCTGCTATGAGATCATCAATGTTCAGATGAGACTAAATGGATTTTCCTTATTTACTTATCTCGTCTGGAGTCAGTGACAAGCCCAGAGATCCCCAGCAACAAATACCTGTCAAAAATGCACCAAGTAAACTGCTTATCTGGCATGGTGCCTTTGATCCCATGGAAGAATTTGTCCCCATTTTGGGCACAATGCAGATCTGTGGACAATGTGCACCATGCAGTTCTATGGTTAATGCACAGATGTGCACAATGCAGATCTGTGGTTAACAGTAACTGACAGACACTTCACCTCTGTATTCCTTACAGTGGGAGAGAGACTTGCTGGGGTATCTGATTCCTATTTGAAGTGAACCAAATCAGAGCACATGTTATATTCTGTGAAAAGAGGATCATCTTGCCCTTGAAAATAGCCCTTACTCTCAGGTTTCTTAGCATGAAAGTATCAACTAATTTGAACCAATTATTTGAATTTGATGGAACACCCCAAATGGAAAATTAGAGTCATCAGGCCAAATTCTGTTGTCATTTACACTTGTGTAGATCCAAAGTAATTCCACTGAAGCTAAGGAAGCTACTCTGGATTTACACCTGGGTAATTTGGAGGAAAAACTGGCCTCAGGTCTGCTCTGTATCTCTCAGTGGGTGGGTTACTTAAGGTGGCTTTTTCTATAATTTTAAATTTCACCTCTGCTATGCAGTTTCTCTGGCAGTTAACTGCAGACATTATAGATTTTTTCCCCCTCATTATAAATGACAGGTAAGAAAACCATTAAATGCCCTTAAAAATATTTTTCACTTGCAAAAATGGGGGATTAGGTTCATTTATATTGCACACATAACACAAGGCCCTGCAGAACTGTCTGTTGTTCCCTGTTTCACAACTCATCACTGGGTTAAAACTGGACAGGATACATTTTGGTGCCATTCAGAAAGTTTTTCCACTTTATCCATGTGGTTAATTTTACGCTGTCTAAATCCCTTATTATTACACATTCTTTAAGTATTTTCTTTAAGTATTATGAAAAAAGTTCAACATATGTTGGAAATTTTTTCCTTTACTTAGTGGGAGAAGGGGAGTTTTTTACATCTCTTCTCTGCACTACAGAGAAATCTCTGTGAAAGAAAGGGTCTTTTATATGTGCTTCCAAATTGTCTCACATGAAGGTTAGTGGGGTAGCTGCAAAACAAGTTGAGATTTGCTTCTGAGAGAGGCCAAATTGAAGAGGAATCAGGAGACTATTTTACATTAGAAATAGAGGATTAAATTCACCATTACCAGCTGCAATTCCCATAGAAGCCAAAATGCAGTACACCCACTTATGCCAAGGAAGAATTTCTCCCCAAAGTTCATGGACGTGACTTTAATTGAAGTAGAAGAACCTGAATTTATGGTAAAGCTCCGGGAAGGTCACAACCCATCCATTATTAATTCTATCTGCTGGAATCAAGATGAACGCTCTTTAATAAAGTCACTGTTTAGTCACACCAAAATTCAAGACACTTTTGCCTTTCATGACGAATTGGACAAATAAAAGTTGTTTCACAAACAGTAGTGAATAAACGAGCCCACGAATTTGCAAGAATATTCTCAAATACTTCTTTGCTGTATTTCTCTAGCTCTACTATGCAGTATGCAGACTAAAATCTTATTGAGATGTAGAAACACTGGACTGTTCTGTAGTTTAGTAGTAGTGTGAAAGAATGGGTGTTTGCTAGTTTGCAAGCAGTACGTACTCTACCCAAGTACTTCTTGTTTCAATTCCCCTCAAATATAAACTAGAATCAAGGAGCTAGTTCATGAAAGGCAATCTTTAAAATGTTCCTTATAGAAAAGTGCCAGTAGATCTTGCTCTTTGGTAAAATGTATCCAAGTACTAATAATATACACGTATAATGGTGACCCAATTTAATTTCTGCAATCATGTAAGATGTCTTGTGAAACCTCACAATGGACTGCATTATTATAGTCAAGGGATGTTGTAAAGAGACACATTAATGAGACGGCATGTCTTGATAACAGCACCATTAATTGGCAGTTGGCGTGTCGTTAACGTACCAGCAGGTGCTGATTGTTCTGTTTAAAATAACAACTGACATTCTTGCTGTAATGGAGAAAAGCAATACCAGTCAGATGAGCTATCCTTCCACAAAAGTCAGGTTTTTGAGTCACCTAATTGGATTTAGCTATCTCCAAATATTGTATACATTTTTTTTGTTTCGCTGAATCATTTCCTTGGAGTTGAACCTTTATTCCCTGTACAGGCTTTTTTGTGCCTATGCATAAAATAACATAATTGATATTTATTTGAATATAACTTTACTGTAGTGCATCTGGCAGGTAATGTCATCCAAGAATCCCTTAAGAACGTTCAGATGCAATGAAACTAGTGAAAAACCAACCATGAGTGGCTTCTGGGGAAACTCTCAGGCATAGCTTTGAATGTTCTTGGGCCTCATACTCTTGCCAGTGAAGTCACTGGGGGGCTTGCCATTTACATGTAAAGAAACAAAACCAAATACCATCACTATTGCTTGTATGTACACGTGCATACACACGCACACTCACCCCTTCAGTGTCCTCTACCTGCATGGCCCTATATTGCTTGTTCAGATACTCTCTTGGGCAATTCAGACTGCCCTCTCACTCTCACATGCCAGTCTGGTTGTCTTGTTGTAGTCCAAGCTTGTGACATCAAAGGCCGTGCTAGCAAGTGGCCAGGAGACCAATGGCTGCACCTGATTGGCAAGGAATATTTACGTTTTTTCAATTAAAAAATAAACTTACATAACCATGAGATTTGCTTTCAATTGTCTCACTGATGTGGAAGAACAGAAATTGTTTCTTTGGATTAGCCAGTAATAAAACCTACAGTTGATCACTTTGGTCCTCATGATGCAGTTACACGGTGAGAATAGCAGGGGAACAAGTGCTCATTTTATGCCTCCCCAGGCTACAGTTGTGTTATGCTGTGTTATGTGTTTAAAAGGAAACCATTAACAAGTGTTAACTCAGCTTTTTAGCTTGTTGTGTATATCATGACACATGCACATTTGGCGTTCCTTACTTCACTTTTATTTAAAGACAGACAAAGATTTTTAAGTAGCGCTCTAATAAGCTTAGACGCCTGCATCCTTCTTACTAAGCGCTCTGCAGCTGCTCTTCTGTCCAGTTCTAAATGCAGGTGTGAGCTAGAATGGTAGATGAAACAATGTGGCACCTTTTGGGCTCTTCAGGCCGAGAAGAGTGCAGCAGCTCACGTGGATTTCATGTTAGCCCATGTGCAGTCTCTCTGAGTATTGGCCATCTAGGACTACTGCCATCTTGGTCCCTACCTCTCAAGACCAGAAGAGGCAGGGATCGCTGCAGAGGGAGCAAGAGAAGAATGAAAGAGTGCACCTCATACTACTCCACAGTGATCTCTCTGCCTACTTAAGGAACGACCTGACTAGGTTATGACTATGCTTGGCAGAATTCGATTTTTAGGGTTTTTTTTTATAATTTCAAAAGATAATATTGATGTTTATTTTTAAGCATCTTTTTCTATTACCCATTTAAAATGTCACAGTTACCCAAAACTATGCATTTTAAGCACTTTTTATTATCTTTATTTAAATGTTCACAATTGTGGTAAATATTGTGGAGTCAGCCAATTATTTAATGATAGTGGACATTCAGGTTCACAAAATTAGAGCTTTGTAACTGTTAAAGGGTACATTGTCAATGTCATATGTTAAACCATACAAATTAAATACCTTCAATCAAACCCTAATACGTTCTCAGGCAGCATTTTTCTTACTTGCCTATCTGTAAATTTTGATTATGAGCAAAGGAAATCCCATCCAGCTTTCCTCAGCTGTCAGGATGTTGATTCTAACGAAAGGCATCAAAGCAGAGGAGAGAACTGAAGCAAGATTATCTGGGATGAAGACCTGAGATAGACAGAAACCCTGGGAAAAAGAAAACATAATTTAAAAATGCAAGGTAGGACTCACTTCTATGGTGTAAATAGCTGGAAGTACGATAAAAGGCTTGGACCTTAATGGGGGCCCAATTCCTGGTCCCTTATAAGAAAATCTCCCATTGTCTTCAATAAAACTAAGATTTGGCCATATACACACTCATTTTATATGCATCAGCTCATAGTTTCAATTTGTTTTCCAGGACAGAGTTCATCACAGATTTTTATTTTGGTTTTGCTAAGCATTATAGTACAGCACTGAGTGTACATTTATACTGTACTTAATATAAAACCAGAGGTTTATAGATGTTCGTTCTGGGCCAAATAAGATTGAGAATGAAATTAAAGCTCTTGGGACTTGAGATTTGAAAACATAAGGGAAAATAATCTTCTAAATACTAGAATAGGCTACCATGGATGGTGTCGGCCAACGTTTACTCAGTCTTCGGGGCTTTTTATGAAAAAAAAGATTTTGTTTCTTAAGTTGTTAATAAGCAATCAGTTAATAGTCCATATAAACTGGTAGCCACATTTAGCAAGATAAAGGTTTGGTGTTTTCAAATAAAAGTCCCCCAAACACTCCAAAGAATCCAGACAATAAGTAAGTTACACAAAGGACATTCAGCATACAGAAAGGTTGTTGCGTTGCTTGCTGTCACTTCATTTGCACTCTGCATACTATCTGAAAAGTTTAGAGGACATTCGCATTACATTACAGCTGTAAAATACCCCTGCATCAAACTTCTTGTCCTTTTGTTGATAGTGTCTACCGGGATTGTGTAGTATCATTTGTAAGAGTTATTTTTTTCAACAGAATGACGTTTGGTCCATGACGGTAGCTTTTTCATTTATATTTCTGACAGTTATTAGGTTTAACCTTATCAAATTTGAGGAACCACAACAATTTGTATTAACTCCAAATGAATATACAGAATAGAACCTCTGAAAAGATATGGCTGAGTTATTTTATTAATTAATTATTATTATTTTGATATTGGAAAATTTGACAAATTACAGTACATTTTGGAAGTGATCAGAAAGGTCTATTAAAATGTATAAATACGGTAGTATGAATAGATAGATTTAAAATTTTTTTTTTTTTTTTTTACAGAGGAGATTGATGTGTTTTACAGAAAATATTTTGAATAAATAGCTCCTTCTTCATGGTGAGATTATTTTATTTCCAATTCCTCTAGCCATATTTTTGATTGCAAGAGTCCTTCACCAATTTATACCAACAGCTACAAAAATAAAACCAAACCTAACCCAAGAAATTGCAGAGAAACAGAACTTTGTCCCCACTGTGTCATTATCATTTATGTTCTGAAACTACATATTCTGTGTAAAAAATGCATTTTCAAACCAAGATAAAAAAATCAGTTCTCTGAAGGTTGCTACAAGCCAGTACAAGCTCTGCATTTAGGACTAATAATACTATGACATTTAGTTGACCATTTCTCTGATATGCACCCCAAACTATCACTAGTCTTTGCACTGCCTAATGTGTAATACTGATTGTGGAATTGAGTACCTCAGTCACATGGTATTGGTTCTGCTCCATGACTGGATGGCTCCCAAAACCATAAAGCCCTTTCAATGTGGCTGCATGAACACATCTGGTACAAACACTTTATAAAAAGTACATGTTTGCATGAATGCTCACAATAGTTGCTCTTCCTCCAAACATATTGGGGGAGGGGGTGGGCTGGAAGTGCTTGGTGAACAGTGACCATTGAGAAATGCAGTCACTAATGTAGCTGAATTGAATTTGTGCTCAGGTAATCTATTATTATTAGCTATTTAAGCCTTATTTACTGCCAGTGATGGGCGCACTGTTGTAAAAGACACACACAAAAGACATTCCTTCCCTGCCTTGAAGATCATTCAGTATTAAAGGACAAGCACAGTGAAGACACGATCCACAGGAACATCAAGCGTAAGGGATCGTTGTGGGGTGAGGGGGTAGTTTGAATGTTCTAGAAGTGAACACACACGGCAGGTGATATGCTAGAAGTATGTGTTGTAGTAGGGATCTGAATAAGGTGGCAATGACTTGATGACATGAGAACGGGGAGCTATTCCGCATGTAGAAGGTCAGCATGAAAAAGGCAGGAAGATGGGGGTGTAAGGAGGAAGTGAATGGGGTTTGTGGCTTGTGTCACTGATAAAGTGGAAGGGAGCAGGGGAAAATGGTAAGAGACAAGAGAAGTAGAGCATGACAGTGTCTGCAAGGCCTTGAAGGCCTGGATAATATGTTGAAAAGGTACGTGGTGTACAAGGGAAGCGAGTGCAGGGGATACGAAGAGTGAGGTGACAAAGTTAGAGCAATGGGAGAAGAAGATCATTTTAGTGGCCATGTTTTGGATGGGCCGTGGAGGGGACGCACTTCATTAAACAAGCGTTCATGGATTTTTTTGGGTAACATTTGCCCCGTTCTAGTTAAGGCTATTTTTCTTGTATTAGATTCATCTTTTATGAGTCATCATCAGCCTCTCATGGCCCCCGTTCAGCAGAGCACATAAGCTTGAGTACGTACCTAAGACTCATAGAAGTTAATGTTTAAACTTAAGCACGTGCTTAAGTGCTTCGCTGAATCGGGGCCCTTATCCTCAGTGAATGCTTAAGAATAAATTCCTCAGAGTGCCTCCCACATTACTGGGAACCCAATGAGCACAAATTATGGGTAATCACAGATCTGTAAACCTCCAAGGGCCATTGCTGGAGTTTGACTATCTGGCAGATCAAGAATGGATGCTCTATTAATACACATCTCTGCTAGTTTTTAATCTCAGATATGCAGTGCACATTATATCTTGGAAAAGTCTCTGCTCCTCTTGAGCACACAAATGCAATATTTTAAAATATACATCATATTCTACTGCTGTGTATTTGTGATTAGAATCAGTCTATAAGCATGCATCCAGTTGCAGACAGAAAAAAAGAAAAAGAAAAAAAGGAGTCACCAAGGTTTTTAACAGTTTAATTGCCTATGAATACCAAAGATAGACATTGAAATGATTAAAGAGACTATTTTGAAAAGGATCACTTGCTCTGATTAATCCACAGGAGCAATATAATGTGGGGGCTGTATTCTCAGAATATAGTCAAGATTAACTGAATTTGGATCCTACTGTTTTTGTTGTCAGGTAAAAAGATAGCAATATTTTATTCTGAAATGCAATTTAAAATTTCTGTATCAGGCAAAGATGTTTTTAGCTGAAGACATCATTCTAATTAAGAGTATAGTAATCATATGGTATCAACTCTGCTGCATTAGAAAATCTTTCTGAAATGCTAAAAAAGCTTTTCTTTGCTAACAAGGCTTCAAGCATGCAACAATGTATGGAAGTTACATATTAGAACTAAAAATGTGATCGTATCAGATTTATAACTGCAGCTTTGTATAAATCTATGACATTATATCAGATGTAGATATAAAAGATAAAAGTATTAGATACCTAATTGAGTGCAGGTGATTTGTAAATCTGAAGTATTATCCATAAACTGTAAGTCTTTTTTTTTTAATGCAAAATAATCTTGGCAGAACCAAGTTCAGCTTGAACAAAATTAAATCTTCAAGGGCTGGCTGGAGAGTGTGCAGTAAAGCCTGTGTTTTAGGCTTACCTGCATGCTTTAACAGATTAATCAACAGTATTAACAGATCATTTTCAAGGTAAATAAAAAGTATGGAACTCTCTGGGCATAAATATAGAATTCACTTTAAAATTAAGTTAGTTATTCAGTACTTTAGGTCAATGATTATTTGTTCTACTTTCTGATGACGAGAGCACATTACATACCATCAACTAACTTATTAAAGACAATACAAAACCCACAAATGGTTTGAGTCAGTCTGACAGATTGAAGTTCTCCAAATCCATTGAAAAAACTACGCTAACATATTAATTTGACCTAAGCCTCCAAAATGTTCCTGATTATATCATCCCCATTGTGCTGTATTTTTGTTTTATTTTTCACTCTAGGAAATTAAAAGGGTTTGGTTGATCCTTGTCCAAGTTTTTGAAATGCAAGGCAATGCTAAGGAAATAAAAGATTACTTGAAATACTTTTTAATAATATGTCATCTCAGCAGAGATAAAAGTTTATATTTAATGCCCTTAGCGGTCTTCTAACAGTATTGATAAGAGAACAAAAAGTCAATCGTGTATTACTGAGAGAAGGACCTATAGTTCACCTTGCTGTTAAATTGTGACCTTATGTCATAATTATGACCATGTTCACTTTTATTTCTGTGTTTTAGGGAGAAATAAATGATCAGTGGCCTCACTGAAATTAATAGAAGTGTTCCCATTGGGGCAGATCCTCAGTTGGTGTCATAGAAGTCAGTGGAGCTGTGACAATTTACATTGGCTAAGGATCTGCCCTGTCAACTTTAATGGACCAGGATTTCACCTCTAGACTTCAAAACTAGGGTATCAACACTAAAACACTATGGGACTAGGACTTTCAAAAGTGCCTAAAGGAATTAAGTACCCAGGTCCCACTACGAATAACTCCTTTAGGTGCCTTAGAGCTGAGGACTCTATAGATCCAATTCCCACTGAACTCCATAGGAGATGAGGATCCCAGAATCAGAACTAAAGCAAATAAAGGAAACTCTCTCCTCCTCACCCCCCCACCCAATAATTCTGATAACAATACAAAACTTTTCATTCCTAGATCTCAAGGTACTTTGCAAAGAAAGGTAAGTGTCATTGTCCCCATGTTACAGATGGAGAAACTGAGGAACATAATCCCATCAGAAAAAATCTATCAAGCAGACAGTTGAGGAATAGTTGTAGAAAAGCTCCTGGTGAAACGTCTTCAGGGAACCTTTCTTTTTTTCTACTCTTACAACTTATTAGGGCCTGACCCAACTCCCATTGATATCAAATTATTTCAAGGGGAGCTGGGCTGAGCCTTTAAAATCAACATTTCCAAACCTGAATGCCTAATTTTTGGCAACTAAATCTATATTCAGGCACCTAATTAAAAGTAACCTGACCTTCAGATGTGATGTGCTTCCAAAATTAACTCAGTTGTGAATGAGAGCTGCGAGTGCTTAGCACTCATAGAAATCAGGCCACTTTTATTCAGGTGCCTAAGTGTGGATTTAGGAGACTCACTTTAGATACCCGGATTTGAAAATGTTGGCCTGTCTGTCTCACTCAGGATCTTTTTGTACATATGCACATGGACTTTTATAACTTAATTAGCTATTGCAGGCTCACTGAGGTATGGCCAGCTTGTTTGTTGGATAATAAATAACAGTTTATTTAAAGCAAATTAGCAGAGATTTAAACAATAGGAAATCTACTTGACGTTGGGTAAGGAATTTCTTTTGTATGCCCAATTTAAAAAGACAGCAACATAGTACTGCAACATGTAAAGCATACCACATTATCACAATGGGAACAACAACAACATTTCATAGAAACTTAAATGTTTTGTATACGTTTCTAGATCTCAAAGTATATATCATGGGTTTCAATCTGCTGCCAATAAAGTCAATCAGAGCATCAGTGTATTTGGATGCTGATCACAGAAACACAGGGCTGAAAAGCACCTCAAGAGGTCATCAGGCACGACCCAGGAAACCTAGACCATTCCCGACATATTCCATATTCTCCAACTTGTTCTTAAAAACCTCCAGTGATGGGGAGTCCAAAATGTATCTTGGAAGCCTATTCCAGAAATTAACTATCCTTATAGTTCGGAAGCTTTCCGAATATCAAACCTAAATCTCCCTTGCTGCAGATTAAGCCCGTTACTTCTTGCCCTACCTTCAGTGGACATGGAGAACAATTAATCATCAAACCCTTTTAAAAAGCCCTTAATATATGTAAACACTGTCAGGTCCCCCCTCAATTGTCTTTTCTCAAAACTAAACATGTCCAACTTTTTTTAACCTTTCCTCAGAGATCAGGTTTTCTAAATCTTTTGTCATTTTTTGTTCCTCTTCTCTGGTTTCACTCAAATTTATCCACATCTTTCTTAAAATTGTGGCACCCAGAACTGGACACAATACTCCAACTGAGGCCTCACCACTGCCAAGTACAGTGGGACAATTTCCTCCCATGTTTATCTACCCCAGAATATTTGCCTTTTTCGCAATTCCATCGCATTGTTGGCTCATACTCAGCTTGTGATCCGCTTTAACCCACAGTTCCTTTCCAGCAGTCCTACTGCCTAGACAATTATTCCCCATTTTGTAGTTGTGCCTTTGATTGTTCCTTCGTAAGTGAAGTATTTTGCACTTGTCTTTATTGGATTTTCTTTTATTGATTTCACACCAATTCTCTGATTTCTCAAGATTGCTTTAAATTCTAATCCTGTCTTTCAAAGTGTTTGCAACCCCTTCCAGCTCAGTGTCAACTGCAAATTTTATAAGCATACTCTCCAATCCATTATCCAAGTCATTAATGAAAATGGTAAATAATATTGTTCCTAGTACAGTCCCCTGTGGACCCCTACTAGATACATCTTCCAATTTGATGGCAAACCATGGATAACTGCTCTTTGAGTCCAGTCTTCCAACCAGTTATGCACCCACTTTATAGTAATTTCATCTTGTGAGAATGCCATGTGAGAGTGTGTCAAAAGCCTTACAAAATAAATCAAGATGTATCACTCCTATGGCTTTCATCCTATCCCCCACATGAGTTACTCTGTCAAAAAAGAAAACTAAGTTGGTTTGGCACAATTTTTTCTTGACAAATCCATGCTGGACTCCTTATTACACTATCATCCTCTCAGTGCTTTACAAATTGATTGTTGAATAACTTGTTCCAGTATCTTTCCAAATATTGAAGTTAGGCTGACTGGTCTGTAGTTGTCCTGGTTATCCTTGTTCCCCTTTTTAAAGATAGATACTATGTTTGCCCTTCTTCAGTTGTCTGAGACCTCACCCATCCTCCATGGGTTCTCAAAGATAATTGCCAGTGGTTCTGAAATTGTGCCAGTTCCTTAAGTACCTGGGGTGAATTTCATCAGGCCTTTTCAATTCATCTAATATTGTTTAAGCTGTTCTTTCCCAGTTTTGGCTTGCCTTCTTCCCCCTTTTTTGTTAATATTAATTGTGTTGAGTATCTGGTCATTAACCTTTTTAATGAAGACTGAAGCAAAATAGGCATTAAATACCTCAGCCTGCTTGGTGTCATCAGTTATTAGCTCTCCTTCCCTGCTATGCAGAGGTTCACTTTCCTTCATTTTTCTCTTGCTCCTAATGTACTTAAAGAACCTCTTCTTATTGCATAATAGAAGTTCCACTTTTCCCCAAAATATCAGCAGCAAACACTGCACTAAAAGGACATTCTTGCATCCTACATTTTAAGCATGCTATTATCTTAGATGACCAGTGAATTTCATTCTCTCATTCTTTTTTCATTAAAAACGTTATATGTTCTATTCAGATCTTGCTCCGTATTAGTGGTTTTAAATGGATAAAATATGCTCTCATTTAAAAGCAATTATTTGTGAACATCATAACTATGAGACTACATATCACAACTAGAAAATGCCAAGTTTGCGAGTGTGAACTGATTTAGGGCCTAATTGACTTCAATTGGATTAATCTTCTGACTAAAGAGAATAGGACTTTTGCCTTGTATGTAAATAACAACAGTGTTACCCTTCTTTTATTATAATGAAAGCCAACTTCAGCCTCCTTTGGACAGAAACGTGAGAGGAAGGACAGTAACACAAATGATCAAAAGATGGCATGTATTAGGTCCATTTAAACTAGCAAATGCATTTAAAATTCAGCTGGAACACTATTAAACTCCACTGCATTTTTTGAATAGCTCACAACCATCACTCACAGCTTTCCTGGATTAAGCTGGGATCTGCAGTCCCCAGTGGACATGATACTGCACAAGAAAAGCAGAGGGAATTCTCCATTTGGCTTGGAAGACCATACCAATGTACCAACAATTCCAAATGTGGGTTCTGAGCTTCCACTCCTGATTCAAGGAAAACTGCCCGCGATTTTTAGGTGCCTAACTCCCATGGAAAGTAATAGGAGTTAGGTGCCTAAATATCTTTGAGGAGCAGAGCTTTTCTGCCTGGAACTGCTCCCAAGATTAGATACTACAGCCACTGCTAGGCTCACATATTGTAATGAGATACAGTTATAAAGAAATAGTAATAGTACATCATACAGTATTGATGGGAATTGGTCATTTTACCTCCTGCTTCACACTCACCTACTCACACCCATAGGCTGACACTGTTCGCACAGGTTATTTGCCAGTGCCACAGATGCTGTGTCCCTGAAAGAGGATAGCCTCTCTCTGAGCAGTAGCTCAATAAAGTCCCGTAAGCCCTATTAGGGGACGATAGTAGAGCTCTCTTTCTTTACTCTTATTTTCTTTTCAGTTTGATTTTTATGTTGTTTTGAAATTATTTCCTGAGAAGCACGGGCCTCTCTGATATGCCCTCTTTTCACCATCCTCTTGCCAATTCATATTTTAATCCACTATCCCAGGGACATACAGATGCAGAATAACGTAGTGCTTCATATTAATGGGAAAAAATCCAGACAATAAGGAAATCTAAAATTCTCTTAATAAATGAGTGCATCTTTATGATATCAGAATTGTATCGTATATTTTTATTACGTAACTGTGTACCTACAGTAGGTAAAGTCTCCTATATGTAAAACCAAATAAAAACTATGTGCTTGTGTGTGTGTGCATGTGCACGTGTACGTACAGTCAGGTTCCGTCTATGAGAACCATAGCCAGGGTGTATATGTGAAACCCAAATACACCAGAGACGGAAGGGAAAAGAAGTGAAAGGAGATATATTTTCACAAAAGTCCTTTCTATGGCCTTCTGAGATGCAGTTCGTTGCCTGTCAAATGACAGAAAGCACAGGCCAAGCCAGGGATTTTTAATTGCAACATTAACCATTTAGCCAGAATCTTGGTGGAAAAGAATGAATCTCTCCGATTGATTTCAACCTGGTTATTAAGTCATGAGAGTGGGGAATGGGGGACAATATGGAATGTTTCTCCATCAACAACAGAAAGGGTCTCCTAAAATATACCCAGGACTTCTGCTGTTTGCATGGGTGGAGGAGTGTCCAATGGAGCTTTGTGCTTCCTTTGTCTGCAGTCCTTAGGCCCCTCAGCACCATGGCCTGAGATGGTTACACCCAGGTTTGATTTCCCTTTTTAATGTTTTGGCTGGTAAAGCTTTTCTCTGCAGATTTGATGTTTCATGCGCCAGCTTTGATTCTGTTTCTCTTGCCCAGCTACTTTGCTATGCCTCACTAGACCTCAGTGTTCCTCCTCTGATTGGTTGAATAGGGGGATTGTTGGTTTATCTCCAAAGCCATCTCCTCAGACCCTTTTTCTGCCTGGGAAGTGAGAAAGGAACAGCTGAGTCTCCTTTAAGGGGAAATTTAGCTCTCTAGTTGTTTCTGTACAGTTTTGGGATATTACAGCTATTCAGGAAACCTCCTTCCTGC
This sequence comes from Mesoclemmys tuberculata, assembly GCA_007922155.1. Classification (NCBI taxonomy): domain Eukaryota; kingdom Metazoa; phylum Chordata; order Testudines; family Chelidae; genus Mesoclemmys; species Mesoclemmys tuberculata. The sequence goes on from ML675622.1 coordinate 23,743,408, forward strand.
CACAGAAATGGCTTGTGCTTTGCTTGTAATCTTGAATTTACAATAAAGCCGCAACCAGAAGTTACAGGTGGTGCTGTTAATGGTACAAATCAAAGAATGGAAAGCATTCAAATCACAAACCACCAATCAAGCCAGAGAGCTGCTAAGAAAGTCTGCAGAGCTTCCTCCAGCCCCATTAAAGTCATTGCCTCCAGGTTTTTGTTGTTCATGTTGTTGTTTGTGTTAACTGTTCCTTTCACTTCTTCTGTCTCCTGCACTGTTCAGGCCTGGAAAAAGAGTTTGGAGGACAGGGAGCCCTAAGGAGAGGGGTGGCCCTGGACCCATGATGACTAGTGGCTGGAAACAGGTTGATCCTAGGACCAGAGGCGAGCATTTGGTGAGCTCCTGATGTCACCCTCCCAGCCCAGCCCTGCCAGGTCCTCCTTTTCCCTCCTCTTCCACAGTTCTGGGGGAGGCAGGTGTAACTGGGAGGTTGGTGCCATTCATCTTCTACCTCTGTGACCTTCTGACAGCCTCTGGCTCATTGTCTGACTTCTCCACCCGTGCGACAAGGGGCAGTTTATGAACCTCGGTGTGGCGAGCGCTTCTGGATGAATTTCGGCCCCGATCCTGCCGAAGTTACACACACCCCTCACCAGGCAACCGCGGCTCTCCAGCGCTTCACCCCTGGATTTGCTCACGTATTTATTCCTTCCCGGGGGCGGGCCCCAACACACGGCCAGGGCCGTGCCGACACACACGATTGCAGGGCGCTTGTAAGCGCAGCGGCAGGGCCGTTGCAAACCTCGGGGCGCGCCGATGTGCCGCGGGAACCGCCCGTCTCCCATCAGAAGCCGCTTCCTACGACCACCCCCCCAGCCCGCGGGGGGTCAGAGCCCACTAAAGGGCCCCGATCCTGGCAGGGCACCCGCGTCCCCAGGGACACAGCGACCAGGCACCGCTGCGCTCGCATTGCCAGCTCTCCGCCGCCCCTGGTCCGATCTGCAGGGGACCTGCTCCCGCCTCTCGCTGCCTGATGAAATCCCTTCTGCGGACTTCTCGCTAAAGTCCCCTCGGGCTCCGCTCCTTCCACCGGCGTTTTAGGACTTGCAAAAGAAGCCCCTGGCTTGGGTGTAAGACGACACCCTTCTCCTCCGCTCTCCGTGTAGCCCGTGGCAGGGATAACGCTGGGAGGGAAGCAGGAGTCCATTCTGCCCTCCCTCCTTTACACCGAAGTTGCTCCGGAGTGACTCCGGAGGAAAGCAGCCGGCCCGGTTTCACTTACAACGAGGGCCTTTGGCTGGACGCGTTTTGAACCAGGCTGGTGGCAAAGGCGCTTCCCTGCCCTAGAATCAAACCAGCCGCGGCGTGTCTAAACGCAAGGACGCGGGCGATTTCTGGGGGGGGGGGGAATAAAACCGCCGAGGTAACGCGGTGGGGGGCTGATCGTTCACAGGCCGGGGGTAAGGCCCCCTCGTCCCATGGCTGAAGTGCTCTCCGCGCATTGCTGGCGGCCCCCCTCCTCCAGCAGGCCCCTAAAGCCGAGGTTCAGGTCAGGGCCCCTCTGGGTCAAACACCTGCATCCACTTTTACACGGCGCTCGCACCTGGGGCACGAGGTTCGACCCCTTCGCATTTCAAGCCGAGCCAGGGCTGAGAAAACGTTCCCCCTCCCCGCTCCCTGGCCAGGGAAGGGACGGCGCCTGGATGTCCTAACGCCGGAGTTCCCCTCGGGGGTGGAAAGACAAGGGTTGATTTGCGCCCGTGGAAACGCAAATCGATGTTTCCGCGCCAGTTCTGAGCGCTGGTAGCTCGCCCTGCGTCCACACGGCTCAAACCCACGTTTTCTTTAGAGGCTGAAGTGAAGCGCGGAGAAACATTTCCACACCCAGGGAGACGATCGTATACAGCGAGAGCGCCGGGTAATCCGGGGGGCGCAGATCTAGAAACCCAGGCCGGGTTGTGGTCTCGTTTTTGACCGTGTGGGGGATTTGGATGATGTGAGGTTGGTCAATGCAATGAAATGTGCGCGGTGCGTGTGGGATAACGGCAGAGCATCAGGCCTGACACAAGAGGGGCTGAAATCAAGGAAAGTAACGCCGGGGTAATAAAATATTCGCTCCATGATCCGCCCCGCTCCCCACCGCCCCAGTCATCTCTTGGGAAAGATTCTCGCTCTCCAGCAAGCAGCGAACAGAATTCCCCCGGAAGAATTCGGAGCGAAACTGGAATTTCCGTCTGGTGGAAATGGCTTTGGGCTAGGTTTAAGGAGAGACGGTCGGGTGTGGTGCAGCCAGGGGAAGTTTTGCTGCGGCAGCGGTCGGAGGCGCGGTCAGGCGGGTTGGGATGCGAAGCGGTGCAGAGGAGGTGCACGGTCGTTTTCCAGGTCTGGCTGTAACTGCGCCCAGCCGCGTCCCAGAAACCAGGAGTGAGCTGAAATGTGATCGCCCCTCTCCGCCATAACGCAGTCGCTCCTCGGCCCCGGGCACCTGCTGCCCGAGTCGTGCAGGGACTCTCTTTTACATGGGCTCTGACCCCAGCCCCACAGCTCACGTCTTCTGGGCAAAGCCACTTCTCTCTCCAGGGGAACTGCCAGGGTTTCAGCACCTGAGTGCCTCGGACTGCATCTAGCGGGGCACGTTGATGTCAGATCGCACCAGGGGCGCGCAGCTGGACTGGAGCCGGAGTGTAAAATCACCCCTCGTGCCCGAGCCCTAGCAGAGAGAGACGCAGGGAGCGAGGCGTGTGTTGCAGGCAGCTCTGGGTCTAGAAGTGCAGTGGCTGCCTGCTTACCGCGAGTGCTAATACTCACACACGTCGCTTTCATCTGAAGAACACGCAAAAAGAAACGTGCTGCACAGAGGCAGCATCGCAATGAACCCTTGGGGTGGAGGGAAGGGAGAGAGCCCGCCGGCCCCGCAAAACGTTTAAAAGATCCGCGTTTTGCGGGGCCTGCGGGCTCTCTCCCTTCCCTCCAGCCCAAGGTTCCATTGCAACGCTGCCTCCGTGCTCGGCCGTTCCCCTAGCCCGTGGGTGGTTTCATCGCTGTTTGTGCTCTCCGGGTCAGCTGCAAAGTCTGGAGTTCAGCTGACCTTCCAGTGGCAGGGGAATGAATGAGAAAGGGCCGCTCTCCAGATGTAAGGCTCCTTGCCCTACATACACAGAGCACAGTGCCTCGGCCACCTCCTCCTCCTGCGGCCTCCCTTCCCCGTGCCATGACATCGGATGCAACTCACTGATGAGCCCTTGTAGGGCTGACCTCGGTGTTGTAGCGCCCCGCTTCACCCCTCCTCTCTGCTTCCGCATCCAGACACCATCCCCTCCCACCTCTTCGGCTCCGGGCCCTTTTCTACCATGCGCAATTCCCAGGGGCTCACCAGCCGCCAGGCAGACACGAAATCAAAGCATTTTCCTTTTCCATAAGAGCATTTGCCATCCTCCTGCTCATTACAATGCAGTCATACAGACCCCTCCCCTGGTAGCCTAGGCCACTTCTGGCTGGTGCAGGAGGGAGGTGCCAGGGCATCCTAGGAGATTAATTTTACATTAAATTAGAAGAGGAAACTAAGTACAACAAACACCACCAACAATAATGATACTCTTTGATCTAGCAGGATTCAATACTTATTAAAGGTGTATGTGGGTAACAAGAGTATCCAGAGTTATGAGTAAATATTTAAACAATGTAACAAGAACTTTGGAAATCACACAATTCTCATGCTTCAGGGTGTAAGCCAACCTCTAGCTATATGAGGGCAGGACGAAATTTTCCCTAGGGAAAGATCATCCCATAACTGCCCACTGCAGGAATTCTTCCTTTGGATTATCTACTACTGGCTCTTGTGGGAGAAGAACACTGGACCAGATGAGCCACTGGTTTAGTCCTGTCTGGCAATTTGTAGGTTACTATATTCCTAAAATGTTACAAAATATCATTCTGAATTGAAGGATCTTTTAATTGGGGTGAGATGGGGGTGTGCTTGTGTGTGCAGTTCCATGAAGACTGGCCAAACTTGTGTCTGAGTTTTACAGAGTAAAGGAGAAAAATTGCTCAGCCACTACACATACAAATGATCATCAGAACAATGAATGTGCTGTGCTTCATTTCATACTGGAGGAACATAACATGAAACCTGCGTTCCAGCTTATACATACATGATCAAAGAATTTTGTACAAATGTTGAGCGTTTTATGAGGGGTATAATAAATTTCAAAGGTTTCCAGAGGATTATGACCGATTGCCCTGATGGAGATTTGTTCCTCTATATAAATAATAGAAATTATTTTTTCACCTTTGGGGTTATTTTTGTAATTAATTGTCTCCAGTTGGGTTAATTGCATTTATTATTTTTAAGGTGCCCCATCTCCCAGTGGAGTATCTAGGATACTGAACAAAAAGCATAAAAGAAAGGTGGGCCAACTAAACTGGGCAAAGAAGAAATTCAAAAAGAAGAGTTTGTGACAGGAAAGAGGCAAAAAGGGCCACTGATTTACTGACCCAGTTAGAAAAGCCTTGTACAGAGCATTGAAAACAGCCACTGAAGGACTCCGGATTGATTTGTGTAGGTCATGCCTCTGAACCAAGAAGGCCTTGCCTTCAGTCTGATCAAAATGGGATCTCAGGATAGACAGTAAAGAGAACTCATCTGATCTCATTTAACTTGGAAAAATGGTAAACTCTCATTTGACTTGGAAAAAGAAGTGGGAGAGATGTTAGCTGAGTTAGCACATAGCCAGATTCTGAAGGGCTTTAAGATGATCAGCATGACTTTCAACTGATTCCACTGACATACTAACAACTAGTGTAGGCCTGCCCTATCTCCCAGGGTTGATAAGAGGGTAAAGACATTAAAGGCTGTGAAGCAGTTAGAGATCTGATTAAAAGTGCAATATAAGAAAGAGGTGTATATTAGAAAGAAAGAAAGAAAGAAAGAAAGAAAGAAAGAAAGAAAGAAAGAAAGAAAGAAACTACTGTAGGCCTGGCAACTAGCTAGCTGGCGACCAATGCAGATAATTCAAATTTACACCTTCCACATACAATTCCTTTCCTGTTTTACTCAGCACTTTCTGTCACTTGAAAGTTATTTGGTCAGATTCTGTTCTCACTACCACCAACACTCCCTTGATTTCAATGGAGTCACTCCTGATTTACACTGGGGCAAGTGAAAAGATGAATAGACCCATTATGTCCTTATGTTTTAGAAAAAAGATTAAAACATTCTTTGAAATGCATTGTGGAACTGACATTGATCATATACTTAATAATACCTCCTGGATAGCTGATTTGAAGCTTCCCTTCTTCTATGTTATAATTTCAAACCAATCTGAAATTTTCCTCTTCCTTCCTCTCTCCCATCACAGCCAACAGTAATTCTTTCATGGCCTGATCTTGCACAGTATTCTCATTAACTCAAATGGGAATTCCATGTGTGGAGTGCGTACAGTAATAGGGTTGCATACTGTAAGGAACTCATAAGCAAAAACAACAATTGCAATCTAAACCAGACATATTTGGTGTCAGGAAAAGAACCTAGGATCTTCAGTTCCCAAACCACAAGTCTCTGGCACCTGAGTGTAAGTAAGTCTCTCATCTTCTCTATACAGTGCAGCCAACCACTGGAGAGTGGTAGGGTCCCACAGCACTCCCGATTATATTAAAATCTAAAATGTAACGTTCTGTGGGGGCTACATTACCAAGCATTCAGAATTTCAGAGGTCTCCTGGCAGAGAAGGTCCTGCCACACAGGAGATGTAGGTTTTGAACAGAGCTGAGTAAATAATTGATTTTTGGTTAGGTGCTGAACTGAATTTTTTTAAAATTGGTTTGAACCTCAAGTGATTTTTTTTCATTATTTCTCAGAATAATTAAATAAAAACAAAACACAGAAAAAAATCAGTTTTGGGTTGAACTAAATATTTCATTTGTCTTGAAATTAATTCTTTGTTTTTCATTCTTGTTTTCAGTCATTTTTCAGGTGTTTTTACCTCTTTTTTCATAGCTAAATTTTGAAATGAAACACTGTTTCAAAACAAAAAGTCAAAAGGAAATAGTCAAAACAAACTTACACATTTTTCAAATAATATTTGCCTAATTTATTTATTGCCAAAAGTATTCACCAAATTTGATTCAAATTTGCAAATAGTTTTGGTGCCCCCCCAAATGCATTTTCCAGCAGATATACTATTCACACACACACACAAAATTACCCAGCTCTGATTTTGAACTAATGTACTAGTCTTCACCAGGACAGAACAACTCTTTTGGAGGTGACACTCTTGGTCTTTGCTGCTGCAAATATAGGTGAGCATCAACCCATTATTCCCTATTGTAGCAAAAAGAAAGTTCTAGCAAGAAAAAGTCCACCAGGAAAAAGGAACTCCTCAAATTCCTTAAACACCTTCCCACAATTAGAAACACTATGATTGATTAATTTATTATAATGATGTTCATTGGCATAGCTGACTGGAAAGAGGAATCAGAGCATCAGTCAATGTGGCTGAGGAGCAGTTCCTTCAAGTAGACGGGGTTGCATGAGGCTGGGCAATTCTGCCCTCTGCCTCTCAGCTGCTAAGAGTCCTTTTCCAACTACCCATTCATCTGCTGGAGCAATGTCTGGTCATTACAATTGTGAATTTGCATTATTTACCAGGTTATATTTTTTCACAGTGTGGTTTATTTATGGTAACCCTGAAGATACTAAAATATTTCATCCTGAGAATACCAGTTTGTTAAAAGCCCCAGCAGGTAAATTATTTCTTCTGGTTCTAGTAATTAAGAATGCATTATTGCATCTTTGTTTTTATTGGGCAGATAACAGGTAGCTGGGCAGGAGGGACTATCTCCCACAACCTGTTCAGCTGAGAGATAGGGAAGTTTTCACTTAACAGAACACTTGTGAAACCCAAGGTAAAGACAATGCCACTTTCTACTGGAGTGAAGCATTATGAGTCAGATGCCTGGATCTGGGAAGCTGAGAGACAAATGTTTTTGGAACAGTGGATTCACCTGGATTCTGCTTCAAAAAGAGGGTTTTTTCCTCTTGTCAGTGAGTGTGCCTTCCCTATGTTTAAGACCCCCTTTGCTGTGTTGTATACCCTGTTCTGTTGGGTAAAAGTTGTACCTTTCACACCATTCCTCTGCATAAATGTGTCATGTTCCCCTTCAAGTCACATGCATATTCCATTATATGTTGTGAGTTAGAGATAATTTTGTAACTCAGAAGTAGCAAAACCACATGGTAGGCCACCTCTAAGAAGTAGAATGACAAGGCACATTCCATGCAAACGGTATTCGACTTGCAGTAGAACATACCATATATCTTATTTTCTATAGATAGATATTTTCTATCTTGGCCTGTAATTTAGAATTCCATTTTGGTGTCTGGCTTTGTAAGGACTAGAGTCACAAGCTGCCGCCCATTCCCTTGAACAAGAAGTGTTCCCAGTTTGGACGAGGCTGTTCCACATCTTGCAAAGAATTCAGGCAGTCCTGAAATGTCTTTGTTGTTGATGCAATGACAGAATACTATAAATGTATCCCAAAAGACAGTCTAAAAGTTGACACTAGACACAATTGACACTAGACTCTAATGTCCCAAATGCTGGGGACAGTGATTAAAAGGCTTATGAAAATGAAATTAGCCTCTTACACGTCTGTAGTCCATGAAGCTACTTCTATTGTGTGTCTTTAAGGGTGATGCTAAAAGAGATAGAGTGGAGAGCTGATTATGTGAGAACACCCTTGACGAGTGAATTACCGATCTTTGGGCAAATTGCTTAAGCTTTTCTCTGCCTCAGTTTGCCCAGCTGTAAAATGGGTATGTTCAGCCCTTATGTATAATGTGATTATGCAGCCTTAGAAATGGCTGTGGATGTTACCTTTTGTACAGACTGCAACATAAATCCTTATTTATGGCACCTGAATTCACATATGTGGCATACCTCTGTTTTTAAGTTTCTTTGATTGCCTTTTTGCCTTCTTGCTTTCTCTCTCCCTGTCTTTAATTTGCTTTGTGGTTTCCCCAGCAAGGGAATAGGATGGATTTCTCATGCCTATTCTGCTGTCCTTAAAAATACAGAGTTAGAGAGAGCAAGAGGCTCTTTCCAGAGTGAGGGCACCAAAGGCAAAAGTAACTGCCAGCTTGCTGAGGCCTTCTACTGGGCTTTCCACTCCGATCTTTACCAGCTGGGGAAGGAAAGTCATCGACGATTTATAATCTGCTCCTGGCTGGTGGGTTTTATGAGCCCTGCAAGAGTAGAGACTACGTGACCAGCTGAAGGAGCGGGGCCGCAAAAGCGGAAGTGACAATAGGGACCGCAGGACTTGAGCGGAAGAGAGGATGCAGCAGCAAAAGTTGCCAGATGGGGAGCCTGTGTTCTAACAAGCCAAAACTTTGCCCCCATAAACAGCTGCGCAATTCCCCTTTGCTGCATAATGAGGTGCAGCTTGCCTCATAAACCCTGTGATGTGCATGTGAGCTGCTGCATTATTTAGGCCTGAAGCTTGTATGGGGCCAAAGTAGGACTGACTCACTCTAGGGCCTGTGTCAGCATAGGGCTCCAGAGGTTAGGAAGGGGTTAGAAAGGTTAGAGGTTGCTCTGATGCCAGCTGATTTCCATTTAAGAGATCAGAAAGAGTAGTTTCCCTGCGTGGGATATAGAGAAGCAGCTGAGGAAAATATTTGTGACAATGAATCATAGAAATAGAAGTAACAGACTGGAAGGGACCAGAGAAGTCATTAAGTCCAGTCCCCCGTGCTGAGGCAGGACCAAGTAAACCTAGAGCAGTGGTGCTCTACCTATGTACCATCGTGGGCTGCATATGCAGCTCATGGTGTGGGCCACATCCACACAATATATATACTACCTGTATGGCCCTAAAGATGTCACATGGGCCGCAGCTGTGTGCTGATTGGACAGCAAGCAGCCTGTGGGCTCCAGGTTGAGAGCCTCTGACCTAGATTATTCTGGACAGAGGCTTGTCCAGCCCTTCTTAAGAACCTCCAGGGAGAGGGATTCCACAGCTCCCTTGGCAGCCTGCTCAAACGTGGATGAGTTTGCTCAAACCTGAAATCACCACCTGAATTGTTACCTCCCTTCCCAATGGCGTCCTGGCACTCCCCCGTGGCAGAGAGTTGTAGAAGAGTCACAGCTGCTGCTGCTTCTTTTGTTTGTTTGTTTGTAGCAACTAATTAGCAGGTTGGGGAAGAAGATAGAGATCCGGAACAAAGCTTTTAATACGCCTCTGTTGAGCCAGACCGGAGGCAGCGATTTACACAGGCTCTCCTCACAGGTGAATAGTATGTTTCACTGAATTCAACTGCAGCCAGTCAAGATGCATTTGCTGTAGGCTGGGTCCTAGGTACCTGAGAAACTACCTGTCTTTGTGGGCAGTTGAGATCAGCTGAAATCCTTTTGCTAAAAGCCCCTAGATTTGAGCATCTGGGAGCAGTAGGCGAGCTGTCCTGGCTGGAAGACTCAGACCTGGACCTCCCTTCTCGGTTGGTCTGGGAGACCTCAAATCTCTGGACCCCTGGGGCGCGGTATGAAGCCATCTGCTCGCTCGGGGTGACTTTGCCCTCGGTATGAACCGCACACACGCGACACCGCTGCGCCATTTAAGGTACACATTTCCCCTCCGTTTGCACTCGCTGCTCCAGCCCCAGGATAATGACCGAGAAAGTGGATTTTGCCCTCTTCTCCCCCGACATCTTCTGTGCACATCACTCGCAGAAGGCCCGATTACTCAGCGTCTGCATGGGGCAAAATTCATTTCATCTCCCGAAGCTTTTGCTGGAGGATCCTAGGGCTGAAAAATGGGTTTTAAAATATGCAGTGGGACGTTTGTCAACAGCTCATGGTGTCTAGTTTTCCTTGAGAACTTGTGTGCACGCACGAGGGCTGCATAAAAAAGTAATCCGTAAATATTCGATCTGACTGCCTGCAATCGCTCTGGTGTGGCCCTCTGAAGAAGTAAAAACACAACAGTAAAGTCCTGACTCGACTTCTTTAGGCAATCAAGACAGAACGTTCCTATCCTTTTACATTTACCTACCACCCAGATCTGTGAGCTTTATTCAATTCGTATCTGTAAAGCGCTTTGATTTATATAAATAAAACCGTGTGGACGCAGAGCAGGATATAAATCCTACTGCTCGGTTGGTTTGGTTTTTGATTTCTTACTTGAGGTTCTTTATGAATCAACGTTGCTGATTTTGTGAAGCCTTATATTTATTATAAAATATACGGGCTGAAATATAAAAAGGAGCAACCGAGATCTACTTTCCATAGCTGTGTAAGAATCCTCAGTGCATGACATAGCATTTTTATCCTGGGAAAGGAGAAATGATGCATCGACATTCTCGGTAGTCCTCAATAATGAGTGAATTATATTTGTATAAATTGGTTAACTGTATATTTATCCTTGCTATTTCCCTTTCTGCCACATTTTAAGCTGGATGGAAGTTGTTTAAGGCACTTTTCAAGAACATTTCCAAGGAGGAGGAAGGTATTTGTAATATATGAAAACCTAGTCACTGTATTTATGGCTGAAATAATTTCAAAAGAAAAGGACCATCCCCTCGAATGGCCGGGTTTGCAGTGCTCAGTTGATATTTCTGTTCATCGGTAGATGAGAGCAAGATCTGTTTTGAGAAATGGTAACTTAATCGTTGTATTTCTATTATTCTAAATCTCTGAAGCCTTATGTTGTAGGCTTGTCTCTGTGTGTATGGACGTTTGCAACACCGCGAAGGTATTCGAATTAGTCATTTAAATGAATAATTTGAATCAAATCTTTTGATCCCCCAGTCATCTGCTGGCTCCTGGGTGGCAGTGACTCGGTGCCTTGGAAGTCAAAACGTGTAAATGTTACCTCCTTGAGCCTGTTAAAAATCCCTCCTCTTGCCCGTACTGTCACATAGTAAGGAATCGCCTGAACCTGGGGTTGGGGGGCTACAGTCTGACTTGGCGTGTTTTAAAGCCGAAAAAGACGGTGGTTTGCTTGACTTGCGCCGTTTGGGGCTGAGAGCGAGAGCAGGCGCGGCAGTTTAAGTGAATCACACACGTTGTCTCTTAATTGGGGTAGCAAAAGCGCGGGGGGGCGGGTTTGCTGGTTCTGGTTAAATGTTATTTGCACTTTTGTTGGGAAAGTGGCCCCTGGTGTGCAATTATGTCACATTTCTTTGGGTTTCACAATTGAATGCAGAACAGGGACCTCTTTGATTTACCCTGGACGGGCCAGGCTCCCTCTCCCGCCCCCTTTTCTTTCTGCCCCCCTTTTTTTCTTTAATCCTAGGACCTGCCACTCAATGTTTTCTACGCTCCCAGCAGTTTCCAAAACAAACAGTGGTGCCTGCAGCCTTCTATTGACTCAGATGGATGCAACAGTATCTCTCGCGCGGCGACTCCCCAATTGGAGCTGCTCCGTTTGCCAGTGAGGGCAGGTCTGTCCCCGAAAAAAAACCCTCCTCGAACCAGCCGGAGGAATAAATCGAGGGATTAAACCTGCCGCTGGTGCCCGCATGTACGATGCGGAGGGAGTGCGAGGGAGGAGGCTGCCACGAGGAACCTCCCGGCTGGTGCCCGAGGGGGCTTTTGGCTCTATTTTAGGATTTGGGAGCTTTCCTCCCCATTGCTAACGGATCCGGGGTGACGCTGCGCTCGGGAGGATCCGATTTGCTCCGGGATGGCTCTAAGCTCCCGGGCTCACGCTTTCTCTGTAGAAGCCTTGGTGGGGAAACCCGCAAAGAGGAAACTTCAGGAAGAGAAACAAGAGGCTGGCCTGGAGAAGGGCGAGCAGGACGGGACGGGCTGCAGGGAGGCCCGGAAAAGCCAGGAGCTTGGTGAGTAGCCCCCATTTTTGCACGGACTCCGCAGTCAGTCCCCCCCGGCCCGCTCAGGCCACAGGCTGCGGAAGCCTGCGATCCACGGATCCCGCAACACGTCCTCTGCGAAGCCCCTTCCAGAGCCTCCCGTCTAGAAGCGGGGCCGAGCCGCAGCTCCCGCTGCTGGCCTGAGCCCGGGAGAGCGGCCGGTTCCGGAGACAGGGGCAGAAGGGCCCTGCCCCGTTGGCGTGCGCGGGACTCGGGGAGCGTTGGGCTGAAGTCCCCGCACGCCGGCATCGCCCGAGCGGTTTCCTGGGCTCGGCTTTGGCTTTGCCACGGAAGGGTTTGTGCCTGCCACGGAAAATAACCTGTTTCCATCCCCGGGCCCTGCTGGGCTCCAGGCGTTTGCATGGCTGGTTAGTGCACGTGTAGGGTAATCCGAATTGTTCCGGGCAAGGGATTAAATACCCCTCTGCTGCAGCCTCTGCCCAGGGCAGGGGCTCTGCTCTGGGGCCCAGGCCAGCTCGAGGGCAGGGGGGAATGTCTATCCACGTGGAGACTTGCTCCGAAGAGGAGCCGTGTAAACGCACCTCCTTTCCGTCCCTGGCAGACAAGAGACCTAAGGCAGAGCCGTCGGTCTCTTTCTCAGCTGGCGCCGAGAGCCGAGAAGCCAAGGACGACATCCGAGTAGAGCTGCAAGGCTCTGAGCTCTGGAAGAGATTTCACGAGATCGGCACGGAAATGATCATTACCAAAGCCGGCAGGTAGGGCAGGGCCGCTCGAACCTGGGGGGCTGCGTGTTCGCACGGCTCTTGCCACTCTGCCATTGATCCGGATTGAAAACCCGGGCGCTTACCAACGCGTCCGTTGAGCTGTCGGCTGCGTTTGCTAACGGCTCGAAAATGACGGGGGGCTCCAGAGAGCTTCGTACTGCGGCTGAATCTATTCATTAACCCCCGGGTCAGAGCGCAGAACCGGCCCCTGCGGCAGACGGTCAGAGAAAGCGCAGTGCGCTGAATTCGGGACGTTCACTGCCCACACAACCCACACCCCTAGCGTTCAGCGCTCCCCCGCGCGCTATAGTTGCTCGTGTTCTCTCTTAAGCCCTTGAGCCAACTCCCGCACTGGCGGTGTGGGGACGAGCGACGTTGCGCGTTAGGGGCGAGCAGAACCACGGATTCTGGCCTAGGCGCGATCGTGTCTTCACGGGGACAGGTGAGTCGTCCCCACACAGCGGCCTTCATGAGCTCGGTATCTGGGTGTTGGCACCTGGCGTGGGGACGTCGGACCGCACCCGTCCTGCGCCGCGCACAGCGGACGCCCGCTCGTTCTAGGATCCGCGGTGCCGTCCCGTTTCCACGGCTCGGAAGGGACGTTGTTTTAAATCGTTTTCGTCCCTCCGCCCTCGCGGGCCAGCGGGGAGGTAAAGTAACGGGCTGCTCTTCCCCGCAGGAGGATGTTTCCCTCCGTGCGGGTGAAAGTGAAGGGTCTGGAGCCGGCCGAGCAATATTACCTGGCCGTTGACGTGGTCCCCGTGGACTCCAAACGATACAGGTAAAGAACCGCGCCCGGCGGGGGCCGCGCTGCGTTTCGCGGCGGGACTAAGGCGGCCGGAATCACGCATGTTCCTGGCGGCTCGCCTAGCACCGCGCGGATCCCCGCTCCCCCTGTCAACCCACCTCCCGCGCCCCGGCCCGCCCCAGCCTGGCCACAAAGCGTCCCTAACCCGGGCCTCCTACGGCGATTTCCCGCGCGCCTTTTCCACGCGTGCCCAGAGGCGTTTTCCTGCAAAGGGCATGAACCCGGGGGGGCGGGAGGGCGAGGAATCCTGCGGCTCCTGTGACCCCAATGACAGACCCACAGGAGAGCGTGTCTCCCCGCGGCGCGGCGCGGCGACCCCGCGGTGCGGTGCGGTGCGGTGCGGTGCGGTGACCCCGCGTTGCGGTGCCTGCAGGTACGTCTATCACAGCTCCCAGTGGATGGTGGCCGGCAACACGGACCACTCCTGCCTCACGCCCCGGCTCTACATCCACCCGGATTCCCCCTGCTCGGGAGAGACCTGGGCCAGGCAGATCGTCAGCTTCGACCGGGTGAAACTCACCAACAACGAGCTGGACGACAAAGGGCATGTAGGTGTGCGGCTCAGCTGGCGGGCGGGACCCCCGGGGGCGGGCATCGGCCCCCTCTCCCGCAGCGTTTGCCCCGCACATTGCAGCCGCATCCCCCCTCCCATGCACAGCCCGCCTGGGGCGCGAGCAGCTAAACCGGGTTTCCAGCTGATCTGATCGCTCCGCTCACGGCCCGCAGAGACCCCAGTCCTCACTTGCCCCTGGGGGGGGGCCATCCGGCCGCAGGGCGAGGCTCTGGGTTAAATGCACCTTTAACGGTGCGGGGGGCTCTTCCCTGGCTGTCCCTCGGCCTCCTTATCCCTTGGGGATCCCCCCTTCCAGTCTGTGGCTGGATCCGGGGCACGTGCTCCCAGGGGAAACTGAGGCAAGAGGGACTGCCCAGGAACAGCGTTGGCCACGCGTAAGGGAGCTACGGGGGCGAGCCCAGGACCCTAAATGCGCTGCCAGGCAAGCCCCACACGGAACCGGGTCCATAAGCACCAGCCTACAAGTCGTTACTCCAAATGCCCAGCAGCGGCCTGCCCAGACGGGAGCGGTTCTGTCTACACACGCGAGCCGTCCCTTTACTGCCTTCCCCTGCGGCCACCGGGGACACGACGCGCCTACATTCGGCGCGGCTCGGGGCTCAGCCTGGGGACTAGCTCACACCCAGTTGCAAGCTGCCCCGCTCCCCTTTATGTAACCGAGCTGGTTCCCCGAGACCCCTGTTCCTACCTGGTGCAGCTGCTTTGGGGTGGTTGTGTTCCGCCCTGCCAAGATCGGGGGAGCGGTTTTGAGCAGGCGGCCACCGCGCTTTCCTTTGGTGCAGATTTAATCCAGGGGAGAAACTGTAACAACGGAGCCGGGCCATCGGTTCACGGGGCAATACGGTTTGTTGCCGGGATTTGCAATGTAAACCAAGCCCAGCAAAATGGACCTCGCGGAGCGCCCAGGGGTGAACCCCAATTTGCGTTCACTAGCGCGCTGTTCCAAGAGCCGCGTCGGTTTCGAGGCAATAGGGCTCAGCTCCACAGATCGGGGCGGGCGAGAGCTCCTTGGGCACGGCTAAGCGGAGACTAATTGCAGTCGGACGCGGGAGAACTTGCCACCATCCGCCTTCTCTGCGGAGGGGAGAGCTACTCACGGTCCTTCTCTTGGAATTTACAGATCATTCTGCAATCCATGCACAAGTACAAACCCAGAGTGCACGTTATTGTTCAAGATCCCAGATTTGACCTGTCCCAGATCCAGTCTCTGCCAGCGGAAGGGGTTAAAACTTTTTCATTTAAAGAAACCGAATTCACCACTGTAACGGCTTATCAAAACCAGCAGGTAAAGCAGCCAAGGGAACACAAGGAAAGCGCCAGAGCTTTTCGGCATTGCAGACGTGCGCGGAGTTGCACCTTTGCTGGATTCCTGTGAAACAGAAAGGCGGCTGGAATCCTGCATTTTTTACTCTGTTTTTAATTTTGAGCATGCTCCATAACAGTCTAGGATGTATTACGGCCTGTTACTGCAGGTCGG
This sequence comes from Mesoclemmys tuberculata, assembly GCA_007922155.1. Classification (NCBI taxonomy): domain Eukaryota; kingdom Metazoa; phylum Chordata; order Testudines; family Chelidae; genus Mesoclemmys; species Mesoclemmys tuberculata. The sequence goes on from ML675622.1 coordinate 23,758,843, forward strand.
GAGAGGGCTGTTATTTTCAATAAAAAATCTCTGGCGCCTTGCGCTCATCAGGAATATAATAATAGTAATAAATAATAATCGTATTTAGAAAAGGCCTGACGCTGAGTCCTATTCCTATTGACTTCAGCACCTTGTAGGATCTGGCACTGTTCTCCCTCAGTCTGCCAGAGCACTGGGGAACCTGGGTGATGCTTTATAATAAACAACATTGCTATGGAAATGATAGAATTAAAAACACGTGCACAAAAGTGCAGCCAGATAAGATAAATAGAAGGGAATCTTGTTGGGAAAAATGAAAGGGAAAGGATCTTAATCTGCCTGAGGTAATAACAGGAATCATCATCGTAATTAATGTGTTGCTTTAAAGTGCCTAAGGAGGGATGGATATTTATAATAGAAAAAATTGTCATATTTGGGCCAGATCTTGCCCTGACATTCCATTGAAGTCAACAGGGCTATCTGTAAGATTCAGGAAAACAGATTTTAATCTAAACAATATAATTCAATATCATAATCAGCAGAAGTGAGGAAAATGAGACACCTTTTATAATTTTAATTCTATATTCACATGGTTTTATTTACTCACTACAATTATTTGATTTTTTAATTCATAGATTACCAAACTGAAAATAGACAGGAATCCCTTTGCTAAAGGATTTAGAGACCCTGGGAGAAACAGGTAATTGTTATAAATTGTCAACCAGAAATTCTATACATGCTCATTTGTGTAAAGAAATCTATGCTCTATTTGTTACTATTTTTAATTTACTATTTGAATTTTAGATTTGAAATGAATTTGTTAACTAACTGGAAAAAGAAAGAGACAGAATATTTATGTAATATTTCTTTATGAACGATATCTAGATAGAATTCTCTGCAGCAGCCATATTCAGCAAGTTACTGAATTCTGTGTTTTACTTATAGGGGAGTGCTGGATGGACTTTTGGAAACATATCCATGGAGACCACCGCTTGCTCTGGATTTTAAGACCTTTGGTACAGAAACCCAAGGTGAGTTTTGAATCTTCAAGTGGTTTCTAAGGCAGAAACAAAACGTGAAGCGTAAAACAGAAATAACCTAACTATTGTGCATGTGACATGACAAGACATTAGCAGGATGCCATTCTAGGTGATGACAGTGTGATGAAGGGATTCTAATTCAAACTTACTGGCTTTGTACTTTTTTTGATGTTGATGCTTAATAACAACTACCTAACTGATGGTTTCTGTGAGCGAGACAATATTTTTACATTAACTGTTTACTAATTTGCAAATCAAATGACATTGAAGAATAAATGAGTATCTAAAGAGAAGAAAAAAGGACAGAAAAGTAAATATAAGAAGTCAATAATATCATCAACTGGTTTGGGGTTAGCTATCTCAGGCCCTGATTCTGCAAAGAGCTGTGCACAGGAGGACCTCTTGCACCATTTCAGTGGGGCTCCATGTAGGGGCAGAAGTCCACCCACTTGGAACTTCTTGTAGATGCTAAGCCTTAAAAACTATCTGTCTCCTTATGTTTTATCTGGTGACTAAAGACCAGCTGGGGATGCTTGAGTTAATGCAGGGCATCTTTTTAATGCAGGGTGAAGGACCCTTTGCTCTAAAATTCATTCCATCTGCTGGTCCAATGCAAGCTGAGACCCATCTTTTTGGGTGTGAAGTTTGTATTCTTTCCATGATAATGTCAATTAGTGCATTATTTAGTGCTGTAGTTAATGTGCTTTAGTGTTGTGTATACACTTAGAGATTTTGATAAGTGCATGTATTAAATCTAAAAATATGAATAAATACAATACATAGATATATATAATAAATAGAATAATATTCAGTGTATTTAATTCCATATACTTTATGCAAGAAAGACTCCTAAAGAAATCAATTTAAGGAGTATGAAACTTGCCCTATGATCATGTTAGTAACGCTTTAATGTACACTAACCATTTGACAAATAGTACCAAAACAGGATTCAGACCTATAACTTGTATGAAAAAATAGTATTCAGATGTTATGGGGGAAATATTTAGAATAGGTTTGTTATTTTTCTATCTTATCACAAAATTCATAAACTTCTTGTGATTGTCCATTCCATTCTAGAAAATTATTTTAAAATAGGATCATAATATCTATTTATATCTTCTATAGTTTGCTACTCTTCTTTTTTGGATAAACAAAATCAAATGTTTAAATAATAAAGAAGATGATACAATATCTAGAAATTATCCATAATAGGGCATATTTAACTGCTGCAAAGTTGCAAATAAGTGTTGCAAGGGTTTTTCCAATAAAAATTATCTCCACTGAGAAATGGTTTGAAGCCCAATTCTGCACCCTTACACAGAGAAAATGTCCATTGGAAGTTTTGCTCAAAGAATGACTGCTTGTAGAGCCAGATGAAAAAATATGACTTTTTCATTGGAAAACTTTTTTTAAAGGCTATGCTTGCCAATTTAACACACTCATTTGCCTTATGAAAAATTTGAAGACTTCTATATTGTGGCATACACATCCCACATTATCTCAAAAGATGAATAGTTCCTATTTAATAAGATCAAGAACTCAAGATACATAGACATAGAGACTACACACATAAATACAGTATAGAATTAATGATGGTTTGGGATGGTATAAAAGTTTTATCAGCATAAGTTTTGGATGGCTACATGATGCATAAGTGGCTTTATGCAAAAGATAACTAAAACAGTTCAGATGTTTGTAATGTTAGAAGTAGTCGTAGAGGAGATGGATTAGCAGGCGAAGTGCAGGCAAGATGATAAAAGGTGCATGAGGAATGCCATTTATCATCCGGATTTCATAGCATTGCCAACTTTCATGGCTTTTAGTACTAGTCTCATGATAATTAGTTTTTTCTTAAAGCCCAATTTCCTGGAATTATGTGAACGTATCAGAATCTCAGGTTTCATTTAAATAAAAGTAAGTTTTTAGACATTGTGGCGGTGGAGAAAAGCTTGATAATACAATCCTAAAGGCTCAAAATCTAGAAGGCAAATTATTTGTTTTTAAAAATCTTACAATTTTTAAGACAATCTCATGATTTTTTAAGGGTCCAACTGACTTTTGAATACTTGGGCTGACCATCTTGATATCACCTTCACCGATATGATACAGGCGCACACATATACATTATGATACATGTATGTAAGGCTTGATCTAAATGCCCATTTAATTCAATGGGAGTAAGATGAGGCCTAAATATTTGTACTGCAAAGAAAGCTATGTGAACCTATACAAAGTTTTTCAGTGATTTGTTTCAACGATTTGCTATGCTCTACTTGCTTTTCTAAAACACTCACAATGCATCCATTAGCTACTCCTAAATAGGACTTAATTTTTGTTTGTTTGTTAATAATTAAAGACATTTTCAGAACATGACAAGGCCATCCAGTCTAAACATGCCTGCATATATCCATCAGAACTATGGAACAGCTTACAGCCGGGCAAGAATTTTCAAATTCCCAAAATTAACAGATCTGCCAAGAAATGGTGCACAACTGATAGTGACACACAGAGAGTTTAGACAAACTGAACATTGTAGATACTGAAAATCTCTCAGCAGCAATCTATTTACAGTACCTAATAAAAATGCTGAAACAGATCTGCAGCATTATTTTATTTCTTCTCCACCCCACAAAATCCAAAGCTATTTTGGAAACCACTTTTTGTATATTTTAAGGAGCACTTTAAATTTATAATATTAATATTCTATACACTGTCCCATAGTTAGCTGCATGGGGACTACTTGCACAAGTTTAGATAATGATCTTGCCATCACAAATGTGATCTTACATTGCTTACATTGACCCTGAAACACTTTATTATAAATGAGAATTAGGGAGGCAGAGGAGAATAGGTCCTTGCCCTGCCCACTCCCTTTCCCATTAAAATCAATATTAAAATACCAATTAACATAATGTGAAAAAGATGAAGCCCTTATGTGCAAAATATACCATCATGCCTGCAAATACATTCATGATACCGTCTGTAGTTAATCTGAGAACAAGAAGGGTTTCTACATTGCATCACTTCTTAAACCTTCCTTTTATATCAATCTGAGATATTTACAGAGAAAAGTATAGAATATCAAAAGATTCCTTATAGGCCATTACACAGAAAAACCTGACCAGAACATTCTTGAGTACATGACATTGAATTATAATGTAAATGGAGAAATATCCTAAACATGTCACGACCATTTTAAAAATGTGACAAAACGCAACTAAGAATTTTTTTTGTTTTTTCCATGAGAGCATAATACATATAAATAAATGAGGAAAAAAGTAGATCCAAACTTTTGCGATAATAGGCACAATGGAGCTGTGCTAATGCATCTGTAGGAGAAGAAAGGGCTTCTTAAATGATGCCAGCTTAAAACAGTGTCAGTTTAGTTATAGGAATACACATTGCTCTGCAACATTTCACTGCCAATGCAACCATCCCTACTTAGTGTTTACCTTGAACTTACTTAGGAGGATCTGAAAACTTGTGCTGACCAATGGTGTTACACACCAGTAACCTAATAAGAATTTAAACATGTAAAATAAGTGAGTGTTTTTCTAATAAATTTATGAAAGCACTCATTGATCCATTTCAGAAAATAGGATGTCAAATTGAAAAGTACATTTAAAGCTATTTGAGAGACCGTGATTCAAGATGTCATAAGCTGCAGTGAAAGCCAAATAAAATGAATCAATTCCTGTGATTGGGGTACACGGCAAATTCCATCTCAATGCCGAATAAGAAATATTTTTACTGGTACGTGCAAGGAAAACCCACAGAATTCATGAGGAAAATGGAGCACCTAAAAGATTACACTGTTTTTAAACATAAAGCCCCTGATTCATCAAGGTATTTAAGCATGTGTGTGAGTTTCAGCACCTAAGTAATTCCAATCAAGTTGGGACAAAAAAGAGAAATGTTAATAATATAACAAGATATGGTCACTATACAGGATGTTGCTTAATATTGTTAATTCTGTACTAAAATATGTACTTACACATGTCACGACAATGTAATTGTAAGTCTTATTATAAATGACCTGAATATCAATACATAAAATCTTTTCCTCTTCCCTCCCCAGAAAAGTTAACGGGAGTACTCACATGCTTACACCCACATTCATGTCTACCTTGCTGAACTGAGGCCTAAATAATAAAGATAGGATGCACAATTTATGGACAGATCTTGCCGTAGCCCGCATGCAGAAATCCCTTTGGAGTCAATAGGTATTTAGATGAAAACTCATAGCAGTTATATATATTGACTTTGGTGCAGTCAGGATTCCACCCATAATTCTTACTCATTGACATCACACAGCATAATTTTGATGACTTTTGCTTTCATTTTTAGATGGAAGCTCTGGTTCTTCACCTGTGACTTCTAATGGTGGGACGCCATCTCCTCTGAACTCCTTGCTTTCTCCGTCTTGCTCACCTCCTACGTTTCACTTGTCAGCGAGCAACATTGGAGTGTCATGCCCTGAAGCATGCCTACATAATTTCAACTTGCCTCTTTACTACAAGATTTGTCCTACAAGCCTTTTGAGACAACAGTCACTTGTATTTCCAAGCCACGAAAAACTGGGAGGCACCAATCCACATGTTTTACCCCACTTCATGGTGGATGTGCCTATGCTATCTTCCCTTGGCATAACAAATCTGAAAAATGGTAAATCTGAAGATTTAACTGGGCAGTGTCTACAAGTGCCCAATTCCGCTAATCAAATGTTGTATGGATTACATGCATCTGGAAACATTTTCCCATCAAGTCCCATTGCTCGGGAAGCACTTAATTGTTCTTTACACTCTCCATATGGCTTGTACGGTTATAACTTTTCTATGCCATCTCGACTGATGAACACAGCAAGCCATTTCAAAATGAACGACAGCATTCCGACTTCTTTTCGAGATGGCAGATGTAATCATTCTAGCTGGCACTCAGCAATTAACCATTGCCTCTAATGGAACTATATAACGTTTCTCACCCAATGACACGTAAGCAAGTTTTTTCTTCAGTCATTCCCAAAGATTTTCTGATTACTGTGTATAAAAGGCTTCATAATACAGGAGGGACCTGTCTAGGTATTGAACATTTCATATGCAACTGCATCATAAAAAAAGTTCTGAACACGGGGGACAACAAAATAACCAACAACAGAGAGAGGCCTTTTGGTAAGCGTTATTTATGTAATGTTCATAGGATAGGCACAAACTTTACATTCACTCTTTTAATATTTGCACTCTGCAGCAGGAAGGAACCTCACTGTTAAAGGAGCAACTAAGTATAATAAATATGTAATACTTTAAACATGAATTTCATGAAACTTTTTATCTAGCTTCCCCTTTCAGTTACCTTGAAGATGAACCGCTATTTTTTCCTCACCTCACTTGAGTTGCCCCACTGATGTTAACAGGACTATCTAAGGCCCAGATTCAGCAAACCATCCCAATTCAACTATGTGCTGAAGCCCATGTGTCAGTCCTCTCCACTTTATGGGGCCTACTTAGAGCAAAGCAAGCACACTTGCTGAATCAGGACCTGACTGACCCAGGTTAGCAGGATTGGGTCCCAAATCTAAACATTTCACGTTGAAGGGAACAAAGGCTGAACAAAAGACCAAGGGTTTGATTCTTCCTGACCTGGAATGGTGGGGAAAGGGCGTCTGATGGGAAGGTACAAAGTGCCTTTCTGTCCCTGTGCACTGCCTACACAGCACATCCTGCTCCTTGTGTCTTCCTAAGGACTCCACTAGATAGCGCTGAAAGTGGCACGAGCCCGTCCCAAAGAGAGCAGGGCAGGGCCGTATTTCCCTTCACATTGGCCAGCTGGTCCCATATAAGGGGAGCTCAGGAAGCAAATGGCAGAGCTCCGGGAAGCATTGAGCCTAAGTGACACCAAACGCTTCCTGAAGCACATGCAGGGCCTGTGCTCCTCTGCATTTCCTCCAACCCCTGGGGGAACGTAGGAAAACAGGAATTGCCAGACTGGATCAGACCCATGGTCTGTCTAGTCCCTTATCTTGTCTGTGACAGGGGCCAGCAGCAGATGCTACAGAGAAAAGTACAAGAAACCCACAGCAGGCAGATATGGAGTAATCTGCTGCCCATCGAGATCTCATACTAATCCCTAAGCGCTAGAGATTGACAAACTCTGAAGCATGAGGTTTTAATTCCCTCCCAAAATTTTTGTTAGCATTAACTGTTCTAACTCTGGATAGCCTTATTACCCATATCAATAACCTCCAGCCCCCAAGGGCACAATATAACACTCACAGTAATCCACGATTGGAAGTATGATATTTATTTTTCTTTATTTGATCTATGATCAGGCCCCGTCTGAAGTCAGTTGATTTGTACATCTAATTTAATATATAATAGACAGCTCCAGATAATATTTGACTGGAATCAGCCAAGCTGTGGAATTAAAAAAGAAAGAGAGAATCCTGAATTTACAAACAGAAAAACGGCACTACGTTGCAATTACACATAGATTTAAGCATGAAAAGTTATTGGCAAAATTCTGTGTTTACTCTCATTCATAACTTGTAATGAAACTAGAACAGAACAAAGCAAATAAGAGAAAAAGTTGTTTAAAACACTGTTTAAAGATTTACTTTCATAAGACTTTGCTAAAATGCAATTGAATTCCTGAGTTTAGTAGTCGTAACATTTCCTGCTGGTAGGGCTGCCTGTGTCCTATTCACACAACTCCCATATGTGTCAATAAGAGATGAATGCTTAGGGCATACATAGCTCTGTTAAATTAATATTGAAACAGTTTGTAATATTGGAAAAAGGGAATATTTGCCTTCTAATGTTGTTTTTTTTTAGCAATGTCTAGGGTTTTTTTTAAATTAAAAGTGAAACATTGCAATGAAGCACTGTTTATAACCAAATTTTTTACAGCCACCTTCACCCACAAAGGGATAAATCCTGGCTGCTTTACGCATGTGAGTAGTTTCCATTGAAGACGAGGGACCACATTTTGCACATTGTGGTCACAGAGATCAGAATCTTGGTTCATCAGGAGTGCTCTGGGGAGCTAGACTTGGCCCTAAATCCTGAATACGTTATTGGAGGAGCAGGAGGAAGCTCATCTAGATCAGTCATTTCTTTCTGGATGGATGCAAATGGCAAATCCCAAATTCCATAACAACAGTAGTGATGAAATAAAGTATTACAATCATGATAGATTTGAAGTAGTGGAACAAAATGACTATTTGTTCACTTAAAAAAACCGATTGAAACTTAAGCTAGATATTTTTGGAAGAGAAGACTTTATGATAAAAGTATCATTTAAATCTGGGTCAAATAAATTATATTTTTATTTTCTAGAGCTGAGAGAACAACTTATTTGACAAAATCACCCTCTTTTTCCATTCCCAGAAAGTATGTAAACGGAATATGATTTTCTCAAATGTATTTGTTATTTGATTAACTGTTCTCCATTTTTTTTTTTTTACTTTTGAAATTAGAAATCTAACATTTGATTTGTATTGTTTTGTCACGATCGTTCTTATAAGTCATGTTATATTGTTTATGATTCCTGACTGGATGTGGATGATTCACATTTCTGCTGCCTAGTAACAGAAAACCAATGTAAAATGAAGTTTTTGTGGGTGCATAAGCAGAACTTTTGTGTTCCTTGAGCATTCCAGGAAAACCTAACCATGCAATTATTTGCAGAGAGCAAAAAAAAAAAAAAAAAAAAAAAAAAAGCAAACACTCCTGTATCAAAGATTTAAAATGAATAATTTATGGGACTTTTTTTGTTGTGTTCATGCAGTTCTAATGTGGTGGTACAACTGCTGGCGAATCCCAATGACTATAAGGTACTTCAATTACATTTGAATGTACCTTTCACTGAGAATTGGCAGCATCGTGTATGAGCCAAAACCTGTTCACCTTACTCCCTCCTACAGCAAATTCAGTAGAATAGCATGAGGATTTGGCCCACAGAGTGAATATTCAATAGAGTGAGCCAAATTCTGTTCTTGGCTGCAAGTGTTGAACTCCACTGGATTTACCCGTCGGGTCTCAACTGAAGGAAAAAGTAGATTTGTTAGATGTATCATGGATACAAGAAGAATAAACTCTATATCAAAAGGCAAGTAACATAAAGGCAAGATTTTAGGATCTAGATGATGTGAATTTATTTGAACTGTTTGTTTTCTCCCCTTGCCCTTAGTTCCTAATTTTAGCAGTTCAGCGCTAATCCTGCTCCCATTGAACTCCAACGGTGTTTTACCAGTAATTTAAATGGGAACAGACTCAGGTCTATTCACTGACTCCTGAGACCTCCGAAAGGGAGTGGTACATTCTCAACCATCTATTTGCTATGGTGTTAGTGCTATAGAACATGGAAAGGACTGATCTGGTTCTCACTGAAGACAATGGAAAACACCCACTGACTTCAATGGGAGGCCAATGAGTTGGTTTATTGGTTCCAGATCACTGGGCCACAGGTAGGAGGTACTTACAGAACCAGACATTGGTATGAACAGTCTTAGCCACAAAGGAATCAACACTTTGAATCAATGTGTACAGAGAATATTATGCACTTTACACATATTACAAAGGTGAAGGAGAAAAGACTTCTGACTGGCATGGTATTGAACGAATGATTCAAGAACCACAGGAAGTACATTTTAACTTGTCCCTGTTGAGCTGTTTCTAAATATAATTCTGTTGTTGTCACTGTTCCACCAAAAAGTTTTGTGGAAGTTTGCAGATCTTGACTTTGCTGCTGGACAAGTGACTAATCAGAAATACAGGGACAAGGCACAGGGAAGCAATATTTTGACCCTTATGTAGCAGGCGCTATATAGGTAGAGGAAAATCCTTTCTAAAACCTAAGATTTAACCAGACTGAAATAAGTGACTCAAGGCTTTTGTCCGGTAATTGGATGTTTCTGCTTAGATGGCAAAACTCCGGTTAACTCTTTTAGGTTTGATTTTCTTCTCTCTTCCACCAGTTATACAGTATTGGCTTGAATGGAACTGCTCTTGAATTACACTGGTATAAATGAGAGGAGAATCAGGTCCTTTCATTTTAGAACATATAAACGTATCTTTTCCATTTCACTGAACAGCACCATGGCCATTTTATCCACATTCCAATTTTTTTCCAGCTCCATAATGATTTGTTTTAAAGATTCACCAGTTTCTGACAGCTGCCTTGGGAATCCTGGCCTCATATCAATGAAGGTGCTTAGTGAAGTCCACTAATATGACACATGATGGGCTTACTCTGTGTTCTGTATAGCTATTGGAAAAGATGTGATCTGAGCTTCCCTGTGAACAGCTGGAGGACTGGGCCACATTTTACAATCTGTGGAGTCTATGCAGGTCAGAAAACCAGAAGTTTAATCAGGCTGTGAATAGCTAGTCAAGCAGACATATCTGGATGAGAGGAGTCCAAGTTTTGATAAATTGGCCGAGTGCCGAGAGGAGCTAACAGACACATTTGTAATAGCCATGATGGTATTTTTGCTAGAATTTTTAACACCCTTATATGTATGGTTTTGTTTATAGTAGAAAAACTGTGTCCAAATGATAAGTGATGAGGTACACGTTACCTTTTAGTGTTACTTTTTTAAACTGCTACTAGTGATAACGGAGTGGCAGGACATGAGAAAATGAATCACCACCATTACTTCAAATATTTATAATGTTGATTTTTTTTTTAATGTGCAAATGGGATGGATGCAAGACAACTTCAAAAAGACCATATGCCCATAACATGCAGGCTCATTCCATATACTGCACCAATGAAGGTCTCTTCCTTAATATTACATGGAAATATATGACAAGTGCAAAACTTCCAACTATCTAGCCTTCGTCAGTGGATTGAAAATTTAAAAAAAAACATAAAAATACTGTGTGTGAGAATTTAAGCCATGCTACTTTGTTAAAATATGGAAGGGAAGGAAATAAATTTCTCAAAAGCTCAAACTTACCCCACAATTAAAACTGTCAGTAATTCATCCTTACATGGGAAAAGTAGACTCAAAGCTATTCAAAATATTTGATGATATTTACAGTACTTGGTGAATTGAATTGACAATACTTAACCATTGTGTTTGTACTTCATTTTGGTAATGTGCTACATCTGTATTTAGAAAACTTCTTCAATGAGACAAAATAACAATAGTGTTTGTGACTCCAACTGTAGTTTACCAGTTGGTTTCACCCGAATGTAATATGCTTATTGACTATGTTTAAAAGAAGTCAAATGCATAGTTTGAATATTGGTGGTAGTTGCTTTGATATAAGTGCCTTAGTATATATTTAATCTTCTAAGATTTGGTCTACAATTAGATGATAATTTGTATCAAAATGATGTATACAAACCTGGACTGGATGGCAATATAAAACAGAACAAATAAATATACAGAACATTTGAAACATATCCAGTATTAAAGGTATTTACATGTGTGGTTTGGGCCATTTCAGACATGCTGTTCCAATAAAGTTACAGAAAGGAAAAGGGCTAGTATCACTTCCTCCAAACGTTTCAAATGTTCGTGTTTACAAATTTGTACTGCACATTAATATGTAAACATACTTTATTGGGAACAGATGGATATCCTATATTTACATGTTCTTTCTTCTTCGTTCTTATGTATGTATGCTGCTTTTGTCTCTTAAAGCACCTGAAAAATGTACTGACTATTTAAAAAACTATGGATGCAAAATCAGCCAACTCATACCACATTAAATTGTTATTTTCATTTGTTGTTGTTGCATTGCAGTCATTCATGTGCCGAAGGCAGGGCATCATGTTTCATTTTCATTCAATATCAGTTTGGAGATGCTGTGTGCTGAGAAATATAGTGATAAATACGGATGCTTTTCAATGAACAGAAACAAATCCTGCGTGTGTTTGATACGTTTAACTAGGGGGAAAGGAGCTGCTATTTAAACATTCTGACAAGATATACATAAAACAAACCGAAGTATTGTTGTTATTTCACTTTTAAAACAAAATGGCATTTCTGACACACAAATATGCAGGTACTGTATAAAGTTTAAATGATTAGTAATTCTTTGTATTGCAGTACCATGAAGGAGTTGGAGTCATGGACCAGGACCCCCACTGAGCTAGGTGCTGTACGAACACAAAACAAAAAGATGTTTCCTACCCCAAAGAGCTCAAAATATAAGTATAGACACGACAAAAGGTGGCTACAGACAGATAGATGAGGAGCACCAGGGAACGAGACAATACTGCACCGCACAATAGACAGTGGCTGCAGTATATCAACTGTCTTATCATTGCCAAGTTTTTATGGACATAACTGCAAAGGAGAGTTTTAAGGAGGGATCTGGAGGTGAACAATGAAGTCACTTTGCAGATGTTCATGGGGAACATATGAGAGAGGCAGCAGCAGGGGAAAAAGCACGAAGGAGCTTGCTTGCATATTTAAAAGGAGGTCAGTAAAGATTGACTTCACTGGCTGAGCAAAGGCGGGGGCTAACATCTTAATAGCATGTGAGGTAGGTAGCATGGAGATAGGCTGGGGGTGGGGAGTATTTCAATTTTAGGTGGTTTTGTCTCTTTCAAAAGAGAATTTGTTAAAAGAAAAGCCTAGAGCTTTGATTAGTTCTGTTTATCTCTGTATTCTGGGACATCTCCCTACTTGATGGACCACTTTTTATCCTTGCGTTACTGACGTAACTGTGATCAGCAGAAGCTCTTCCTCAGTTGCCAAGGGATGGGGCTTCTGGCAAAGCTTACTCTGGGGGGAACCTCAATTCTGGAACTGGCTCCCCTATCGATCTGAACCAGAGGGTAGAGGGCATGCTGCAAAGCCCATTTCCCTCTGGGTGTTCAGGGTGGAAGCAGTTTAATGAAGACTGGTATATATGAGCAGGGTGGTGCTTTGTTTAGCTTAGATATTTATCAACTACTAAATTCTGGTTGGGGATGAGTGGAGGCTGCTGGTTTTACTGTTGCCTTAAATGACTGTGCTGTAGATATTTGCCAGAAATGCTTAGATCTTTGGACAGGTGTTTCTATTGCTTTGTATAAATTAAAAATACATAAAATATAAAATAAATCCTATATTATATGAACATTAATGTACATGACATAGAGGGCTTGGGTCCTCAGCACCCTGCTCATAGGCTGGGGAGAAGAAATCAGGCCACCCCAAGCCCCTGTGTCCTTTTACTGCGCACGGTTTATTTAGTCAGGCTGGGTGCAAGGACAGGGCCCAGTGCGCATGTTTTGACAGGTTTGACGTAGCACAAAAGATCCAATTCTTAATCTGAGCTTCACATCTACTCTGATTTTCAGCTCTGATATCTAAAGGGTTAGCTGGGTAGTTCACAGCAAATCAAATTTGTGAATGAGCATAAATCAGATCCTTAAACAGCAAGTAAAATGGATTTTAAATTGATTTCAAAGTGAGTTCTGATTTAGGATCTTGTTGCTGTCTTTTGTGAAGGAAACACTTCAACGTATGATTCCAGGTAAACCTTTTCTTTTCAGAAGAACCCTTAATATTTGCAGTACATTTTAGTACCATCCGAGGCTAATCACTCAGTTTTGATGAAATGAGTTCAAATCCTGGGTTAATTCAGACATGAAAATGAATCCGATTGTCTCACTTTATTCCCCAAGGGCACACTTCATAAAAACACTGACTGACTGACCGTCTTTGCTCAAGAAAGGCCCAAGACCTGAATTAAAGGGGTTGTGTAGGTCATGACTGCGAGGCATTGCCAGAGCCTTGAGGGAAAACGTCCCCAGCCTCAGCTCACAGCATGTCTGCCACCTCACACCTCTGAAAGCAACTCCCAGATTTCCTCCCTGAACTTAACTCTGGTAGCTATGGATTGCTGAAGTTGACAGTGAAGTACAGCTGTGAGGCCTGAGCTTGGGTCCGATTTTAACGTAGTCCGATCTTTTTAATAATGATCTTTCTACTCTCTCTCCCTTAATGACATTCAGGCCATTTCTAAGAACTCTTTAGAGCACAACCACCTAAATAACTGCAATCCTTTTGGAGCCAAGGCCGTCTAGGTATTTGCAAAAGGTACTAACACGCCAAAACCAAGTCCAGTCACAAAAAGAGGTCTGTGTCCATGCTAAGTATAAACATGGACCCTGAGTTCTCTCACATCAGTTTCCACGTATATAACTACTCCAGTGACTTCAGGTTACTCCTGATTTACACCAGTGAATCTGACAGCAGAATAAGTCTCAGGAAGACTAGACTAAAGCCTGGAAAAGTCTTTTTTTTTTTTGGTTTTTGTGGTGATGTCTAAGGACAGGATAATATCACAGGATTGCTCCCGCCCCCCTGCATTCCAATCTGGCCCAGATGGATAATCCTGCATTGCTCTGACCTTCCTAAAAAGCATACGGTGGACTGCAGGATTACCCAAATGTCCTTCCGTCACTGTACTGAGTCAGTATTAATTAGTTGGGGGGGGAACCTGACAAAAAGCCACGCTAATTATGCATATCTATCATGCCTGACCATATTTTTGTCTGTCTTTCAGTCATTCAGGAGACACAATCTTCTCCCCCCGTAAATCGGTGCACATTGCCACTGCAAAATGCAAGGCATTGATCAGCTAACACAGACCTGAATGCAAGCAGCATGTGTGGTCCTAAAGGGGCCTAACTGCGTTCCAATATACAAATATACTTTAATTTCTTGAAATTGCATAGAATGGATTTTATTGGGGCTTCTTTATTGTGTTTAGATTATCAGGCCATTCATAAACAATTACCATTGTTTTACGGTATTTTTCATTCAATAAAGTATGATACTCCATTAGATTTATATTGTAGTTTCAAAACTATCTAGCTGTTATGTGAGGATTTAACCAAATGCTTTCAGGTTTAATGTTTTTTGTGACTGAATGGCCGAAGGCATCTGAGTGTAAGGTTTGCCTTGGCTAACAGAATGAGTCAAGCATACAATTAGCAAAGCCAAAAGTGGTGTTGCCAGAGTGCCTCATCTCACTGACCTCTCAGTCATTTCTAGAGCTTATGCGTTATTTTTTCCTTCTTTCTCCAGCAGCTATGCTATACTGATTCACAGCCCTCCTCCTACTACAGCAGCCATGTCACACAGCTTTGCTATTTCAACAACAGTCACACTACACTGATTCTGCAATCAGACAGTAAAATAAAAATTCCTTCTCTTTTGTCCACGGTTTTGTTATAGTTATATAAAGATGAATAGGAAAACAACTTCTTTGTGATTTGGATCAAGGATCTTAGGAACTGTTTAATTAGCAAAGGATATAACTTTTTCTCCCTCTATTGCTACCATTTCATGATTAAACTGTGAGCCCAGTTCTTTCCTCACTTACACGTCTGAAAACCATGAATAACTCTACTGAACTGAGTGGAGCTACATCAGTGAAAACTATCATAAGTGAGATTGGATCTGACCCTATATATTCTTGAGGATAATACTGGCTGGTAGGATTTTTACAGATGTTGGATAATATATCAATCTGCTTTAGGTTTCTGTTCATGTTTCATACAGTTTATTTCTCATTGTGCCTGCGTAGTGTCTCATTTTTATAGCTACATATTAACCCATCCTTTGGTACTTCCTTCTGGTGACACTCACAGGAAGGAGCTTCCATCTATTTCCGCATGTCATGGCAGATTCCCTTCCCTTGAAGTAGATTTCACATCCTAAAATGCTAGGTAAAGTTCCAAGTTTTAAGTTACTGTTTCAATTTAGGAAAACAAGCGTTGCATATTTTATAAAGGCCCCCTTTACGTTTATAAATCATAAAGCATAATTGGCAAATAAAATTTAAAATCTTTCTATGGACTTGAAAGTAGATACTGCCCAGGAGCAGCAAAATCCCCAGAAACAACAATATTGAATGTCTAAAACTGATCGTTGGTTAACAACAAAACCTGATGTATGTTTTGAAGAACATTTCCAACTGTCTGCAGCGTATTAGATTCGGGAGGGCGGGGGAGGAGCTCATATAGTTTCTAAGATTTTAAAAACCTTTTTCTTTAAAATTTCAATAGAATGACTTTTCAGAGCAATTTTCTTTTTTTCTTTTTGGTGTTTGATCCAAATCTCATCTTTTAGTAGGGCATGATCTCCAAAATTTCCTCAGCACCGAGCTTCACAGCTGTTAGCTCTTAACAGCTAATCAGCTCAATTCAGCTCACCTGTGAGCGTGATCTTTGACAGATCCATCTGCTCTGAGTATGGTCTGTGAATAAAAAAGGCTTAGACTCAAAAAGGAAGAAAATAATAATGGACTGGCAAGATTACTTTCAGTTATTCTTTCAAAGATAGTCATTGTACCTTTGCTTTGGCGGTTGAGTCCATTAGAGTATTGCTACCATATTAACTCACCAAGAAGAAAGTGGACTTTCTCATACTAGAACCTACAGAGATAACATTTTATGCAGGAAATTGGAGATTATTCAGGAGAACATCCTAATTTCCATCATATTTCAAGCAACAAAACCAAAAGAGAGTCAAATGACATGTCAATAAATATAGAGAAAAGATGGACTAGGCTTGTTTCATAGAGTTGGATTCTATGATGGCAGCATCTATCCATCCAGGGGCGTTTTATTAACTGTAAACCACCTGGGGCCACATGGTTGCATCTTTTTTTAGGAAAACTCCTATTGACATGAGCATGGTCATTTCTTTAATTAAGAAAGAAGCGGAGAAAAACACGTCCTCTTGTATCTCTGTTGAATATACCTCATTTGTCACCATAGGCTCCCTTACAGACCTTTGGGGGCCTTTTCCCTTTAACATCATGTTAAGTATCGATGTTCCTAGGCTTAAATAGACTCGAGGAACTTTCTAAACTAGGGTCGTGTCTATACTAAAGTACCTGAAATGGTTGGGAACTCATGAACAGGACTTCCTCTTGTCCCAATGTTTCTGGATCAGCTTTATTTTGCTGGGCCAGCACTGAATCTCTGTAACTCACTAAGGTCTGATGCCAAGGTCAGCCTTGCCCCCTTCTTACCTATGCGTACTAGATGAGGGGCTTTCAGTGGGTGATGAGTGGGAAGGGGGAGCAGGAGCAAGCCTTGAATCCAGCACCCCCCTGGCAGAGTCCACATATACTCCCAGGTCCCAGATCTGCTTCCTTTCCATGCCCTCTTCATTGGAATTTGCCGGCTCCTCCCCTCGGTTTACGGCAGTGGAGGTGAGTCCTTTGCCCTTGTTACTGGTTGAAGCAGAAATAAGACCACACTGAAAGAAAAAAGATATTTCAAATAAAGTAGCCTGCTGAAGTATGGCAGTGCCCATTTAAATCGGGGCTAGTTCAACCACTGATTTTTACAAAGGTGTAAATAACAGCCCAAAGAACCCGTTGCCATCCCAGTCACATTAAAACACAAGAGAGACTGCAATCTCAGACTAAAACAACAATTTAAACTGGCCACAGACAAGAACAACAGAGATGAAAAGACATGGATTTTGACATAACATTGCTCAAGAAGAAAAGAATGTTACCCCAGCAGCCGTAATTATTGTCAGTCTTACTCCATTCGGATAGAGGAGCAGAATGCTTTTACTTGCTGAGAAATCATGATGATGACTGTAGTATAAATCCACAGACCGAGATAAGCAGTTACTAAAGCTACAATTTTCTACTAACCTATTTTACATCTAGCAGCTGCATGTGTGACACTAAGAACCCCTCAATGAAAACTGGCAAGGATGGTACAAGAACATCCTGATTCTGGTACATTCATCCTGCTTCACCAAAGAATGTCATGTGAAGTATTTAAGAAAAGCTGGTGTCATGATGGTTATGAACATCCTAAAACGTATCAACCTCTGCTATGTAAGGAGTTATGTATATATAACAGAAATATGCTCTTACCGTTTGAATTAAGGTGTTAATCCTCAACAGAGGTGAAAAACTGGTTTTCTGCCACACCAGAAACGTTTATATATGTCCATTGAAATATATATTGAGTATTTCCTGGTTCACAAACACCGGTGTGAGCTAAATGCAGATGAAGGATTGTGAGATTTAACAGGAAGAGAAGAACAGCAGATGCTGGTGGAGGCTTTAAGAGCTTTATTTGGGGGTACACTTTGAAAGGTTCACTGGACTGTGGGACAAGGAAAGTAGCCCAATATCCTGCACCTCAGAAGGAAATGGACAGTGCATTCACATTCATGAAAATGGGATCACAGCGAGCTTTGATTGAAAGTGCTGCAAAAGGCTTTGGGTGAGATAAGATTGCTTTAGATAAGAGGCTAGCCTGTTAAGTTCAGTCTCTGCAAACATGTATAGCTTTTGTTTTATTTGTAACCCTTCTGTTTCCGTGATCCTTACTCCCAATCTCTTCAATCTTCATGTTTGATAATAACCTTCTGATTGTTTTAACTATAAATACATTTCAGTGCTGTGGTATCGTACAAGGAGCTAATCCTGAGCTGAGTCACTCAAGCTGGTGTGTACGCTGTTCTTTTAGCGACAGCTGACCTGATATTTCCTTGAATTCTCAGGGGAGAAGGCACTGGACACTACAAGGTAATGCTTCAAAGGGGCTCGGGGCCTGTGGTACACCAACTGTTAACCTGCAAGACAAGGTAAGGGCTGGCATAGCCCAGAGTAGATTATTTGGGCAGCTAACAGGCTGGTGGTGTAAGGGAACTGACACCCAGTTAAACACAAGCAGGTGTATCTCTCTCTGAGGTGGGGGGCAGGGGTAATGAGTTGATTCACAGTCCTGGGGACCCCGAGAAGCATCACAGTATTTAATTACTTTTCTGTTTTAATTACAAAATAATTTACCTTTAAGACTAAGGAAATTCTATGCATATTCATAGTAATTTTTGCTTTAGCATAGGAAGTGACTACCAGACATTTCTGAGCCACACCGAGGCATATTACAAATGAGCTTGAACATGCAGATCTTTTCTCCATGTGTCCATGCATAAAAATGAGTGCCAAAACTATTTTGGGGAAATTGCCCCTCTACAATTATGCAGAAAAGATCCCATTTACACCTGCCTATACAAGCCATTAATAGCTATTATTGGCCCAATCTTATTTCAGCTAAAATTAATGATGAAGGAAGTACCATATGCTTCATCTGCATTTTTAAAACCAGCCTTTTATATCAAAATCTGAGAGCATTTAAATATCGGCCTGGTTGTAAAAGGAGCTTCCACTTAATGTTAAATCAAAACCTTGAACAAAACAATTGTTGAACTCATTTGAATGTAACATATACTGCCAGAAGATAAAGAAGCCAGCACACTTCTCAGCAAATAGGTTAAAGATCTCTAAACCACACCAAGGCTTGGTCCCGACTGTGCAATTCAATAGCAGTTGACTGCACACAGTGCTAGCTGCATCATGACTTTTGCTTGTTGTATACTCCCTTGTGCCCCAGCTGTTTCTGACCATCATTGGTTGCTGTTAGATTACATACATGATGTGGTGCATGTTGATAAACATTCCTTGTAATAAACTATTATTAATGCAATGTTAAGGTTGCAAAATTAAGCACTTAGAGGTCAGAAAAGGCAATCTGAAGGTTGAAAACTTAACCCCCTAACTCAGTCCCCTTGTGCTTATAATTTAAAATGGAATGAGGACCCTCTAAATTCAGACACTGCAATGTGGCCCAAAGAATATGAAATCTTGTATTTCAGCTCCTACATGGTGGAAACATCAAAAGAAAAGCTTCCATGTTATTCTAGCTCTACAAATGGCTCCCTGTGGCATTGAAAATACATGTGAAAGCTATAAACACAACTACACATGCATAAATATCTGACTTTTTTCCGGTTTACCTTACTATCTTTATATCTGATTTCATTTGGTGAACCAGAATGCAGACCTACTCAAATATTAATTCTATTGAAGTGGAAATTAATGCTTACTAAAACTATAAATGACTAAATAACAAATTTATTAATCTTGCTCCACTGGACAAAAATCATTACAAAATGTTTAATTGTACAAATGTACAGAAATCCACTCCGCAGTCCTCTCTCTCTTTTCCTTTTCAGTTGATTTATTGTAAAAATGTTATAGATAGCCCTGGGAATTTGCATTTTTCTTCCTTTATCTTCATTTAAAATCTTATCATTTGAAGCTGATATTAAACAGAAAGCAGAAAATAACTTATCAATATTGCTAATGAAATTGAAACAGGAAGTCCTAGCATCCAGCATACAGGCTAGATCCTGCTGGTGAATGAGAATTTTGCCTTTGCCTTTGATAGGAGCGAGGACAGACTATTGCTTAACAGACAATAAGCTGCCCCATGTGCCTAGATTCATGGTCCTATCAGCATTTACCTGAGCACGTTGCAGTGTTCGAAATCTGACAGATGCTATATAAAGCTAGAATCTCTTCTATTTAGCCTATGTACAAAAGGCATGAATGGATCGCTCTGAGAATATTTCTTACTAAAGAACAAGATTATTATAGTCAGACAATTTGGTCGGGTGACACAGCTGTTGAGTCAAAGCTAGCCCTGACCAAAGAACCAAAATAGAATATGTTAAAATTATTAAAAAATATCATTCACCTAGCTCTAGCCCTAGCCCAATAGCTCCCAACCTGTGGCCCAAGGGCCAAAAGTGGCTTTCAAAGTGGCCTGCTGTTCCCCTCCCACTGGCTGCAGAAGGGAGCCACTGCCTAAGGACCCAGACAGAGCGTGTTGCCACATGGCTAAAAGACCGGTGCAGGCTCCTTGCTGCAGCCAACGGGACAGGAGATCAGCGCTCCCCTCTCCTGGGTGCTGCTGCTAGTGTTGCAGCCACCTAATTATAACGGTTTCTTGACCCAAAACAACCAGGTTTAACTCAATCCGTAACATTACGTGTTTAGGTGTCTAACTTTAGGCTCCTGTTTTTGCAAGTCTTGGCCTTGGCCTTTAGCACGCTGCCCTGTGCTTCTCTGACTGTCAGCAATTTGATCCAGCCATGGATGAACAGAGCCACTTAATATAGAGACTTTCTGCAGGGGCGTAGTCAACGTGTGTGCAGCTCTTCTGGCATGAAAGGCGCGGGAGCTCTTGGGGGATCCCCACTCTTCTAGCCACTCTCAACTCGGTTTGAAGCACAGCTGGTTTCAGCAGAACATCCGCACAGAATCTGATAGGACCAGGACACTGTCTTTGCATTCCCCTCCGATTACCCAGGCGTCCCAGCCTGGCTTCCACTTTGGGCTCTTTTCCTTGCACTATTTCCCATAAAAACTATGAAAGCCCGGGGCCTTCCAGTTTTCCCTTACATTCTCTCTCTTTACAGAATCAGAAAGAAAAAGCCTAGCAGCATGTTAGCATGGAGATTAACCAGAGCTACCAACCTTGCATTTTAGTTTTTACTGGCATGAAGATCTGGAGTTGATTTTTTTTACTGACAAGGTAAACTTTTTACTGAAATCCCTAAATACCACAAACAGTATAATAATGCCACAGGAGTGTGTACTCACGCATGATATCCTGTACACAGGAATTTGGAATTAGGCAATTGTTTTAGCTGCAGTTAATTGATCAGTCGGGTTTTTGGGGCATGTGCAATAATAAAAAGCAGGAAATTGACATAGTCATGATAACTGTAGTTTTATGATACAAGAAGTGATTCTGAATGACAATAATCAATGTCAAAATACAATGTTTTAGTTCTATCCAATTTTACAGACATTTTCATTTATTTACAGATTTATGGACAGTGTTAAAATTGCACATCTTTTTTACTGACTGTCCGTAAATTTACAGATGGTTGGCAACCTTGAGATTAACTCCTGAGCACAATGAGGCTTGAAACATTTTTCTTTGATAGGCAGAAGAGTTTAGTAATAATGATTCATTTTCTAATCACAGGAAAGAAATTTGGAGGCCTCATGACCAGGAGGTTGAAAATGGATTTGCCTTGAAGCAGGTGAAAACATGAAAGAATGATTTTAAAGCAATTTGTGCTTAAAAAAAAAAACAACCCCAAAACATACATGGAGTGAAAGTAAAGCACTTTACCCGCTTTATTTCCAGTAATTGTACTTGGTCAGTTTCAATCTAATGGGTTTTACTTTGACAGCCATATGCCTACATTAGACGCCTGTCCAGCCTATAGATTTTTATCCACCGTCTATTTTCTTAAAATAGAATACACCTGTGTGAAAAGCACTTTTCCTACAGGCACTCCTAATCTGGACTGTATTAAACAGATATTTTTGTTTTGTATTTTTGATTATTTGTTCCAGTGATTACACAATGGCATGATATGTTGCCTGGGACTGATTAAAGCATTTCTTTTGATCAGTGTAGTGGACTGAAACAGTTACTTATTACTGGACAACTCTTCAAGCAAAAGAGGCTTTGGGTTGTTGTTGAGTCTGCTTTTACCCAGATTATTTAATTCACTTTTGGAGACTGTGTAAAAATTTCAATTTCCATTGGTGTCTCTTTTTTGCCATTGCAGTACTATGATAAAACTACAGTATAAAGTCATATTAACCTCACAGTCAGATTATGCAGCCTGCGTCATGTATACTTTGGCCTCAAAGCTGCCAACAAGAAAGATTTTATTGATTAAATATAAGGTCGCTAAGTACGAACCCATGGGAACAGATCATCAGGTGATCTAAATTAGCTTTGCTGTCAGTTTACACCAGTTGAGGATTTGGCCCATTGACTTTAATGGGTCCAGAATCAGGCCCTACATGATTAGTAGCACAAATATATGTAATTATCTGAACAAAGGGAATTCCTTTTGAATATCTTGTACAAAATTCTTTAAATTAGCTGGGAGGAGCACAAAGAAAGAAAACCATCATTGTCTAACTCTCACTTAGAAAGTACAATTACACAAACCCATTGCAAAAGGATGAACATTAATTATTTACTTTCAGTGTGCCATGTTTATTGTGTCAAAACATTTTTTTAGTATCTCAGCACAGACTTTTATCCCAAAATTGTCACATTAATGAATTTTTATAGCCAGATTTAATTGTACACAGATTATAAACAGATTATTTTCTAGAAACATTTTTATTGAACTCTTCAAATCACTGCATATTTAAAACATTGCCACATTTAAGACGGGCAAGACACCAGATAAAAACAGTCTATTAGTTTTATAATTTGACGCCAACATTATCTTCTTACAAAACCTGGCAACCTTTGAATACAAATTTGTTATTCCAGTTTAGTCTCTGTTACCAAAAAGGCTTTCAAATATATAGATTTTAATTGCATGAATATTTTTTAATAAAATCCTATAATTAACTGTTGGCAAGATTGTAAGGGAAAACAATAATAAGTGGCTCCATGTATTTGACAGCATAATTCTTTAGGTTACATTCAGCACATTCGCACAGCTGTGACCAATAACTGTGCTGTCTTTACTATTCTCCTATGATATGAAATTAAAATGAACTGGAAATGTTTATGCCCTAAATGGCATGCAACACATTAAACAGATAATGCAAGCTAAGGTTTTACTTTAAAACATACAGTTTCTCATCCAGTAGAGCTGAACTGTAACTTAATCCAAGCTTTTCCCAGTCAGCAAAGATTGCTGTTCTGTCGAAAGCCTCAGACACACAACAATATCTTCATTAAAGGGGAATTACTTCCATCTCACCATTCCCAGGTGCCATTGAAAATGAAGCTTTGTTTCATGTGGCCAGTTTCAATCACTATGTTTACATCAGCAAATTCTTTTTCCTCCATGGAAATTTTTGGATACATCTATTTTGGTTCTTATTTGCTTCCTTTTTGAATTTTCCCTGTAGCATGTTTATAAGCTGCGTATTAATTCTTTGGTCATGCTTTTGGTATTTTTCACTGCTTTAAAAAAAGATCCCGTCACATTTAATCATCTCAACACAACATTCTTTTTGCTTGTTTGCACCAATTGATAAATTGAATTAAATCAAATTATCTAAGGTTGTTAATTCTGCAGCATATAAGTGCCCTATTTCCAACATGTGCACCTGACATATATTTTCCTTGAAATAGGATACTTTTCCTTCAACAGACACATGCCAATCAACACAGCTACATGAGGAAATGCCATAACTGCATCAAGAAGACTTGCTGACATGTGTCTGCAAATTGATCTTCAAGATGTACTAAGTCTCTGGGGTGAAGCCATATGGGAAAAAGAACAAGAATCACAGGAGTTAAAATTTGTTAAATTTTATTTTACACAACCCTAACACATCACTATAGCACAGCCTGTGCACCGCTATTCCAGCTGTAGGGTCAGGAGTGCAAAGAAACAGTATTTATTGAATGCATTAAATGTAGTAAGTTTGCAACAACAAAAAAATTAATGAACTACAACCTCAGCTGGGGTAAATCAGCACGGCCCCAGTGACTTCAGTGGATCTGGTCTATTGTACGCCTGAACTAGAGGAATTAACACTTGGTTGTTCTGGGGCATTCACTGAATCTCTGGTGCAAAGAGAGCATTAAAAGAGTTAGGGTAGCCACAGCATGTAGAAAGCTCAGATGAAACACGCTGCTACAGTATCTGAAATTTAATTTGCGCTGTATTTTATTGCACTAAAATCATTGACCCTTAAATTTCCAACACTTGGTGCTAGATAGTTCTGGGTATATTCCCAGCATTAACTACCGTAATTGGCTCTCCACTCCCAAATTCAAATGCAGAAGGTACAATGCCCATTTCAATAAAGTAGAATTTTACTCTAGCTGTGTTTGAATATCTGACCTAAGCCTCCAGTCCGCTCTCAGTCAACTGGAGTTTTGCCTGAGTAGCCCCAGGGCCTTTCTGGTTCCTTACTGCAGTTTGCCATTGTTATGTGATTTTTACCACATGCTGCTCTTTGATTGTCACCATCAATTCCTTGAAAAACCTCTCCTTTTTGTCCTTTTCCATTTGGCAAACATTGTTTTCCCCTTCCCCCGGCTCTGGTGGCTAATGAAGCTGGAAGGAAGATGACTTTGCACACATGTATAACTCAGAATATATTAGCATGACTCCACGAGCAGTGTTCATTAAGTAGGTGGTGCAGAATAACCAGCAGTGTGCTGAAATAACATGGTTTCTGTAATGATCTTACAAAACTGCCAAAAATGGACCAATGCTCTCATCTCTGTACAGGGCTGTAGGGGAGTAAAAATGGGTACAACACAGGCTGGAGGAACAAAAACTCTGCTGCCAGCCCCTTCCTTCTCAGAACCAAACAGATGTCCCCTCTTTCATTTTTATTTGTATTACAGTGGCTTCTAGAGGCACAACCAGGTCTGACTTCCATTCTGCTGGGTGATGTACCTACACATAGTGAGAGCCAGCTCCTCAGTCACTCCACACCATCAGAGCCTTAAGGGAGTTGGAGGGCCTGATACTCCACTCTCTTACACCTTGTGCAGTTATTTACAACTGTGTGAAGTGAGTGCAAAGCTTAGATCTAGGTAGCAATATTAACAAAATGATGTGGATTAGAAGAAAAAGGTGATTTAATTTTGAAATTAAGCCATAAGAGGGTAGAGATAAATCATTTAAAAAAAATCTTCCGCTGGCTGTCATATGTCCCTTTATGCACATATAGCTAAATGGCCTGTGGAATTGCCTGTTACAGGTAAAAAGTGCAACACAGGATATATTATTCCAAATGCTTTAAGAGTGCCTTCAGATTATGTTTTCTGGGGGGATAAAGAGGTCCCTTTTCCTGATAATGGGAGCTACACACATACATCTGAAAGCAGAGTTTGGACCTCAAGAATCCCAACAGATTTCTATTAAGAATGGCTGGAGGGCCTGCTGAAAACAGCTGTGTATTAAAGACTCAGACATAGGAAGATAAGTTGGAAAAATGTAGTTCCATTTGGAAAATTTTTTTTTTAAGCCCCAAATCCTACAGTCATCTAGAATGAAATACACTCCCTATTAGTGGCAGGTGATCTGCTTGTCAGCCTGACTCAGGAGACTACCAATCTTGAAACAATGTGTTTGTTATTCCCCTACATAAAGTTAACCTCTCATGGGCCCTTAACAAACTTCTCATGGGAAAAAAAATGTGTAGGTATTGGTAGAGGAAGAAGAGATGTAGAAGAAAAGCCAAGAAACAGCTTTGCTAAAAAAGAGAGAGCCTGCCTTTCTGCCTGCCTGCATCCAAATCCTCCCTAGCCCATCAGAAATGTTAAATTACAGGCAGCCTGGAAAGGTTGCTTTTTATCCAACTGCACTGGGCTCACCTGATCCCTAGCCTCTTAAGGTAACCAGCCTACAGCTGGAGGCATTTGTGAAAATTCTTCTCCTCAGAGCTCTCAATGTTCCCTCATAAAGCTCCATCAAGTGGATGAAATAAAAACACCAGCTAATGCACCAACATCCTACGTATCTGAGAAATAAAATGAAGCTAACGAACTGACCATGGATACTGACTGGGGCAGAGGCAGCTGAACCCTACCCCTGAAAAGAATTAAAAATGCAGCCAGTGAAATCTAAACAATTTTAGGATATAAATAGCTAGAGAGACGTGATTCTTATTGCCTTGTAAGAGTACTGCTTGAAATGGACTTTTGTGCTATTTGCAGAATTTTGTCTCACACTAATATTATAAAACACATTACATGCTTTTGATTGCAAAGCTAACCTCTGTTGTTTTTTGCTGGTGTTCCCTTCAAGAGGAGATGTACACCTGGCATTCTGATTAAATTAATGTAAGCCTCGACAAATTTAATTTAGGGTTAGGTTATGTATCTTTTTTCCACCTATTGGTTGGTAAGTAACTCTCACAAGTCCCAGTGAAATTGGTGGTCCTCCATAGGATTAATGAGTTTATGATTTGGCCCCTTGCTGTATGAATATCTACTATATATCCATCTTATGAATCAAATATGTATTTGTTCATAAGCTCTCTGGGTTTTTCCAACTAAATTAGGCATTTGCTACTACAGTTTCTCTGAAGGTGAACACTGAAGTAAATTATCACTAAAATACTGACTGTATCAGAGAACAATGGTTATTAACAGTGATGGATAATAAGTATCCTATCATCTAACTCTGTGTCTGAAAAGCTATAAAATAGCAAACTTCAATGTGTTTGTTAAAGAGTTTCACCTGAAATTCAAGATTTGTGACTATTTTCCTTGGTCTTGAATAAAAAGCTTGAAATAGATGTATATTGATTTAGCTTAAAGACGCTGGCTTTCTTAGCAGGGTTGTCACGTCTCATGATACAAAAAACTAAAGATGTCTCTTTCTCTGATTTTGAATGCTTTTCAAATACAGGTCTTGAAGCAGTTGCTAACAAACATAGTCTCAAATTATAATTGTGATGAAAATAAGGATCGCCAGATGCAGACATGCAATCAGGTTGGAAATTACATAATTTTGTTTGTTTTTCACAGCTTGTATTTTGGGATAGTAGGTTAAGCAATATCAGAAAAAAATTAGTATCAGACATGCAAGCATAAAAAACCAAGCGAATGATTAGAGTGTCTTTCTCTGATCTGTCTTTCATTTCTTCCACATAATAGCTTGCATATGATTAGAAAGGGGAACTTTCTGCACTAAGTCTTGATAAGGCACCCTTGTGGGTAGCTTTTAAATCTGGAATTGAGATTTAAGCAAGAATTTTCCAGGCTTGCCACCTGCCTGTTCAGTCTTTAACCAAACAGTGTGGGTGTCAGGACCACTCATTTGGAGGTCAATGACCTACAGTAAAGGGTTGCTATTTGTTCAGTTTGTTTTTCCAGTAACCTATAGATACTGATAATGGGGTATGGAGGAGGAAAATCAGAATTCTTCTAATAAATTATAGTTCCGTTATGGTTTGAAACTAGCCCTGGACAATGCAGATGATTCAATTTCAGCCTGTCACCCAAATATACACATATTTTCTGGTAATCCTACCTCACCAGCACCTGAACAACAGGTTAGGTATTCAGTATCATCACTAAATACCTAGAAGGGACTCTCCCGGATATTCTTTTACTGTTCCAACTATCTTGCTGAAGTAATGGATGAATAATTAGAATAGTAACTAGCCTTTACTGTGTGTGCTATGTTTAACCACTGAGTGTAGGGTCTGGGCCATTCTTAACTAGTGCCTGCAGTAGGTTAAGGCCAATACTGTCAGAGTCTTTAATGCACAGTGCGATGTAGTACTTGTTTCAGAGCCATGGAGGACAAAGTTTTCAGATAGGACTATTGCTCCATACACTCTTGCTCAATTACTCAGATAGGCATGCGACTGAAAATGTTGACAACTGTCCGAAATAGCTTTAATCATGTGGACATGACAGGCTTCCTCCTCCTTGTTTTCCTTCTTTCCACAGCACGTAGCACAACAGGTCCCCAATCTAGCTGGTTTATAGGCATTCCTGTATTGTAAATGTTAAATAATTTCTTCCACAGGCAGGATGCTTCAGCACTTTCTCCTACTCTTTCGGAATCTGAGGGGTGTAACCTGGTTATTTCCTGTGCTTCCTTCAGTTCTGAGAGGGAAAAAGGGAAATATGTAGTGTCAGTAATAATAATACAAAATCATTACCCTTCTCCACAGTAGGTTCAATGCTTGAATCAAGGACACTCCCTTTACCGTCCCTTTGCCCTTGATTCTCTGCTGGTCCTTCTTCATGTGCTCTAAAGGGTTATGTTTCAGCAGGAGGTTTAAAGTTGCCACAGCGCCTGCAGGCCTCTTTTCAGGGCCACATTTCCTGGTGACTTTCAAAGAAGCAGGAAGCAGTTGCGGAGACTGAGAATGCAGCCAAGCTAGGTTACAACAGCATCAGTGCTGCGCTTACTTTAAAAGATATGTCATAATTAAATAGGCTATCCTCAAACCTGCCTCCGCCCTCGATGAAATACTCCACTCGCCGTTTGTGTGAGAGCTGGCTTTGGCTGCAATACATAACACCCATGGAAGTTCGTTGTTTCTTGTTATATCTGAACCCCCTTTCTGGTGTTTCAACAGGTTGGTGGAGCTGGAAGAATGGTTTTTAATACTGTGCAGTTCATTGGTGGCTTTTTTAGGCTGATGATCATTAACATTTTTCAGAAGATGCTCTGCTTGTAAATAGAAAGAAATGTGTTCGAACTCAGGGAATTATCCCAAAATCAAGGAAATCCCCTTATATTAGGCATATAGCTCCTGTATCTTGAACATACTTCAATGGCTTTTGGACTCTTCCAGCTAGGAATAATTAGTCTTCTTCCTGGAACAGTAGATATGTACACACACGCTTTAGGAGACCTCAACAGAATACTCTTTTTTCTCTCTCACTCACTGCTCCAGATTTCAGCTACTTCTTGCTTCTCCCCATAGGTAAAGAGGCCAAGTTTTTAATCAAGCAAACAAAAACCATTAGTTTCGGCGAGTAACCTTTTGGGTTAAGGTGCATGGAGAGATGAAATAGATGGACATGTTCATTTAAAAAAAAACAAAAACAAGTCTGCCCTAGTTTGTCTTGGAGTAGCCCAGATCTGTGGAACATAGAGAGCTTTCCCTGACGTGTGAGATAACAGGCCTGATTTTCTGTTCTGCCCTGGTCCCTTTTTGCCACCAGGAAAGGTGGTTGGAAAGGGTCTCCAGAGAATGCTACGTAAGGGGGATTCCCCTACTGTCACAGAACTGGGGGAGTAGCTCTGCACCAGTCCCCATAACAGGCCCTCGGATACATAGTCGGCTTACTTTAGGCGCTCACTTTTGTACATTTTGGGCAATGCCACCACTTTCACTCTCAACCTTCCTAGAATGTGTCAAATGCTTTGCAGGCCATTTCATGCAGATTACGTGGGAAACAATCAGACAACGGGTACCTGTTCAAAAACACATCTAAATACTGTGCTGAAGGCAGCAAGAAAGCAGGTCATCCTTTCTGAGGGGGCTCAGTGCATGGTTAACTTAGTGATCAGTGCATAAAAGCTTAAAGTCTCTAGACTGCGGAAACAGAACTGAGGCCAGATTTCCTTCTATAAGGAAAACCCAGTATGTGTTTTGTTCATTAAATTCCTGCTCTCTCCTGTGAATGAATTAGGATTAAAGTTATAAAGTTCCTGGTTAGAAATTCTTCTGTTAATGAGGTTTCTGGAACAAGAAGATCAGATTCCCATTATGAGCCTGTTTCTATCAAGTGCTGTGCACCCTCAACAGGGATTCAGCCCAGATCCCTTTTCTCTTCCTTGCAGAAACTTTTTTTGTTCATTTTCTGGGCAACAAAGGCCTGAAAAAAATGGCTGTACACCTACTGAGCCTTGGAAGCATTAGCATTTCAGTAGAATATTGTGAAATAGACATCATCCTACCCTAACACTTTACAGCAAAAGTCTCAAGGGCATCATCTGTTAATTGGCCCATTCTTTTATTGGATTACAGTATCAACAACAACATACCTACTTTAGCTCATGTGGATTTGTAACATGGACCACACAGTACTGGATACAGAAAATAGGAACAGGATCAATGAACCTTTTGTAGTATCAAATGCTAAAAGCGCACCAGAGGCTAAGCTGTACATTTGCCTGATGACTTTACAGTTTTCTTAGTTCTGTTCTCTGTAGTAGTGAGGATCGAGTTGGTAGTCTATTTTCATATCGTTTAGATATCTTTGATAGCTGCCTATGTTTAGTTTACAGCTGAAATACATCCTGAATCTGAAATGATGGGTGAACAAGCCAAAGTGCATTCTCTGCCGTGTTAAATACAAATAATCCAGGACTGGTTTGGAGAATATAATTCCTCTGTTTTGCCCAGTTTGCAACAGGATATAATGATCTGGCACAAGCCTGTTGGCTTGGTAGGCTATTGTTACATTTTGACTAGGACCTTGTGTAAAGGTTCTCACTTGTTAACTGCCTGAAATATCAGCTGAAACCCCTGAGATTTAGTCAGTTTGAAGCAGACAAGATCTCCTAAATGGAACCCACATTGGAACCGTCAGCCTGTTGGTAATGCTCTGCCCCTCTGAGATCTGTTGAAAATCTGCTAACAAATGGATGGTCTGAAAGGTTAAGTGACAGTTTGGCAAACATGTGTCAGGGAGGGGAGGCACATGGCCAGGGAATGCCCTTCTGACACACAGTCTGCGGGAGGCAGTTAGTGCAGCATCAAATTGCAGGCTTTGGGGCCAGTTCAAGTAACCAAAAGAAAAACAACTTAACATGTGGCAGACTGAGATCTAGAGGGAGGGAAACAGCTAATAAAAAGTCTGTAGATAATCAGCTGAAACGCCTTTTCTGGTCAGATCTAGAGATGGTTATGCTAGTAAACAAATTCTGTACTTGGTTTGCTGCTCACGTTACTTGACTCACTGATGATATATAGACATTTTTTGAGGAAAAGCTTTATGGAAGAAGTCATTAAGAATAAAGTTTAATTTCCAAAAGTGCTTCCTGGAAAAGATTTCCTCTGAAATTTCCTGTTGGAAAATGCTGTTTCCATCTGTGCTTAGCCATGATGCCCTCGGCCAATGGTGGAGAATTTAGGGTGCTCACAACACAGAAGATATTTGACTTCCTGATTAAATGAAGACATCTATCTATTCACATTCACATGCCATTTTTTTTAAATAAAGCATTTACATTGATTTGTACGAAGGTTTTGGAAGACTCAGCCTACATGAATACATGAACAGACAGAGGGTCTGGTCCTGAATGCATGTTTTCCTGGTGTAAGGATTGCAGGATTTGATCTGAACATAATATGGGGCCTAAACATTGTATTGGAGTGAATGGCAAAACTCCCAATGACTTCAGTGAAAAGGCAGATTTGATTGGCCTCATCCTGCTTTAACTGAAACATAGTGGAATGGAATACAAAATACAATTTACTTTAAGCTATTTAATATGAAAAATGTATTGAATTACATGGTTTGGGGCAAAGAAAACCATAATAATTATCTAACTTGAGCTTTGGGAACATCCACCCTTTTTAGGAGGATGCAGGAAAATGCTGTTATCACTTAATCTGGTAAAAGCAGGACAACTTCCCAAAGCCATTTTTGCTAACGATTTTCATATTTTATTATTAGAAACACTCTTTCCAATAATTTTATCTAAAACCCTGGAAAATGGACAAGACTAAAACCACAATGGGGGTCTTTCGAAAGGCTCTGATCTTCCTTACTTCCTCTTCTTCTAAATTGGAGGCTATTCAAAGGCCAGAACCAAAAGGTTCCAATCTGAGCTAGAGGAAATGGGTTCCTTCTGAAACTGGAAAGAGTGCTGTAGAGCCTGCCAAATGTCCACAGCCTGTTTTCAATGCCAATTATGTCTTGGCCACCTTCCATTTTAGGAGCTAGCAGTGGAACTGAACTTTACCAAGGGAATTAGATGCATCCACTTCACAGAAGCGTCCAGACATGAAGAGAGGGAGTGATGAAAGCTGGCTGTCATTGTTTGAGTCCTTATCTTTTTTTCAGTTTGGCTTTCATTCATTCTGTAACTTCTTTCGTCTCGGAAAGAGAGAGGAAAGGTTGACCCACACAAGAAGAAAGTCCTCTGCACTGCTGTACACTACGATTTAAGTTACAGGTATTTGTAGCATTTGGCTAAGTTTATTGCTGCGGAACCTGATCTTGTTTTAAAATAGAAACACATTTGTTTTGATCTTAGTATTAGTTAAGGATGAATTGATGTTCTCCATTTATGTGCTGTAAAGGTGTCAGCAATGCAGGTTTTCCTCATGTTGCACCACCTTCTAGAGGTGAAGTGAGACCCAACTCATTTATTTATACACGTTCTGTCGTTGGCTTCTCTGCTCTGCCAGCAAGAATGCCACTAGGGATGGTAAGTTTTTTGTGATGAGTTTTTAGTGAACATTTGTCCACTGGGATGTAAACTGTACCAAGACCATCGACACATATCACATTGCAGGCACTAACGATGACTTTCAATTTCTATCAATCTGGATCAAATTTAAAGCAGTATCTTAGTGGTGAGAGCCTTCATTCTCTGCTATCATCAGTGTTTCCACAATATTCTCTCCAAGTTATTGTTAAGCAACACTGTGAACTGGACTTCATGCTTTTCTCTGCCCAATAACATTTTCATTATAATTTTCATATTCATCATCTTCAAAGTCACAACTGCTATACAACATATCACAAAGTTTTGGCTTTTTTTTTAATGTTCAAAATAACTTGACGGTGGTGGGAAATGTTTTTTTCCCATCCCATAAATGAATCATTTGAGGAGCAAGCTAAAAGTGAACAAAGGCCATTTTACTGCTGATTGAGAGTATCCACTCAGGGATTTAACGTGCTTTAGCGTCACACCGTTAGTTAATTTGTCTTGACTTTCCTGAGTGTTC
This sequence comes from Mesoclemmys tuberculata, assembly GCA_007922155.1. Taxonomy (NCBI): domain Eukaryota; kingdom Metazoa; phylum Chordata; order Testudines; family Chelidae; genus Mesoclemmys; species Mesoclemmys tuberculata. The sequence goes on from ML675622.1 coordinate 23,792,090, forward strand.
CCCTGTACCAGCCTTCAGTGTAACAGAAAAAGGCCCACAGACTACTGGACCATGTGGCTACTCTTTCATGAAACTATGTAGAGAAACTCATTAAATTCCACATAAACACACTCCTTTGGGAATTTCTGCTGAATGAAGATACAGGAATGGAGTTGTAGTTTAGGTCCCAAACTACCTCGCACAGTGCCTGCCATCAATGTTTCTAAGCTGTTCCACACATTCAGGGTCAGATCTTTGCTGATGTAATTTGATGTAAAATGATCTTTGCTGATTTAAATTCATCGAAATCAGCTGAAATCAAGGGTGCGCCAGCAATTTGCACTACCTGAGGATCTGGCCCTAAATTCTTCCACAACTTAAAGTGTTAAAATAATAAAAACATCCAACAGTGGTTTTATTTTTTACAGGAGAAAGTGAAGCAAACATATAATTTTAATTAAAAGAAGAATTCACCTACATAATAATACCCATGTATCAATTTGTACATTTTTTTCTGCCTCATCCAATTTTTAGAGGAGCCTTGACCATATTTCAGGAATTTCCCCATGACTCATTGGTGCACTTATAAATATATATTCAGCAAAAACTAAACCAAAGACTTGACATTAACTACTTTTCTACCATTTTATTGAAGACATTTTCCTTATTTTCCCCCTTTTTCTTGCACTTTGTAATCCCGTTTAAAACACCAACTAAGAAGATCACTCTCCATTGTGATGCTTGGCCAAGCAGCGGTGGTGCAAGAGTTGGAGCTGCTATTAGTACCTTTCTAATATCTCCTCTCCTGGTCCACAAGCAGATTTTCAGAGATGGTCTTGAATTTTCTTCAAGAAGTGCTATATGCTGCTAAGATCACACGGGCATTAAGGCGGTCAAACTTGCAGTGTGTTGTATAAACTTTGTTATAGTATTTCAAAGTATTATGAATGATGTCAACTAAGGCAGTGGTCTTGTAATAGTTACACCCAGCCTCTAGTTAACTTCTATAAAATAAAGGTTATGTTTAATAATATGAGATGTAGGATTTTTTTCCAGGGCAATTTAAACAACTATCCCACAAAGCAATGTTTAATTAGCACCTTCAGAATTGCAGCATAAATCTCGTCAGTGTGAGAAGGAAGTGAACTGTAGATGAAGCTGTCAGCAGCTCACTATGATCTGACAGAGCCCAACAAATGCTTTCCACATTCTGACCCTGGCCGTCAATCAACATGCAGTAAGAAAACACACTTCTTACACAACTGTCATCTGTTCTGCAGACATCAACATTTGGCTATAATTTTTACTAGCTGTCATTTATCATTATTTTGGAAATAAGAGACAGTGAGGCCTTCTTCATACAAAACATTTTGCTGCATCCTGAATATTGGTCTTGCATGGTAAAGGAGAATGTAAGATGATAGGAGCAGATATGCAAAGGCACAAAATGGAAGCATGACTCCTATCTTACTATGCAATACTAAATATTCTAAGGCTAAAATTGGTTCAGATACACCCAGGCACTTACCTAAATTCAAGGTGTAATACTATATTTCAGTGACTGTATAAAATTCTGCTTTTATTACTTAGAAATCATTTCAGTTGTACACGGTTAGTTAACAAACATCTGTCAGTGTATTAAGTAAAATAAACACAAAAACATCCTTGTATAAATATGACTTGTCTATTGGGTGACTGACTCAATTATATGATTATATGTGACAAAAATTTCCATGGCACTGAAACTATATGCTAAGTGACCTATTTCACGTCAAATATACACACAACTGCATGAAACATGTTTTCTCTCCCTTTGAACAAGCATTCTTTCTGGTTTATGACTTCCTGCAACTACCAAAAAAAGTCTATCATGTGCCAATTAAAATCTTTCTATCCAGATTAGGGTTGTAGTTCTCTTAAAGTGGCTTTAGCTTTAGATCACAACAGCTTAGATAATTTCTTCACTATGAGAAAGGCTTATAGTCAGTTCAGTAATACTGTACTATAAAGAAACCTCTGCATTTGAAGCAGTATTAAAGATCTATCCAACTGTACAGAAATCGTTTAAGTAGTCACCCCTCCACTATGTTTTTCCAGAGGTAGGCCAATACATTTAAAGTATGCCAACAGTGGAATTTAAAAAATATATTCTTAAATCAACCTCTGCTTTGCAATATGGACCTGATCCAGCAAAACACTTAATCATGTGAGTAAATTTAAGCAGATGAGTCATCCCACTGACTGCAATGGGACAACCTCCTACTTAAAGTTACACACTTATGTGCTTTGCTGGATTCAAGGCTTACGGGCAAATCCCAGTGTCTGAAACTCTATGACTTTGCAGGAATTACATCTACTTACATCAAGACTGAAAAACTTACATATATGATTTAGGATCTCTCATCCTGAATGATTTTTTAAATGTTTTCAAAATACATAAATAAGAATCATTCAGCTGTCACTGAACCATAAACCCCGTCGGAGGTGCAAGGTGGGAGCCACACAACACTGCTGCACAACAGTTTTTAGGAGGGAAAGTGTAGTATAATCGCTATCTAATTAAAAGTGCAGGAGAAGTTTTAGGTTAGTGGCCCTTATTAGAAATCGCTACATTATTCTACAGTAATTGCCCACAACACAGCAATATCACTATTATAAGAAATAGTGCTTTGGACTGCTAAAGTAGCATCCGAAAAATAGCACTTCAGCAGCACAGAGCCTGTAAGAGCGCATTGAGTAGTACTAGCTCAGAAAAAACAGTCACCAACATTACAGTTTACAACATATGGATTTTCTTAAAGGATTCCATCCATCAGTTTATGAGCTCTGACTTGACAAGATCATTGGATGCTTATATATTTCTTATGTGGCTTGTTATCCAGTTGTGCCAAAGTCTAAGAAATGGGCTGTGATAAAAGAGACAAACAGTCAAATAAGCTCACTCTTCTTTTGGAACATGCATCTGCTACCAGTTTGGTTGGTGATATGTCATATCAAAAAGGTGATTAATCGTTTGTATGGATGGATGGGTGGATATTTTATTACTATTGTTTGGACAGGAAATTTAGATTATAGGTCAACGTAATGATCAGTTGTGACTAAGGGAGCCTTTTCACTCAGATGATTGAACTCCCAGGCTTACAAACTATTCCTTTTATTGTTTGTTTTTATATGGCATCCTGAAAACCATGTCAATTTCTTTAGTACTGTAATGTTGATATCAGTTCAGCCTGTGGAGAAAAGGAATCTAAAAAGTAGCTATTTGGTTTTCATTTTATAAAACCACACCCTTCATTGTGCCTTCTGGTCCATAAGTCAAATATGCTAAGAAACTTAAAACACTTTAAAGAATGAATATTCTAAAGCGGTGGTTCCTAACCTGTGGCCCAGGGGCCAAAAGTGGCTTGCGGGATTTTTTAAAGTGACCCGCTGCTCCCCTCCCACTGGCTGCAGAAGGGAGCTACTGCCTAAGGACACAGCTGAAGTGCATTGCCACGAGGCAACAACACCAGTGCAGGCTCCTTGCTGCAGCCAAGGGGATGGGAGATCATGGCAAAATGCTCCACCTGTGTCCATAGGCACTGGGGTCCCTGCTAGAACCAGAAGGAGGGGAGCACTGATCTCCTGTCCCCTAGCTGCAGAAGGGAGCCACTGCCTAGGGACCCTGCTGGAGCACAGTGGGCTATAGGACGCATGCAGTTTCCCTGCTGCAGCCAGGGGGACAGGAGATCTGCAAAGAGACAGCCTGTTTGCTGAACTCCTTTCATCTGGCTGCAATGGGTGGGAGGCCTGCTGGCAGAGACTGACGGCCCTTCAAGATTGTAAAAACCGTATCTGTGGCCCTCATGCCAAAAAGGTTGGGAACCACTGTTCTAAATTATTATGTTCAGGGGGTTGTTATTTGATAGTGTCCAGGAAGATGTACCAGAAGGGACCATCATGATCATCTGACCTGACCTCCTGCACATCTAGGGCCACAGAACCTCACCCACCCACTCCTGCTTTATTTACTTTGTTCTTGCAAATTCAGCGTTGTTTGAATACACGTATTATTATATTTATTTATCATTTATATGATGGCAGTGTCAACAACTAGTTAGGCACATTGTGACAGACACCATAGAGTGCATAACAGTCCTTCCCCCAAAGAACTTTCAATCAAGCACTGTTGGTGCATATAGGAGACATGGTGGCACTGGAGGAGGGTGTTTTGGCAGTCCCACTTTCTCTCTCTCTCTGTCTACAGGCCTGATCCGACTTCCCAAGTAAACTGGAAAGACTCTCATTGACTTCAATGGACATTAGCTCAGGTAATGTGGGCCTAATCAGGGTGACTTCATTTAGTTCAATGGGTGAGGTCTATTCAGAATTGGCACATTCATTAGAAATCCCATAATAATAATAAAAGAGCTGATCCCAAGTAACCAATACAATCCTATCAGTGTATTTGCTCACACGTTTTCTTTATGCATTTTCCTGGCTTCTAAAGGTGAGCAGAAATTGCAGATAAACAACCAAAAAATCCCAACCCAACCAACAAAAATCAGCTTCACATAAGCCAGATACCATAATTTACAACACTGAGTCTTTAGCATGGGATTAGCTCTATCACCTGACTATTCGTATCTAAAAAGAAGCAACTTATATTACCAAATACACCAAAATGAGTGGAAATGAGTTGAATTGCTTTGTTGAGTTTAGCAAGCCTTCAAATGTAGGAGTGTTTGGATCCCATGAGGATTGGATTAAGACTAAATATAAGACAAATCAATACAAAAAAAAATCTTGAAAAGAAACCAGGGTGATGCTGAGGGGAAAATAATTAGGGATCCCCTCTTCCAAGTATAGGATCCAGATTTTCTGATCTGTTCAGTCTTTCTTTGATCTACCAGGGGATGCTCTGGGGATAGACAGGTCCCTACACTAGTCACACTCATGTGCCACTTGCCCACTAGCGGTGGTTCACTTAGATTAAAGCCCTCAGCCAACAAGCAATGAAAGGCATCTGAGGAAAGGACCCTTTTCTATGCTAATGGATTTTTTCCTTTGCTGCAGAAACTCATTCCTTTTGTCACGCATAATTAATTCCTGAAGTAAAATCTGTTGGTGCCTCAATTTTCAAACACAACATTAATTTTTATCAGTCATGTTTACTTAATTTCAGCTGATTAGCACAGAACCTAAGAAGTCCCTTAGACTAACAGTATGTCACTGCTGAAGTATTCTATAGCTAACAAGAAGACACAGCATAGTCCACATGTTGCTTTGTCTGCATTAATCTATTTACATTGTAATTTTTCAACTGCTTTTAATGGCTGGTTCAGCTAGAAGCAACTAGTTGTGTAAATTAAAGCCACATTTCCCACTTTTGTGTGCTGGGAGGGTTGTGGTGTGTTTTTCCCACAGGAAAGATAGTGCTTGAAAAATACACGAAATCTTACCGAAGGATCCAATTCTGATTTTTTGTGCCTGTACTCACTTATATCCTTCCTTTAAACCCAAATACTTGGATTGGCTTCAATTTATGTTCTAAATTGTATTCTGCAGCACAGATGTCAACCGCACATGGACTCACGCTTTTGGGAAGATAGAATTTAGTTGGACTAGAAGTTTCAAATTGGGACACAGGGACTGAGTGTTGTAACTAGTGTTGGACTAGATGACCTCCTGAGGTCCCTTCCAATTCTAATCTTCTATGACTCTAGCACCTAACTTTTAGGCACCTAAAAAATCACAGGAAGAAAAGTATGATCCACCAAGTCTGGGTTAGGCACCCCGGTCTGTGCACTGAACAGGGAGAGATAGGCACCTAAGAATGCAAACTACAAAGCCAGCGAACTAGGCAGGGAGCCGCCTAAAGTAGCCAATGAGAGATGCTGACAAGAGCGGTAAGTCTAAAGCCCCACTCATTTCAGAGAGGTAGTTGCTTAAGTTTGAGCTGCAGGGAGGTGCCTATCTCTGCTTGCTGTCCATGAAATGGAAACTCCTCTCCTGGAGTCAGGTGGCTTAGATGCCTAAGTCGTTCCTTGTGAGAATGAGTCAGGTGGTTGCCTCACTCCACACAAAAGGCTGAAAGAGGATGAGGTGGTATTGGTGGTCACCTTATAACTTTTAGCCCGGTAGTTAGAGCACTCAGCTGAGGTGGGGGACATCTCTGTTCAAATCCTTTCTCCTTCTCTGCCAGAAGGGGGAATTGAACCACTAGGTTTCCCACATCCTAATTGACTGCTCTAACCCCTGGGCTAAAAGTTATACGGGAGCACAACTGTGACACTTCTCAGGGCGCTTGGGTGTACTCCAGTGAAAGGGAGTCTTGCCCATACCAGCTGAGCGTTAGCTTCCTAACACAACCAGCCTGTCCTCCATTCAAACACTCCTTTCTGGGCTACACCAGCCCTGCATTTGCCCTTCAAGGTGACAACAGATGCACTCCAGCCCCTGAGTCCTTTCGAAGTGTCCCTCTGTGGTATCCAGCCCAGACCACTGGGTATGCAGAGAAATCCCAGCTCCTCTGTTCCCAAAGGAGCAGTGTACCCCAGATTTACCTGAGATAATCACTGCTGTATCACACACAGCACTTGAGTTCAGGCATAGTCAAACAAAAGGAAATGTAGTTAAGAAAGAATAGAAATTCAAACTGAGTGATGGAAACTAATGGGTATGTATGAAACAAAATCATATATCACGAACCAGAGCCCAACCATTACCTTTCCTACCCAACAAAGTGGACTCACTGCAAAGACTTTTGCAGCTCTTGCTAGCCCCAAGGAGCCAGGATATGACTTTTCATGACGTCCCCCCTATTGTTTCAAGTTCCCTCCTCAGTAAATGGATCCAGAATGTCTTTCTCCACCCTGTACTATATTGAATCATTTTTCCGTCTTTATTCACAGGGCATCCCCTCACTGTCACATGGTTCCCTTTGCACTCCTAAGTGGTTTTGATATTTATAGTTTATCATTGATGGTTTTCCATTGACTTTTCTGAGTGGCTGCAGCGGTGGACAATTGACATTACATAATCAAATAGCCAGGGAGTAGTAACAACTGCTTGAATGGGCCATCACTGAGACATATGATTCCCTGGTGACTCACCTTCACTCCAAGACCAAAAAGGCTTTATTTTCAATATAGTCACTTTATTCCTTAAATATTACCCAAACACACATCTTACAATGATTGAGTACCAATAAGTTACAAGCTTCCAGTAGAGACCCCACTTGTTACCCTTTATGGACAAACACCATGAAAGTGTTACATTAGGTAGAGAGAGTTTGTCAGGGCTGAGAGAGGAGTTGTTTGTAAAATACAGTGAACACTTTGCCACTTGGCACTAATGGGTCTCTGTGTCACAATGACCATTCTCCTTTGGCTACACTTTGAATGAGACCAGATCTAGTAGGTGGCCTCTGAGCACGTCTACTGCATCAGGACCTGTAGGCAAAGTATGTGGACAAACACCTATGTTCCCCCAACTCGTAGACTGCTTAGGCAGGAAATAGGTGTCTTGGTGCTTAAAATGAGGCACCAATGTGTGTGCCCAGAGGCAGAAATGGAGATGCCATATACACGTCTATCCTGACAAGTTAGGTGCCAAGTGAGTTTAGGTGCCTACAGGGATGAGCAACAGCCACGTGGGAGCATTGTGGATCTCAGCAGAGCCTAAAACTGGGACTTTGGTGCCTAAACTCCAGCCATAGCTGCCAGAATACTTGGAAGATCTGGGCCCCTGTTCCTACCCTTGGTGCAGTGACAACGCTAGTATTGAAAGGCCATTAGTGTTATAACCACTTCATTGTCTAATGGTACCACTCTAGATGACCTTATGCATTTTTCCAATCTGTTGAAAGTGGCTTCAAAAACCGAAGACCGTTCCTGTGTGCGCACAGTGATGCTGTTTAAATTCACAATGATACTTTGCATTAACTGGTTACCTTTCATCCACAGATCTTGAAATACTTTAGAAATGTTAACTAAGCCTCACAACGTCTTGTGGAGTAGGGTGAGAGTGATTGCATCCATTCTACACACTGATCACCTAGGTCACAGAGAGGTTAGGGGACATCCCTAAAGTCACATAGCAATTCAGTGGCAAAACCACAAAGGATACTCAGGACTTCTGACTACCATTGTCCAACTCTCACCACTAGATGATACCCTACAAAGATATTAAGGAAATGAGACACACAAACCTTTTACCTACTAGTATCATCTATGAACTCAGAATCACCAGTTTAAATATCTTCTTCCTTGTCTTTCCCAGTAGCTTCTTCCAAGTGATTCTCCTCTAGGTTGTCTAGCCCGCTCCAGGCTGTAGCTTCTCTTTGCTGGCCTGATCCTCAGCTCGTGTAAAGTGGCATAGCTCCACTGAAGCTGTTCCAATTTACACCAAATGAGGGTCTGGTCTAGTGAGTTAGCCAGAAAGACCAGGGAATCTTCAAGCCTTCCATCAGGGAAGGGTTTCATTAAAGCAGGGGAATATCGATCTAGTTGGCCTGCCTTCAACAGTTACAAGTGGAGAGAAAGTAATAGGAAAAAGACTACCACACACTTTCTAATAAGGTAATGATAAAGTTAATATATTTTCTAAGCTCACAGGGCAACCTCTAAGGGCTAGTAGCTGTGCAAAAGAATGAGAAGCAAGTGTCTCTGGGCTCTTGGCCTTGGAAATGGTTCTGTTCTGTCTTTCTCCTATTTTGTTCCTGAAAAATGAAGTGACCTAATCAAGGATCTCTGAGCATGTGTAAGCAAATAAACTACTAGAGCTAAAAGGCTCCTTTTTGAATGCATTGCTGTATCTGTTTCATAGATCATTTTGTCTACTTGTGTCTGCATTGTTGTTTTTAAATAACAATCCTTTCAAAACGGGGGAGGGAATCACATAATGTGGAAGATTTAGCATGACATATTTCTAAGTGTTCTTCCCCATCTCACCAACATCGCCCCTTGCACGTTGCCCCTCTAGCTGGCACTCAGAAATGGCAGGGATTCACTTGCAGTCCTATGGGTATTGCTGTGCCCTTCAGACTCACCAGCACCACCAAATCAAAGGGAAACAATCGGAAAAGTCCTACGTCAGAGGCCCAGACACCGTCTTCTCTCCCTCCTCACATAGCAGCCTGACTCTGCGGGAGAAATGGGGATGGAAACCAACAATGAGCTGCAGAGGGCTCTCTGCATTCAACCTAAGACAAGACAATTCAGAGCCTAAAAACACAAATAAGTAAAGTCACAGAGACAGTGCAAGCACCTCCGGAACACTAGACTGTGTAGAACCTGGTATCAGCAAGTTGGAGGGCTCTCGGGTCATAAAACAAGAGAGAACTGCTTTTATACAGGAATCCACCCCATGTTGAGAAAATTTAGATGATCTGAACAACAGTAACAGGATGCTCCTGGGATTCTCGGGGGTCTTAGAGCCTGACACTATGGAAAACAGTTTGCAGGACTTGCTTGTTAAGCTCCTGGAGCCCAAACCCTTTCCTTTACTACACATCACTGGTAGGTCACTTAACACGCTCGCTCACAGCCAGTGTCAAATCATCCAGAAAGAGCAATAATCCTGAGCTATATTCATTACACTGATACAGACAACTTTTCCTGGGCAACCTGATCTTTCCCTATGCTTAGTGGAATTCAAAAATGGCATGAAAGCTTTGCAGGAATTGGGCAGGCCCTGAACTTGAGAAATATTGAATATGTCACGTTTTCCACAGCAAAGGCAAGAATGGAATTTGGAGGGGTATGTCTCTTTTTCACTGGGGAAAGGAAGTGTTGATTATTGTACATCCATATTGACAGAGCTTTTCCTGAGCTATCAAATAGACCAGTCTCATCTACACTTTTGGAAACGTGGCTTCAAGAAATTCCTTCTTCCCCCCCCCCGCCAGACCTCAGGAAAAGGTAATGCATGAGCCCAGGAGACTATCTTCGACAGGGAGACCTGCGGCCTGCCCTAGTCAGACAGTACTTTTTGCATATCTTCAGACATTCTACACCTCAACATGTATTTTCTGTGCAGAATACTTATTCTAGAATACTTATATGGCTGAGGCCATTTGGAAGAGCACAAGTAAATAATAGTACAGATGACATATCCAGCCCTGCATAATAAAAATAAAGACAGTCCTTGCCAAGAACAGTTTCCTGTCTAAGGGACACACAGACAGAAGATAAGACTTGCTAGGAAAGCAGAAAAGAAGGACTGACATAGAAGACAAACATACGAGGCCCAGTTCAGCTCTCACTCATACTCTGAGTTGACATCAAGGAAATTATCTGTATATTTGGGCCCACAGTCTAACACATATCTCCAACTCAGACATTTGATCACAGGAGTAATTAACTAAATATTTAAGTAATTAAACTGGATTATATTAGTTATTACGCCAGTTCACAGATATGGAGCCAATTTGAAAAGTGATATAAATTTTGTCTCAACTTTATTTGAGAAGCATGAAGGCCAGAATGAAAAAGCTATGGCTGAAAAGAGAACTGTGATCATTTGGGGGGAAAAAATCACTTGATACATTTAACTTCTCTTCTGCTCATGCAGTATCCATTACCAAATTGAAATTTCCTCAGATGTATTCATTCATTAATTGAGTAATAACTTTTCAAATATTTTGCTTTGCAGATTGATCATGAATATCCAAAATTAAAGCTATATTCCTTCATTGGGACTGGTCAGATAAGTCACATGGTATTATTTCTGTGTCCTGGTTAGATGAGCACACTGGCATCCCAGTGCAAAATATTTGCTAATGTAAATTTATCCTTCAGCTACTGCAAGTATGTGTGTGCAAATCTGAAATTTCCTTTTGGCATATGGTTTTTAGCCAGTAAAACAGAATCATTTAAATGTCCATGATAAATGAACAGAAAAAGGGCTGCCAAATATGGACAAAGCAAATGTATTTAAAATTTTGAACACACAGTCACTGAACAATAAACATGGAAAATGGACATCTTGGCAACCAGATCAAGCAACCGCAGTGACTTTTGTGGAGTTGGGGATGCACAGGTGTAGCTGAGAGCAGAATCTGGTCCAATATCCAATGTCTATTAACATGAAACATGCTTTGTGTTAACTAATCCACTCTGTCTCGGTGTTTCTAATGCACCTATCACCACATTATTTAGGTGCCATGAACTTTATTTCTAAAAAAGACCAACTGTGTATGCACATAGTCTGGTAGCTTATAGGTACATGCACAATTCTGGCTCCATAAAACCAATTATACTGATACATTTCCAAAGTTTTAGGCATGAAGCTGGTAACTGTTGACATATATGGGCCCAACACCATTTCCATTTAAGTCAATGGCAGGCTTTACATTGACTTCATGAAAACCACTGTGAGACTGTCAGGAAATCCATAAGATCTGGATTGAAATATCTTCCAGATAACTTAAGTATCTAAAATGGTCTTCTGCCACTGATATATCTTCTTAATAACATGTCTATACTTTCTCTTGCGGGGTATAAAATCAGATCTCTTGCTGTTGTACTTTCTGTAACAGAAATGCATATTATGTGTCATTGCTGCAAGACTCTGTGCCTAACTTAAGAGACTGGAAGAATAGCACTACTGCTTCTTTAACTCTGGGAAAGATAACACACAGAATTAAAGGCTCTCCCAGGTCCTTTGGAAATAACATGGGACCTGTACATGGAGCTTTAAAGCAACACTACCATTTGCCCAGATACTTAAATATCAAGTGAACTAAGCTATTTATCACCAGTGACTTACACCAAATCAACAGTGTAATGTTTTAAAAGTATGCATGACTGACTCCTAGTGACCAAAAAATAAATAATTGACAACTTGCAGACTGTTTGTCCTTGTGCACCACCGATGTACCGGGACTTTCTTACACACAATGGTACGTTGCTGTATTTGATACAATGACACCGTTTTATCCAATGGTGGCAAAGATTAAAAGTGGAAAAGAGCATCCCTTCAGAAAAGAGTTAGATAAAAGAAAAGGAGAAAGGGCATGTACCAGGCAGATAGATTATAGAATTTATAGATTATAGAATTTAACACACAATTCTCTCTCTCTTCTATAGAATTCTACAGGATGGTTAAAAAAAACAAACCTACAGAAAGGCTACCATTTTATTACAGTCTTTATCTTTGAGATTAAACTTCTATAGGACTTTACCAGTTCATCCATACAAAATTCATAGGCCAGCATAAGGGTGATTCATGCAAATTATTTGTGCCAAGACCATATTTTAATGGAGGAGATGATAGCAAAGGGGTATGTGGCAAATCAGGGGTCCATAACTTTTACCTCACACCTTAGAACAGCTTTCTGTAGCTTCAAAGCAGGCTGTAGAGTACTAATGCAATGGGTTTTGTGGGAACCAGGACCAAGTGCAAAGGAAAAGGTGTAGCCTGCATGTTCCCTCTTGGGTGCACATTTAGCCTGAAGTAGAATTTGGCCCCATACATTTAACAGTTTTATAAGGATAATATTTTTATAAGCTACATTTATTTCTAGAGCTGGTCAGCAATAGCAGCCATCTTCAACCCGGTGAAAATTTTCAACTTTTATGCCAAAAATTGATTTTTTTTTAGTAAAAAAAGTGCTGGAAACATAAACCTGAGAATTTTCAGTCTTTTAGCTTCCTAGCTAAAAATTGAAAATTTTTGAGGCAAGCAGACATTTTGTTCAAAAAATTCCATATAATGAAAACCTAAATTTGCCATCTAAAAATAGTTTTGACCGAAAAACTTCAGCCATTACTACTTATTCCCAATACACCAATTGTTTTATCCCAAGTGCTTATAACATCTGTAATGCCATGGGGGCATCTTCGAAAGGCTGACCAGTTTCTCTCAGCTGGCAGGATAAATAATGCAAGAGTTGGAAACTGATCATGGGATTTGGCAGAGGGTAATGTAAAGATTATAAAAAAAAAAAGAAAAGGAAGTGAAGAACAAAAATCAATAGGAGAGGGTCACAGCTTCAGATATCCTTTTTCCACAGACAGACTCATTGACTGGAGTAGGCACTCTTCAGCGTAAGGGTACTATGTAAGTAATCCTACAGTTATGATGCAAAACATGTAACATTAAGGCGAGGCTGCTGTTGTGTTCTGATATTTTTTGTTTTTCTCCATAGCTTTGAATTGCTTGGCTTTTATCAGTTTGTGTCACAAAATCAAAGTTCCTTAATTTTTCTTTTTTGCGTATTTAATTGTTCTATCACAGGCATCTGTAGCTCGTTACATGCTTTAGCTGAGTAGTGCACGGAATCATGTTGCAGTAAGGCAAAGGTCAGAGTAATCCCTATCTCCTTTTTTCTGTAATAGGTTGATTATTCAGATAACAAACAGCCATCCAAAGAAAGTGAACACTTTTCTGTGGATCTACAGAAAGGATTGTCATTGTATCATCCCAGCAGAAGGTAATTTATTCCAACTGGCTCTTTGCTACCTGCACATCTCTACCTAAAATAAAAAGCCAGCAGATGTTATTTCTTGCAACTTGGTGTTGCATTGATATGTAACTGGTACCTCACAACTGCCTTCTTGCTTTGCTGGGTCCTTTAATATACTGCCTGACATTAATCATGCAGTTTGGAAGCATCCTATATCAGTTCTGCAAAACAGAGCTTAAATGATTTACTGTCAGATTCTTTCAGCTCCTGTTAGACTCCTGTTTTTCTTTCATGTGTGGTAGCAGAGGTCAGCAGCAGTAAGAGATGTATGCTTTCACTTTGTCTCACATTTGTTGCTGTCATTCTAATCTGCTCTGGTCCCCAAGGAGCAACAGGATGTGTTCATGCTCACAACCTTATATACTAATTGATTTTAAGGAACCCATTAATCAGTTTAATTTAGTAGATCACCCACAAGGTTTGCTGTTCATTGTCAAAGGTAATTCAATTAAAACTCCAGAACTGTGACTAACTATTCAACCTTAAATATGTTTACCAGCTGCGTTGCAGCAACTTCCCCGTGCTATTGTGACTGTGAGCCAGTCCTAACATAATAAATGGCCACATCATGTACCACAGGTAACTAGTAATATAAAACAGCATTGTGGTGATGCTGGAAAATAAGTTCAAATACTTCCTGGAGCATGTAATATAATTCAAATGTCTACACAAAGACAATGACAGCAGAGAATAAAGCCTCAGAAAAAACATTAACTCTGGGCCAAAAATTATATCTTTTAAAAGAATCAAAGTTGCATTTTTAAAGCCTTTGGAAATATATGGTATCTCCTGATGCACATTTCAAAATAGTATCTGATCTTACAAATATTTAGCTCTGCGTTTATTGTGAAGTCACCTAACATGAATTTCTCTCAACAGGTGAATCTTTTTGTAAATAAGAAAGATATAAAAGCACCTGTGAAATGCTGTTTCTCTTAAAAAAGGAAAACATTTAAATGTCTTTCTGAATTCCTTCCAACTGACAAATCATGTTTTGATACTTCGTGTCTGTTTGTATCAGTCACATCATATATGGCTTGGTAGGAATTAAATGCTACACTAGTGATTCCAGGCTATGACATGAGACAAAAGGGTGTATCTGCCTAAGTGATTAAAGAAAAACAATCTGAAAAGCTCAAGTAAACAAAACACACATCATCCCCTAACCTTTCACCTTCGGAGACCTAATTCACATCCCAGTCACAAGTAAATTGGAAACTTGTAGTCGGTTCGACTCATAGTAATGGAGATTTTATAGCCACTATAAGACTGCTACACAGGCTAGTATAATAGGCCATTTCTGCTCATAGGGGACCCTGTAGTGACAAGAACATTACAGGTTGGGAATGGGCTGCTTTGGCAATATTCTGTGAGAAGACTTAAGGTGCAGTCAACCACCTGCAGCATGGCCAGGTTACTCTCCTAAATCTAATTTAGGTACCCCCTTCTGAGTACCCAACACTTCCTCTATACAGGTGTCTAAAGACCCAATTCTCAATTTGTTCCACATGGGCAAACCACTGCACCCACAAGGACTTTCACCTGGGCTTAGGGTCTGCTGTGTGGAATGAGTTGCAGATTCAGCATATAAATATGCACTTAGGAGACTAGTTTATGAAACCTTTAAAAAAAAAATCTTGGCCAGTAGTATTCAAGTCAGTGTTATTAGTTCCTTCCTTAAACACATGCTTAACGGCTATCCTGAATAGGGACATTCTCCTGAACTGAGGCCTTTTAGAAGTAGAACTATTTAAAATACTCACTACTGGCAAACCCTCTGAGCAAAATCATATTTTCATGAAAAACATCAGATTTCACTATTTCCTATGAAACTGAGAAACAGTTTTTACAGGTGAAAGACAGCTATTTTATATTGGAAAGCTGAATTCTGTAGCCAAACGTGTGGTATTTTCAGTGAAAATGGTGACATTTCACTTAAGGCAAGCTTGTAAAACAATTGTGCTTTGTTCTAAGATGGAAGTTTGCCATTTTTTTCCTCCAAGTAAATCTGTTTTCACTGGCAGAAATGGGCCCAATTTACAAATTTTCACAAAAGTCAGCTTCAGACGTGGAATTTCACAGAGCTAAATGGATAGACTTGCACAGCTCTCTATAGGAGCAATATACATCAGCCACATTTATCCCAATCTTGCAATCATTCTACAAGGAATTCCAGCAGAAACTAGGGTAAGCTTTGAGTGTGGGTTTGATTTTTAGGACCTGATTCCACAAACAGACCAGACACTTGCAGGCTGATTTTATATTCACAATCTTATTAATCTCTGTATAATAATACTTAATACATGGAGGACCTCAAAGCACTCTGCAAATAATAAAACTCATGATATCCCCCTCAAATGGGCAGACTGGCAAAGAGATTAAATGACATACCTGTAGTTACAAAATGAGTTATAAGTGGGTCTGAGGACTCCTGTCTCCTAAACTTCATGATTTAAAAATATCCGTTTATCTGTATCCCACACTTACTCTGGCAGCTTCTTAAAATGGGATTTCAGTATATGAGGAGAAAACAAAAGGTGGATGTTACCTTTGCTTTCCCAAGCTCCACTCCCAGTAATAAGTTGTTCTGTTGAGAGGCAGAAGAAGGGGTCAAAGACAGATAGGGAATAAGTAAGGAAATAATGGGCTCATTGTGGCATATGGGGCCTAAATTATTATTTTTACTATTTCATAAATAGCAGTTTGACTATGAAAACATTCAGCTTTTCTTCTATGTCAAGAGAAACCTATTCAGGTGGTCACCAAACTACATAGGCTCCATCCAGAGCTTTGGAATACCTGTGGATTTATTATCTGGAAATTATAGATGGCAAATGTCAAAAGCTGTGTTGGAACACTAAACTATTTAGCAATCATACTGTAACCACAGGCTACTCAATGCATTCTAAGTTAACCACTGATGAGTTCAAAGGAAAAGTAACACTGAATTTGTTTTTCATGGTACAAATTTACCTTTCTTTCAGGGTATCAAAGAATGAAGCCAATCTTAAATCAGTACTGGACTTTGATGTATAGTATGCTCTTGAGATTTTAGTGAGATTGTATTGTTCTTCAGCACACACCAGTTTATTTTTCTTTAATATATAAATGTAGCCCTTTCATCTTTGCATACCCATGCGATTCTTTTTTCAGGATAAATGATATTTCTAAATGTTATTTTGCATAGAATAGATCTTATGATTATATGGTGATCAGACAATTCTGGCAGTGTGACCAGATTATCAATGACTTTGATACATAGTTTCTGCTAGAGATCAGACTTTTTGTTATTGAATACCCCCCTCCTTTCTTCTGGCTTTAATAAATTAGGGCACCTGCTGTACAAATCAATAGAAGTCTGGAAAATCATTATCACCTCAGTGCTGAAACAGTACCCACTGCAAAAGAGCGAGCAGGGTATGCAGTCTACATGGCATTTTAAAAGAGATTATATTTGTCAAGTTATTGGAGGAAAGGTTGACTTTACTGTTATGGACTTTGTCAACTTCCAGGTCATATCAATTAGTTACAGCATTCTTCTGTAGACTGGAACTAATTTACAACACTCATGATAGAAACGTCTGCTTTTCCTATGAGTTTCAATTCAAAAGCTAGGACTTTATACATATAATTGAAACTTTCCGGAAAATAACGGATTTAATAATGAAATGTAGTTTATCGTGCCAACAGTAACCTGTTTGGCAGCAACTGGTGAAAAATTCCATCAGTACATTGACAAGAGCCAAGTGAGTACCTACATAGAAAATCTAAATCCCCATCTAAAATTTTAAAAAATAATTTTTTTTTTAATTTAAAAAAGTATTGGAAAGTATTGAGCGCTTTCTTAATATCCCCTATCCCACTGCTGCTTTGTTCTAATATAACCGCAAAATTTAAAATTCCATTAGTTAGTAGTAAGATAATTATATTAAGTGGAAAGTATGGTCCTATCATATCCCTTTTATGTAATTTTTATGTTTTAGGGTTTGCAAAATGATTGTTTCTTTCTAATATACATCTGGGTCTTCCCAAGAGACATTGATTTGTTCTGATTAAAGTCCGTAACAGTGAAATATTGTCACACAGAAATGATTATTGTGATCTAAGGAAAAGGCTGAAAAATGGACTCTGACCATGTGCAAGACAAAATGCTGTTACATACCTGACAAGAATGGTCCAAAGCCATAAGAGCAAGTCCAGCACCTTTGTAGGCCACAGATGCCGTTTTCAAATCAATCTGATGCTTTTAAGAGCCTAAGTCCCATTGGCTTTCTATCTTAAACGGTATGTCATTGGAGACTCAGTATGACTTGCTTAATAAAGAAGAGTAAAGGTCAAACTAAAGCCTGTTAGACTCAGTTATTGCATCTCCCTCCAAGTTAAAAGGGTTCAATTGACACTTTAAATTAGTTGCAGATTGTCCAGATAGGTCTCTTCCTTTATTTGAATGGTAATGGAGAGCTGCTTCCAATACAAGTAAGGCCACTGACCCTTCTTGTAGTTTTACTGAAAAAATATCGGTTGACAAAAAAATTATTGGACGGCTTGCTCCATGGAGCTAAAACTAAACCTCTGCATGTGATAAATGCAAACACTAAAGAACAAATACAATGCTGTGCATGGCCTAGGAGAATCCTTGAACCCACAGCAAATGGGTACACGCTGCCTCCACCTAGTTTTAAAATGAAAAATCTATTTTAACATAGGTGACACTTGCAAGCATTCATGCTTACAGTACAAACCATTGACTCAGTAAACATGTAATCATATTTCCTTACATAAGAAACATCGATTGATGTTTATTGTCGCAGGTTAAAAGGATAAACAAGAGGGCTGTGAAACTATATTTCTAACCAGCTTTGATCTGCATATCATTTAATCAAAGATTACACTTCAAAAATTCCATCTCCTTCCTACCAGGAATATCTAGACTTCCAAGGCACAACTTATCTCCCTAGCTACGAGCAAGCAAGGGGGGAAAAAAACCAAAAACATTTAACTTTTGGACAAAAATAAACATTTTAAATAAATACAAATTGCGTAAAGCATTATGCAACATATTTGTATTTTGTGTAATGTTTTGATGTTAACTGAAGAAAGAACACTAAACAGTATAGCTGCTTTTTAACTTTGATTCTATCAAGTAGGTTATGACCCAGAGTTGATGGATAGTAGCTTCAACTGGTATGAAATTGGTGGACAATATACACTGAACCATTTGTGTAGGACCCTTGCAAAAATCAAAGACTTAGGCTCCCTCTGCTAGTGCATAAGCAACAAAAGAAAAGAAAGTTAAAATAAAAGCCAAATTGTTTAGTCAACACACATCAATGGCTTTTATATGGAGGATACAAATCAATAGCAAATGACCTCCTTTCCTGTTTTATGAGAAGGTTCTGGAAACATTAAAAGCACAATTCAGTCTGGAATGGTGGACAAAGGATAACCACCTGTGTGATTCCGTGTATAAGAAAAATGACCATTTGTATCATAGTTGCTACCAGTGTTATACAGTTGCAACAAATCTTGTACAAAAAATGCCATGTAAGATGTCCGTAGAAGAGTTATGATATGCTAAGTATGATTATCCTGTTTATATGCATGTATCATCTTTGTATCTGAAATGATGAATATTGGCTATGTGCTTGTAGCTTAAGCCTGTATTGTATTCCTGGATGACACCCCCCAGACAGAATTTACATCAGGGCTAGACAGCTATGTGTTGGTGGCCTATCAAGGACACTTCACTCTCACAATGGGCCCACTGAAGAAAGTCATCCTGTCCAGATAGCTCTTCCTGGGGATGCCTCAGACAGCAAAGGAGACAATGGCCACCCCCCTGTGAGTCAGCAAAACATGCAAGGGCATGTGGTATGCTCATATGACCCTGGACTCCATCTTGTGCTAGTAACTTTCCACATACAGGGGCTGTGGGCTTTGTTTGGGACAGTAATTTTCCATGCCCAGGGCAGAGGATATAAAAAGACACCTGAGACATCTCCCTTTTGTCTTCCTTTCTCTGGATGGGATTTATAACAAGGAAGCTTTGGACAAAGACTGATGATCCCCCATCTGTTTCAGTGACTCCAGAGAGTTTTGCAAGCTAGCAGTTTATTCCATCACAGCTATGAGCCTGATCTATAAACACCGAACATCACTTGTACGTATATGACTAACCCTTCGGTAACGCTCTCCTTTGTTATTAAGCTCTTAGTTTCTATTTACTAAAGGGTTGGCATCAGCATAGTTACTGAGTAAGATCTGAGCTCTATATTGACCTGCCTAGGTGGCCAATCACTAGGGATTGGAAGGACCCCCTCTCTGCTGAAACTGGTTTTCAGTAACCACTCACCATAAAGTCCAAGTAGCAGGGTGGTGAGCCAAGGACTGGAGTGCCTAAGGGGACTTTGTGTTTGGCTTCTTGTTAACCATGTGGTGATACACAAGCTCATTTATGTTAATGGTCTGGTAAACTGTAATAACAGAATAACCACCAGATTGGGGTGTCTGCTCTTTTGCCCTATTTCTCAGCAGTCTGGCCTGAATTCAGTATTCTCAGCGGTGACACATTGAGCACAGTGACAGCCTGCTCAGAGCATTATCATTCATTATGAGAAATGTTTAAATGCAAGGGGATTAATTTTCATTTTGTTATGCTTAATCATTGACAAGTAATCCCTAAAATATTAGCACCAAACCTTTTGGGGCAACACCTACTGAGCTCCCTCCGTTATTCCATTGAGATCCTGCCCCAGAAGGGCTTGTTTTCCAAATTATTTTCTGCCAGGGTAAAAAATATTTCAGGATATTCATGACATGACAAAATCTAACCAGATACATAATGAATAAAATTATAAGCCTTGGGGCATGTATGATGTGCTACTGCTATTTAAATACTATTTTCAGTCCCAGTTATTGCAAATGGCTTTTTTTTTTTATATATAAAAAAAAAAAGTGTCAGCACCAAAATGAAATGTGGCAGAGGTACAATCATCATGATTTCCCTTCTGGCTCTAGCTATTTCATCAGTCTCTCTCTCTCATAAATTTTCATCCTCAGTTTTCCACATAAATATTCCCCCATTAAACAAAGCCCACTATCTTCTCTACTGATCTCTACCCAGACAATAGCTACATCTAACCCAACATAATATTCACACCTAACAATTACACCACTGCAGCTGGCAAGTTACTTTTCTTGGTTTTTCCTTAAGTCCTCATCTCATCTGAAGCTTTGCATGACTTTCAAGTGAGGAATCTCAAAAGAATGAAGGTCAAAGCTAGCCTGGTGGTTTATAAATATGATCAGACAAAAAGACTGATACTTCAGACACTGAAAAAAATCAAGCATAAATAGGAAGGCCTCTCTCTTTGTTGTGGTGGTGGCTTTTCAAACTACATTTCTGTTTAGGTGTGCCTGCTTACAAACATAAGCACAAATGCTGAAGTGGTATTTGGCAGCAAGGTTAAATTGTGGTACAGACAATACGTTTTATATCAGGAACATCCACAGCCCCGTACAATTAGCTCACACTCTAGAGACTGAGGACTGAAAAGGGACTAGGGAGCAGATCCACCAAGGGATACGCAATGCTCAGCACTACCTAACTTTTAGGCCCTATAAAATTCTGGGAGCAAAAATGGGAGACTGGGTTAGGCACATATGGCCCATCTACAATAAATGGGGAGAGACAGGCATCTAAGAATGCACTCCACAAAGCCAACATGCTAAGGTGAGAGCCACCTACGTTTGCCAAATGGAAGATGCCATTGAAGGGTGGATCCTAAATCCCACCCCTCTAAAAGGTTTGGACTGCAGGAGAGCACCTCTCTCTGGTTATACTCCACAAACAGGAACCCTCTCCTGGAGTACTTATGACGGCCATGAGTGTTTAATAGCCACTTTATTCCACTGGCGGAGATTCTTCAGTGACCTGAAATAGACTGAACGCAATATTATCCACTCCTTCCCCCCCAACTATGAAGATCCGCTCAAGTTTGCTCCCACCATAAATTCTTACTTAGACTAGAAATGAAAGACCTCATATTGGGTGGTTGAATCTTCCATGCAATACAGCACCAAAATATACTAAGCCTCCCTGAAAGAACTCAAATAAGCCTAATTCTGTAATATGAAAAAAAAATCTTGCTTTAACTTAAATTCACTAATGTTCCGTTTTAAGCACTTCACTTCCAAAAATGCTAAACATTTCTGGATCCAAATCCCTCGTCATATATACATGCACTTGTGCTTATTAGGATATAGGGAAAAGGATGGATCTCTTTTCTAATTGTTGTTCTTTGAGATATGTTGCTCATGTCCATTCCAGGTAGCTCTGTGCATGCCACCTGCACAGTGTTGGAAGGTTTTTCCCTTAGCAGTACCTGTTGGGTGGGCGCAGGCGCCCCTGGAGTTACACCTCTGTGGCACCATATAAAAGGCCCTGCTGACCCGCTGCCTCTTCCGTTCCATCTTGCCGTCTGGCTCCGACAAAGGGGAAGGCAGGTGGGTCTTGGAATGGACATGAGCAACACATTTCAAAGAACAATTATGAAAGGTAGGTAACCGTGTTTGCTTCGAGTGCTTGCTCATGTTGATTCCAAGTGGGTGACTCCTAAGCTGAACAGCAGGAATCGGAGCTCGCAGAATTACTGATTGAAGCACTGCTCTACTGAATGCTGCATCGTCCCTGGCCTGTTGAGTGATGGCATAATGTGAGGTGACTGTGTGGCTCGATGACCATGTTGCAGCCTGCAGATCTCCTGTGTAGGGAGATGCACCAGGAACACCGCTGAGGCAGCCTGTGCCCTCGTGGTGTGCGCTGTCAATGCTGGAGCTAGCACCTTTGCCAGATCATAGCAAGTCCTAACGCAGGACGTGATCCATGACGAAATCCTCTGGGACAACACCAGGAGACCCTTCATCCTGTCTGCCGCTGTGACAAAGTTGGTTTGATTCAGAAAAAGGTCGTCCTCTTGATGTAAAATGCCAGTGCCTGCCTGACATCTAGGAAACAGAGGCTTCGTTCCCTGTTATTGGGGTGTCATTTAGGGAAGAATACTTGGAGGAAGACGTCCTGGCTCATATGAAACAGGGATACCATTTTTGGGAGGAAGGCCGGAGGAGGTTGCAACTAACTGGTCCTTGCCTCATGGAACACTGAATATGGAGGTTTGGACATAGGACCTTGAGCTCAGACACCCTCCCAGCTGAGGTTATCGCGACCAGGAACACCACCTTCTGCAAGAGGTAGAGGAGTGGGCATGGTGCTAAGGCCGCATCTCCCAACCGCTGCGTCGTGCACACTGGGGCACCGTCAGGCCTGAGCTGGTGTGCCATGAAATGTTTTGAAAAACTACTTGAAGAGTTCTGGATTGGCTCATGAATATTCATGAGTTCATTTGGAGACGGTATGGTGGTGTGCCTCAAAATAATTAAAGGTATCAAGGTGTGCCACAGAAGAGAAAGGTGGGAACCACAGTTCTAAAGGTTCAAAAGGAGCCCCCACCCATTCAGCCTGGAGAGCACTAGGTTAAGGTCTCAGGTCAGTATTGGATGGCGAACTTAGGGGCACAGCCCATCCAGACCCTGGAGAAAATGAGTCTGCATCAGACCCCAGATGGTCTGAATGCTTGGGAATGGGATCAAGGCATACCCTGATTCCTGAGTGGGGGGAACTTTACTGGGGGGGGGACCCCCCAAATAGAAGTTTAACTAAAAACTAAATCTAATCTAATTATTTACAGGTTCAAAAATCAAGACCACTAGGGAAAATGCTTGCTGAAGTAAGAGATGTAGCTCCAACGACCATCACGGGTGGTAAGAAGAAATTGAAGAGGTGGTGGGTTGCCGGGACCTTATATATGGCGCCACAGAGGTGCAACTCCAGGGGGCACCTGTACCAACTCAACGAGTACCACTAGGGGAAAGCCTTCCAACAACTGTGCTTGCGGTGCACATATACCTACTTGGAATCGACAAAAGCAAGAACTCGAAGAAGAATGCCATTTTCCCAACATAGGGTAGGACATCTATACACAGAAGATGCTAAATATAAAGCTGGGTTGAAATCTTGACCTCAATAAAGTCAATGAAGTTTTGACATTAAGGTCAGTGGGGCCAGGATTTCATTTTTGGTGTTAAAAAGACACTTTCTGCTCAAATTAGCAAAGCATGCACACTTCAGACAACCAGACCATAATTCAGCAGCACCAATGCTACATGGTTATTTGAATCAATCCTTCAAATTTACTTATCTGTTATTAATTGCTTTGAAAAAATGACATTGGGAAAGCTGCTAAGAATTTTGAAAAGGTTGGTTAGAACAGCTCTTTGGAGGACTTGAGAGCCATAAACATGTTCATCTAGCATGCGTTATCTGTGTTCATCCTAGCAAAAGAAAATATTTAACTGGCTGCAACCTGGAGTTACGATTATTTCTTCATCCATTTTTGAAAAGCTACACAAAACTGAAACACATTTCACAATGCAAGATGCTCAAAGAGTGAAATGAGCGGATGCATTATTTGCCTCCTGGGTAACTTAAGAAAAACTATGCAACCAGGAAAAGTTTATCAGCAACAGACCGAAGAGATTTAATAGTGGGATTTAACATAGGCCAAGTAAGGTGAAGAACTAACTGATGCCAATGATCCAAATCCACTGCTAAGAAGCTGAGTGACAGATTAATGTAACTGATTTAAAATGTCATTCTGAAGAAACTGAACAAATATTTTGCCCATTATGATTCATCTTTCTTAAAATATTATTCCACTTGTCCACAGAACATGATGGGCACAGCACAAGAACTGAGATATAATGCACCTTGTGTTCAGCTGTCAATATCTTATTTGGGACTTAGGAACTGTTTTAATTCCTCCCAGATATAGTTATCTCCACCATACTTTCAAGGAGATTTTAAATTTTTAACACAGCTTTCTTTGAATGAGGAAGACAATGAGAGATAACAGTGCACTTCTAATAGATCATTTTCATATGTACTGCAAACTTATCTGAAAGATTTGACGTATCTCAAAACAAATTTTCAGGACATTTTGGTTAATAAAATTATCAGTCCTAGTGTACTTCAAAAAGAGCAGTCAGAGTTATATTGACATTCTCTCTCATTTTTCATAATAAAGTGATCTTGTTTGAGAAATTGGTAAATGGTGCTTACTGCAAAAAACACAGAAAAACAATAGTTTCCAACCCCCGAAGTGAGTTTCATGCTAATGAAAGGTGCCAGATTAACAGATTTAAAGACCTCATTCCTCTGTTTAGAGACAGAACAGTTAGAACACATGTAGCTGCAGTGCAGAAAATTTTGTCTGGAGGGGTCATTTTTATGAATGACAATAGTCGGGGATAATCAGTTAGTGGCCATTTTGAGACTGCCAATTAATTACCATGGTGGTAAAAATGTTTTGAACACATGGATAGTTAAACCAAAAGCTGCACTGAGTTCACCAAATCATTTTACATTAAGGGAAAAACAGCCATGAAATAATGATGTTAGGTCATTATAGGCCTAGGAGAGCAAAGTCTCTATACTGCATTATCTAATGCCCTCCCACCACTTTAGTTCCTACAAACTTTGTTGGGGGAAAGATATTTACATTTTTAGTAGGAACGCATAAGAATAAAAATGTTAACGGTCACTCTTGATTCTCCAATCTATCTGGGATATTTTAAAAAGAAAAATTCTTTTGGTACTGAAAGCAGCAAATAATGTTAAAAGTTAATTTAGATTAAAAACCATCTGTTTTCTATTTTAATTATTTAAATGGGAGGCATTCACCGTTTAAGAAAGATATATAATACATTAACACTTCAGCAAAAGTGACACACATCAAAATGATAACCATTAGACAGTCAAAACAATTTAATTGTGGAAAATAAAGATAATTGAATATTCTAGGTAAGATTTCTCCCGGCTTTGATCTCTACCACAACTACCTAGGACTATGAAAGTGCTTTACACAGATGAATAAAAGGGCTGTTTTAATAAAATGAAGATACAACTTTGTGGACTATCTAAAATCAATAAGCTTTCCCTGTTATAGCAAGGAAATGCCAAGAAGATTGTTGCTTTGACCAACAGCAGTTTACCTTATTGCACACAATTTTTGAGGTTTAAGTGAAGAATACTTAAATATAACCTTATTCTCAGTGAAGAACATTTTATATGAACACTGAGTGACCAGTTAGGTATCATCTTGTGAAAGCCTCTAATTGTACTTGGAGTGCCTTTGTTATTTAAACAATTTCATGAATGGATTGGGTTTTCAGTATGTTTTCACTTTTATATATTTACAGAAAAATCCTTTTTGAATTATATCAAAGATTTTTGCAACATCAGAAAGACCAGAGCTAATGCACCCTGAATATCTGTCCATTAAAGACTACTTCTGAAAATCTAAAATTCCATTATATCTTACTAGAATGCAGAGGTGTCACCACAACAAAAGAGGCTGTAATGTAATTAGGAGCTTATGTACAGAGGCATTTACAAAAAAGAAGAGTAATTTTTTGGCATAAATCATTGTTTATCACACCACAGCTAGTTCTGACTAGAAATGTTTGTAATTATTTCTGTAAATCAGGACTGTATGAAGAATTTGATACTTCTGACAACATTAGATTGAAATTCATAATAAGCAAGAATATATTTGAATTGGTTTACTTTTAAAATGGATAGTGAAGTCTAAAATAGGCTACCACCTATCACAAGAAAAACATTACAAAATGTGTTGGTGGTACATCTGCAAAATGCAATTCATATTCTTACAGAATATAAGGATAATAGTTTCAAAGATATTTTAACATGGGTTCTTTATGCAACATAATATGGAGTCACTTTGCTTGACTAATATACATATATCAAACAATCTAGACAAAGATGTTGAAAAATAAATTTTATTCCTCCTAGACTGAAGTGAGGTTACGATACAAATTCCCAGTTAGGTGAAAACAGCTGTTGGTAGCTAGTTTTTAACTGGCCCATTAAGTTGTTCTACACTTAATGTAGTTTTAAAAGACTATAAAAACAGATTCAGGTCCAACTATCTGTTTTAATATGCATAGTACAACAGACTACACGTCCATCTATGTATTCCATGAATTTTGCTGTATAAAGAAAGTTAACTGCAACCATTATCTGAATTGCATGCATCAGTTCTCCAACTGCACATGTTCTTCATAATTTAAAAAACCTACTTCATAATTTAAAATATTATATATCGTGTTAATAGTGTTTGGCTTTTGCTTCAACTAGAATGAGCCAACATTATTAGTTGACTTAGAATTTTAGCTTGGTTCTGTGAAAAGATAATTGCAAAAATATATCCCCAACTCCAAAATGTACTGTACAGAACTAGAAAAACATTAAAGGGCTGTGATACCTTTGAATTACTTAATGTATTTAGAAAGGATAGCAAGCTAAAAGTGAAGTATCATACAGTACAAATATTTAGACATCCAGGGCATACTGCATACAGAATAAGATATATACAGAGTGAATGCTTTGGAAGCATATACTGCTTTGATTACTTAAGTTAAACTTGATCACGTAGGCGGGCCAGTCTCTGTGACAGCTCATCCTGCAGAATGTCAGAATAAAAAGTTATTATATTCATTACTATGTATTAGCTTTAAAAAGGATAAATGCAAAGACGTGCAATATCCAAGGTCACACTACAAACGCAACAGTAAATAAGACAAGCAAGAGCCAGATAAGAATTTGTGTTTTTAGGAGACAAATGTAAATTGACTCTACTGTAACGGAGTCATTGGGTTGCATCCTCAAATGAACCAATCTGGAGCTCAGCACAGATGAGGTGGTGAGTGAATGGCGGCTCTACTCAACCATGAACCTTTGCCATTCCTAGGGCCAGCCAATGGCCAAATCAGACCTTAGTGCAAGCTAGAGCAACAGCAGGGCAGTTCCAACATACTTTGGCTAAAATGGTTCCTTAAGGGACCATTCACCAATGCAGGATCACTGAAAAACATTACTCTAAACCTATGCCCCTCAAATCTTCCTCCACCAGAGCAGGGGGAGCAGGCAGTGTTAAAAGCTATGCCAGTCTTACATCAACTGAGGATTTGCCGATGGCCAGAGGAATCCTGAGCTGCTCATTCAGAGCTTGTTTAAGGCCTCTTTGCACTACTTCAGATGTGCAGGGGACCCTAGCAAGGGAAGTTGATCTAACCCAGTGTGCATGGGGAATGGCCCAGAGCTAGTGAACAGAGGTAAAATTGAAGTATGTGCACGACTGGTAGACTCGTTAAAAAAACCATACAAAAACACAGAAACATTCGTGCCTGCAAGCAAACCCTGTTTCACTTACCCAGTGCATTGATTTTCATAAAGATAAAACTAATTTATTATATGGTCCTAGAAGTTTGCAAATTAATTTCAGTTCTAAATATCAAATACAGCGGTAACCCTTCTACATAAATGTGGTATATAATCTATTTGAAAAACTACACAGCAATATTTACCTGCTCTGCTGAAGCAACACTTGTGCCAACAGAACCTGTTTGCCCCTGGGGTAGTTCCATGTTCAGATCAAGGCTAAAGTTAAAAAAAAGACAAATATATATCACAAATATCATCAATGCAGCAACAGGCCACAGCAGGGTTTACAATAGTTGACAAATGGTGTTCTATATAGCACGTGACCATCAGTGTCTCCGGCATACCCTGATACATTGCACTCCAATTAATTACGCAGGCTTGATCAGGAAAGTGGGGTGATCACCAAGGAAAGAGTTTAACAGTTAACAGCAATAATTGCTGTGTAATTAGGATGATTAGCAAAATTTCTGTTTACTGGGGATGCTTTTGGATAGTACCAATGGGCTCAAACAGGTGATAATGTATTGACATTCTACATTACAGTTTTAATACAGAATTTGTCAAATAAAGGTAACTACACAACCCAGCAACAGTAGCATGGGGCTCTAATTCTCCCTCCCTTCCTTGTCCCTAGTAAAGCTCAATCCAGCAGCAGGGACATTGTTTTCATGCCCATGGGGCAGTGCATTTATGGCAGCAAAGCAGCTCCCCCCATCTTACAAAGAAGGCAAGAAAGGGATGTAATGGGAACATAGGACAAAGGATCTGAAAGGACCTCCTGGGAAGTCGTCCCCTGCCATCAGTAGCAATTTTCTCAACTCAAATTAAACAGTGCACTATCTTTGGCTCAAACATTGTTTAGCATTAAACTAGATACCCTCACTGCCTTT
Organism: Mesoclemmys tuberculata; assembly: GCA_007922155.1. NCBI lineage: Eukaryota > Metazoa > Chordata > Testudines > Chelidae > Mesoclemmys > Mesoclemmys tuberculata. The sequence continues at coordinate 23,820,768 of ML675622.1, forward strand.
AAAAGACTGACAGCACAATACCATTAAACGTCCACACTTAAAAATTTTATGTAGCCTTGCCCTCACTCATTTCCATTGTAAGATTACTTTTTAAAGAAATGGATCATGCTGAGACAGTTAAACCTATTCATACACACATGAAGTGCACCCTAAATAGCTTCAACTATTTCAGCATGATCCATTTCTGTAAAGTGCTTTTAAGATAGAAATGCGCTGATCTAGTTCTAGACTTTTAGCATGATTATGGATGTTAAATTATGTAGAGGTTCATGAATGAAAATGGATTGAGATTATAAAGATTTGAGTCATGATATCCAAAAGGTGAAAGCATAGCATATATATGCTCACTGGATTATGTAGCTCAACAAGGCTAGCACCTTTAAAGTGAGGGAAATATGATGTTAATTTAATTAAAATCAAATACAAGGGCCAGATGCAACTGCCTTTAAGGTACACAAATATACTACTACTCTTCAATAATTTTACATTATACTCACCCTGCTTCATCTGCCATTTCCTGTAGAAGCGTATCCACTTGGTTCTAGAACAGGAAAACAAAACTAAATCAGTTTTTGTTACTGTATTTCATACAGGATTAACAGTATGACTTGGAATAGGCAAAAATTCAACTGTTTTAATAACATTGATTTAGAAAGGCGCTTTTGTGGATTTTGAACATTTATAGTACTTAACCACCAGAGGGAGCTACAGGAATTCAGAATACAAGGAGCACATCTTATACTATGCCATGCAAATCAGTTCTCCAAGTTCAACTATTGATCTGCAGTACTTCCAGATAGGATTAGAATTAATCCTATCTGTAAAATCACATCTACTTGAGTATCACAACTACAGAAATGTTAGTATAGTCATCCCTATTATTAAACAACTACTTTTTCAGGGCATAGGCAGCACCTTCCCCCACAGCAGACTTCTTTATATAACCCTCAGAATAAATTTTTTAAATTCTTCTGAAACTATTTTTTGTTAGAGGGTATGAACTTTGGGTTCTGCATTACATTACTACTGATCAAAAAATTTTGCTATTGAGAAATCCAAAATAAATAAATGTTTATGCACCTTTCTATGGCACACATCCCATTGTACCTGATGGTAACTAATATATTTTGTTAACTTCAGAAAATCACTAAAATATTACAGATATCTGATTCTTCTAAAATATTTTTAATTGAGATATAGCTGGCATTGGTATGTATTTTGACAAAAACATTTACTAAAATACATACATTTCAAAGGAAAGACTGAAAATTTCATGCTATAATACCGCTCAAATACATCAGTTATAAGAGGGGAACTTAGGATAGTACACATAACATGTAAATTTTGTATAAAAACATTTAGCAACTCAAACTATTCTTTTTGCTCACAAGAAAGCACGGAAATATTTCTCAAGTTAAAGAATCCCTAACTCCTGCTATATCTTTCAAAAGGCAGAAGAAAAAAAAAGTGACCATATCTGTGTACAGTTGAACAACATGATATATTTGCTGCAATATCAGTTATTCTTACTTGTGGTGTTGTTAATGTAGTAGTGTTACTCATTGTGTCTTCCATCTGTTGTGTCTGAACATCTAGTGTTTCAAACTGGTGCTCAAATTTGTCCATTAAGGCAGATATCTGCAGACAAACAAAAATTGTCAAAGCAAAAAGTATAAAACTGATAATTTATACCTCTGAATTCCAAACAGTTAAATTTATGTCTACCTTTTCAAGGTTCATACTCTTCAATGTGGCATCCATAGATTTAACTACTCCTGCCATTGACTTTGTTACCTAAAAAAAGATAAAGTAAAAGATATAAACCTATTACAAAATCACACAATGAACATAATCATTAGTTTGGTTAACCCCTTCTGTTTCTTAAGTAGACTTGTTTGTTCTCATCTCTGCCAAAAGAGCAATTCTGTAATAGAGATGTTTATACAGCTGTTCAAGGGGCTATCAAGCTTTTTATTATAATCCCTGCTTTTCAGAAATTTAGAAAAAATGCTCTGAAATGAATCTCTATACATAAATAAGGACATTGTACAGATAACTGGGAACTGAAATCTATATGGCATTTTTGAGTTATGACTGTAGTGATAATTGGGGCCTAGTAACCCTACCTCGGTTGTGAGTTTAACTATGAGAAAGGGAACAAAGATTCAGAAAGATCACAACAACCTATAACAATGAATGCTGATGGTAAAAGGGAGACCAACAGACTGAATTAGTATAAACTAAAAGGCCTGCTAATATAACTCACGGTCTGTGTTAAAATCATACTTGGTAGACCAGAAGTCAATGAACCAAAGTTGCTGTGTTGGAAATTAGGTCTAATCAGTGAACAATATAATAAGGAGATTACAAGTGGCTATTCCACCTCTGATTCCTTTTGGTGTCCTCAAAAAATGACTGAGGTATATCAAGGATGTAGATGCTGGCTGATGATTAGAGAAGAGGAAAGTGTGAACTGTACCATCACAGCTACCACAACCCCACTCTTCCCCTCCCACCATCCAGAATCCACTGTCATACCACTGGGCTTTCACTGTTCTGACCACACCAGGCCAGACCTCCAGTCACCTCCACTGTCACCATCTGGCATAGGAGACTTTGTCACCCCTCATGGCCTCACTCCTGTGCCCTTTTCCTTCTCCACTTTATTTATTTTCTTTCCTAGTCTTTTTTTCCCTTCTGTCTAATAAGATTCTGGCTTAGCTGGCCAAGACTGCATATTTCACAACATAGTTGTAAGTCTGTGACCAGAAAGAGGCAGCTAAATGTGATGCCCTAAACAGCCCAATGCTGGTACAAGTTTGCCAGGCCTCAGTGTGCCTGATAATACCATAGACTGTGCCTGTGTTTTTCCAGCAATGATGATGCAAGCAAAAGTCAACACCAACGACAGAGACTGCACTCTCTCTCTTTGCTGTTCTTTTGTTTTCCGTGTGCGCGCGCGTACGTGTCTTGTTTTGTCTTAAAGGAGGCAGGATCAGACTAACAGCAGCAACAGCTCCTTTCAACTCACTTCTCTCTTCCTCAAAAAGGGCAGTTATTACCGTCTAAAAGACTGTCCAACAAAGGGGTTCTCCTTTCAAAAATCTCTCTCCAGACACATGGAAAGGAAACAAGTAATGTTAAAATAAAAGTCTTAATACTTTACATTTCTAATATTTCAGCTGTTTTTCCTACTTCTCTGTATCTATAAAAATGTATTTTAAAAAAATGTAATGATCTGTCTGCCATGGTGTTAAGCAAGCTGAGGTCTCTGTATAGGAAACCCCAAATTCTGTTTAACACCATTTAATGTTGGACAGTTACAAAGTCATGTTAACACCTTTAATTCTTTAAGCCCATATATTTTATCTAAACGAACACAACAGGATGCAATAAAAACAAGCCCCATCACAAACAGGCCCACAAAACTTCAGAAAACTAATTTTTAGAGAAGCTTTTCAGGCCTTTGATTTGCAGTAATCATTATGTTCCGATAACACTTTTTCTTCCAAATGATAACAGATACATACTTCAAATATTTAAGAATTATTTCACTTGCCACTGAAGTGTAGCCACATATGGAGTATTTAACAGTGCACTGGAAAATTGCACAATAGTAAGAACAAACAAACAGCATCTGACAAACTACACAGGGAATCTAGGTTAAATAGCATATTTAATTTAAGTATTTCTATGCCACCGATTTCCACAGTATAAACCAGGAATAACATCACTGCTCCATATCATTTCAGCGTTATTGATCATAGATGCTCAGGGTCCCCGTTTTATTTCTCATCTTAAAGACAGCCCATTTTGTAGCATCACTGTAGGGCACTGATTCAGTAAGAGTTCCACTTAAAGAACTTCCTGCAGTACCTATGATTTCCTTGGATTGTCCCCCCAAATGCCATCTAATAAAATAACAAGACTGCAGAAATATGAACAGCCTTTTTATTGTTAAAAATGCAGTCACTAGACAGGTGGTTGTGAGCTGGGAGCATAAAAGATAAGTATTAGTGTCTAGAAAATTCTAAACTATTGTTACATATCTATTTTACATGCTCTATAGTAGATCAAAATAGAAATTCTATTTGCTTTTTTGGAAACCCACAAGAAATCAATTTATCCTGTGCAACTACTTCTAAAATGGACTGTTATCTTTAAAAACTTGTGACACAAGACATTGATTTAAATTAGGATACGTTGGTTACTTAACAGGAAACATCTGTATCCTATAAGTACTAGGAGAAACATGCAATGATAGCATCAATTCCATATGAAGTATAGTGGCATTTAACCCAATTCATAACTCTCACAAGAGAATACTTCCTACACAACTTAGTTTACTGTGGGCCACGGCTGAAAACTGCCAAGCCATCCCAGTAAGCTTACTAATCACTTTTTTAGGGACAGAACAAAAACACTTTCAAGAAGAATCAAGGGCCTTATCTTTCTACATGAAAGTATGAAAACATGCTTACCTTGCCCATTGTTACTGCAGTTTGAACTCTTGCTGCTACTGCATCTACCCTGGCACTCATGCGCAAGAAATTGATTCCTTGATTCTTCTGTCGGATTGCGTTTTCTGCATGTATTCTTGCAACTTCCGTATTACCCTTCTGGATTGCCTGTTTAAATAAAGCAAATTATTGCTATTTCTTCTTAACAGTAATTACCCAGCAGTGATAAGCCCTTCAGAAAACGCACTTTCAAATTAAGTGAACTCTAGGTCCAATTCAACTCCCATTGAAGTCAATGGAAGGATTCTAATTGACTTTGCTGTGAACTAGATGGCATCTTTTATGCATATGAAAGCATGCCTGAAACTTTCAGCCATTTCTCAGAGCCTAAATACCAGTAAGTCTATGAAACAGAGGTATGATGGAGTAGCATTCTGAATATTTGTATGATCACAAATAAAACATTAACCATTCAGTTTTTCCATCAAAATTCCTGCTTCTAGTACTACTAAAAGAAATAGTACCCCTTCCTCATTGTGCATACACTGCAATCCACATCTTAACAACTTTAGTTTAAGAAGAAGATTTTGCCAGGAACCATCCAGTCCCATTGATTTTAACATTAATAGCATCCGGATAACAGCAACAGGCAAGCCACAAAATTTTTTTAGTAATGACTTCTTTGTGTGTGTTGGGGGCAGGAGGGGGAAAGACCCCAGCTGCAGATAGGTATATAGGGCGAGGGAAGGAAACGCTGGGTCATGTCTTCCTTGGCTGCAATGCCACAAACCTGCCTGTAGCCAGAGACTTGCCACCTGCACAGAAGGTAATGGGCTGCAGCACCCACATCCCCATCCAACAGCATCTCCTGTCTTCCTGGGCTGGAATAGGATGCTGCAGGCAGGGGAGCAAAAGATGCTGGGGCTTTTCATGTGGAGTGGTGGTGCTGAGGACCCCTGGAGCTGCATGGTACCTTCACCTGCATGCTCCGGCTGCACCTGGCTCTGGCACCAGGGATGTAGGTTGTCACATCTCAGAGCTTCCTTCCCTGGCTGCAGCCCTTCAAGGCCTGCTGTGCCAGGCTGGGAAGGAAGCTCTGGGACATGCTGAGCACCATCTAGAGCCAGACTGCAGGCAAAGGATGCATGCCTCAGTGCTTCCTTCCCTAGCTGCAGTTCCCTTTATCTTATTGGCAACTCTCAGGTAACAGCAAGAAGTTGCTAATATGCAAAATCCACTGTTTATGACTGAAACACGAATAAGGCTTATGATGTGCTTTACATACTCAAAGCACTGCAAACACATTAAACCTGTCATTATAACCCAACAGCAGAGGATAATCTTAATACTGTTGTTTTAGTTATGAGAAAACTACAGCAAAGAGATGCAAAAGCAGAGCTGCACTGGAAGCCACTTTACTGGCTCCCATAATCCCCGTCAAACAGAGAAATGAAAGTCTCTGCATGTGGACGAAAAAAATCTCCCAACCCAACCAACCAACCAAAAAAAGACCCAGCAGCAATGAAAGAAGAAGCTGGACTCCATTCCTTTTATTCTCATAGGTCAACAGAACTGACAACTAAATTCCAACTGAAAGATCAAATTCTGCCCTCCGTTAATCCATGTAATCTTCATTGAAGAGGCAGAATTTAGTAAGCAAGATCTATTGCTAACAATAAGCCACTGTCTTTAAGAAATGCTTAAAAAAAATCTTCCTCTTTGAAAAGGCCTTTCCACAATATCAACAGTCAACGTCAACACTGCTTTCTATTAAAAATCTGGCCTAACATTTAAAAATCCTCAGAAAAAAATTAATTCTAAAAATGGTAAACAAAAATTTAAAATCAAAATTAAAAGCCCTACCCAAAGCAGAATTTACACTTCAAAATGGAAGAAGTGCCAGAGATTCCATGAAGTCAGTTCAGGGACTTCTCTACTGATTTTATGTGGAAGATGCTCAGGTACTGTGATGACGGGCTATGGTGTAAAACCTTAAGCTAGCTATACCAGAAAAGAATCCAGTTTAACTTTCAGACCCCAAGTGAGTTTGCAGGACTAGTACTTAGTAAATCTGATACACAATCAGACATATGCAAAGAACTTCAGTACAAAAAGTGAAATTTATCTTTAACATGTCACAATGTAGTTTCTATCTATTGTCATGGGACTGTAACCAACAAGAAAAAAGTCTGAACTTCCAAAAATAATGAATTAATGTAGTTCATCATTTTAGATCACATTTTAAAGAGGAGTTACAAATGGAGAAAAAATGGGTTTGTGTCCTTTTCACTTCTTTACAATGTTGAGAAATCCTGAACGTTTTTTCCCACACCTACTTATTTCATCTGAAATTCAACTTCTCACTTAAATTTTATGGACTGGAAAATTAATGGAATTATGATAGGAGATAAGACTGAAACCAGAGCAACTGAGCTTTGAGTTTTTAGCCTGACCACTTAAATAGGTCTTGATAAACAATCTTTAACACCAATGCTTAATGTTTTATTGAGGTTTCAGAGAAGTTTTATTGAAGATTTAACACTCTTAGCACTACAATTAACAGCTGAGAGAGTCTTCTGTTAACACAAGATGCAAAAAAGGTCTCTAGAAGTATCAAGCCCCACAAGACTTGATATTCTTTTTTATTGAAAAGGTTAAAACAAGCAGATCAATTTCAGGCTAACTCTAAGCAGCATAAAGGACATGAACCTTTTTAAAAAATCTTCTTGACAGGTCACCATTAATAGTATATGATAAACATTAAGATAATTTTTTTCCTTGACAATGTGTCTCTAAATTAACAGGGGGAAGGTGGGAGTGGGAAGAGATGGACAATGACATGGAATCTTATTCTTAGAGTATGTCGCTGTTCCAAATTTTTGAAGAAAAAGTTATGAAAAATTCTATTTCAGCATTAAATATGTACAATATTTTAAGAATATTAAAAATATTATGACTAGGTCACAAATATGTTATAGTCAGCAGGACTTATTACGTTGCCAATCTACATACACATCCTGTTTTATTATAATGCACACCAGGACAACCATAGCAAAATAAAACAATGACCTCCCTAGCATAAAATATAAAAATTAAGTATATATACACAACCTAATTTAATTACTTACCTTCTTAATTTTAGCCTTTTCAATCTTTTCTTCTTTATCACATTTCTTTGCATTCCTGCTGAGCTCTTTTGCAGCAAACTTCAAGTTAAACAGGTGTTCTGCAATTCATGTTAAGGATCTACAAAGTACTATCAATACTTAAAATAAGAACATGTTGCTTTCTGTTGGATTTAGTAGTCCACTACATGCGTACTGTATTTCCTTCTACAACAATTAATATTGCTATGTCAGCCACTTTAATTGCAAAAAACTGAAATTCAGCAGACAAAGATGCTTTTTCCTCTCTTTTTTAATTTTATGTTGCCTATGTGCTTATGTCATCTTAGCGCTAAAGCTTAAAACCATAGTTTGGGCCTTTTTAAAAAACAAGTTCAGAACCAAAATAAGCTTAATTTGATTAAAGATCCAATTCAAGTAGTTAAAAGGAATGAAGAATGTGGGTCTTTAGAATGTGTGTGCATACAGGTAGGGTGATTTCAAAGTCCTGGGAGTCTGGAGAGAATGATAGTTTTATCATGGACATCAATGGGAGCAGAATAAGGGCAATGCTAAGAACTTCTGAAAATTCCATACCTAGTACACACACAGCATCTATACAGGTTTAACTTTAAAACCCTGCTAAGAAGATGTTACCTCCTGCAAAAATCAAAGAGGTTCACCTTAAAATTATGGCAAATTTGAGATGGAAAATGAAGCTACCATGACATTCTTCTTCAGCTCACTCATCCACTATCAGGTAGGGATAAAAATGGAAAGTCTTACCCTACCACATGTGCTATAACACCTTGCCACAAAGTGAGGCACAGCAGCCTTTGTTTATAAATTCTTTGCTCTTACTAGACGACAATGGGCCATTTTGTCACATATGTTGTTTAGTGGAATAACATTACCATTAAGTACCTTACTAGCCAAATATAAAAAAATTCATCATATGTAAATGAGAAACTGCTCTTTGAAGTAAATAAATGTTTATTCATCCTTTCAGGGACTGATATGTTTTCCTTTTAGGAGGCAAAGAATGATTTTGCTGAAGCCATCTGTGTATTATTTCTATGTAATTCTTCACCTTAATATTCACTCTTCAGTTGGCACACTGACCACTAGTGAACAAGTTTTTCTTTGTTAATAGGAAATGTTAACTAGACTAAGCATTTATGCAAAGAGAATTTTCTGCAGTGACAGGAATTTTTTTCCTAAACCACATACACTAGACTCCGGTTTGTGCATCCGAGAAAAACTAGACTTCATAGTTTCTAAGAAAAAACCCACACAGAAAACGTTTTATGAAAACCGTTTCGGATCTTCTTTCTGAACCATCAAAGCACCAAAAAAAAAAAAAAAAAAGAACCAAGCTCAATTTAAAAAAAACTTCTTCGTAGGTCACTTAAAACATGTTTATTACACCATTAAGACACTCGGTCTACAAACACAGATTAACAGTTAAAATGAGGTACTTGCATAAAGCTAAACACTTGTTCTGGTTCAAACACTCTGGAATAATTTGTTAAAAAGTGTAACCCCATATAATGAATTCAGTGACACTGCCAATGCTGTAGACATGTTTGCCTCATGTAATCCTAATTTCCTAAAGTATTAAACAGCAGCAAGATGGATCTGTGTTTTCCACTGTCAATCTCATTGTAAACATATACATATTTTTAAAGAAATAGCTACCCATAATAATGAAATAGTTGCTTGTGTTCATTCTTCTGTGCTCTAACAGCTAGGGCACCATCTCTTTCAACTCTCTCAAGACTAAATGTTATAGTGGCCTGTAATCTGTATCACAAATTAGATTGCTTTGGCCTAGGGACTGATGATAAACTAGAAAGTATTTCATCTATAGGTTGCCAACTCCAATCCACTCAGGTCAATGATCAGAACTACCATATAAAGTATTACATCACTTCCTTAAATCAGTGGCGTTGAGTCATGATGACACACCAGGATTTTGTTTTTATACCTCCTCAATTACTCACTTGATGTTTCTATGTTGGATACATCATCTGTTGCCTAATACATCTTTCATGACATGATGGGCACATACTTCCTCCCACCTTTAAACATATCTGTCTCAATAAATGGTAATTCAAATGAAACTGAAACTTCTATTCACCGTAATTTATTTAATCTTGCCTGCATCCTTAAAATTACAGATGGGGATACTGCTGAGCAAAACAGACAGGAAAAAACATTAAATTCAAGGTAATTTCATACATCAGGAAACAGTTTATTTTGTTTACAAAGAACACTGAGTATAATTTGTCATCATTACTAGAAAAAAATGGGCCAGTTGCTGGCTCCTGCTATGGCCTCAAAGCCAGTTTACCCAGCCGGCTAATGATTCCATTAGTATGGGGGAAACCACAACTGACAAAGTTAAGAGTACCAGGCTCTATGCCATCCGTGTCACAGACTCTGGCAGAAGAGTATGACCAATGCTATGGCACTTCATCTATTCCTAGACGGTAGAACAGCAACCATTGGTGCTGCTGGCAGCCAGGTGCAAGTTTGCACCAGGGACTGAACTGGTTCCCAGTCCACCCCATGATTGGGGGAATGAAAGTGTGATGTAAAGCCACCTTTGGTCCTCTCCCTGTCCCTGAACTCAGTCACAGTGCCAAGTGGATATTGATCAGACCCATTACATAAAACAAGTCAAACCTGAAATGGAAAGGGAGTCTGAAGAGTGACAAGATCAAATGGAAGTGAGATTTCCTATATCCAAAGCCTCTCATTACAAAACACATTACAAAATGTGTAAGGTAAGAAAATAGATTCTTGTAAGCAAAATAACTTTCACCTCTTCACATCCCACTAAGAAAGAGGGCGGGGGGGGGGAACTTACACTTCTAGAAAAAAGAGTTTTCTATTAGCCCAGCTGCAGTAACTTCATGTTACCCCCATCTGGGAAGCTTGTATCATTCATGAGTACAGGAAAAATCCCAAAGACTGTCACCGAGGCAAAAGAAGTCCTCCCGTCTCCCATCTCGCTGGTTTATTTTCCTTGCAGAAATGGCATAATTCCCTTCTTTCCATCTATACCTTGTACCCAAGACCAGAACAATACGCAATTTCTGTTGCTGTACTAAGAGAAAAGGAAGAGTTTATAATCAAACCACTGTCTTCACCCTGCCTTACTAGCTAAGGAAATTACTATCTAGGGAAATTACTAGCTTCTGCTGGGCACCATTTCAGGACTCTCCCGGTTTCCCACAGGACCCACAGGCCAAAACCAAAACAGAACTGGGTGGACCAACGGCGCCCTGAGCACTGGCTAGGACGTCCCTCTGTATCACACGCCCCCAGCCGTGCTGCGGGGGGACCATGCGGCCCGGGCCCGTGTCAAGGCCTGAATGCATATTTTGCTTGTATGTTGAACTCAGAGGCGGCTCTACACCCCGCACGGCTCAGGCCGCGCCCCGCCGGCAGCCGGCCTCTGCCCCTCCCTCAGGGCTGGCAGTGCCGGCGCTCAGCCCCGGGGAAGGGCGGCGGCCCCCCGCCGGTCCGGGCTGCGGGTCAGGCCCCGGGCGTCCCTCACGCACGGGAGTCACCCGGGCGCCGACAGCGCCGGGCTTCACTCCAGGGAGACGTGGGCCGCCGTGGCGGAGCCCTTCCCGCCACGGGCTCCCGGCCCGCCCCGGGGGTCCCCGGCCCCGCTGCGGTGAGCGCTCCCCCGTGCGGGGCCCTGCGGACCCAGGGGCCCTGCCCGGTCCCGCCCGAAGGATACTCTCCATGTTGGACATGGCGGCGGCGGCTCCTCAGGCCCGGCCGACGGCGGGGGACGCGCACAGTGACCCGGCGGCGGCGGCTCTCGGGGGTGCTGCTCTGTGGGAGCCAGTGACGCCGCCCGACCGGCTTCCGGCTTCCGCCTTCCCCGCCGCGAGCTGCGTCACGTCACGTGCGTGGCGCGAGTGGGCGGGACCCAGCGCCGCTTCCGCGTTGGCCGCCGGGAGGGGGCGTGCGCGGCCCCGCGCGAGCGAGCGGCCGGCGGGAAGGAGGGAGCGTGCGCGCCGCCGCGGCGCAATTCACGTGAGAGGAGGCGGAGCGGAGAGCCCCGGATGAGACTCGGCTGAGGCGGGGCGTGTGTGGAGAGGGGTAGGTTCCTTCCGGTTCCGGGGAGCAGCCCCCGGCCCCGCCCACCACGACTGCCCGCCCTGACACGGTCGCCCCCCCCCCCGTCTCCGGCCCTGACTGACCGAGGCAGCCCTCCCGTGGGGCCGCTCCCCCCCGGCGGTTGAAGAGGGCGGCAGGCGGTGCCATCCCAGGAGCCTGGCTGAGTTTGACGGTTATGGGGGGGAGGGGCGGCTCCAGGCAGGCCAGCTGGGCCGCGCACGGTGGGGGGCGGGGCAGCGCCTCCCCTCGGCCTAGGGGTCCAGGTTTGCACTGGGGTACCTGGCCGTGCCCGGACTAGCCCCGCTCCCGGGACCTGCGGGACTGGCCCCGCGCGGCCTCCATTCCCGGCTGGAGCCTGCCCCCGAGTGCGCGCCGGCCGCGGACTCGCAGCGGTTGGGTTTGACCGGCCGCAGTTGTTTTTAACTTGTCGGTTTGCTTCCTGTGCCCGAAAGGTTCAGGGCAGGGCGAGCCGCCCTTTTGTATTGCACAGAACTGCCAGCGAGCCAAAGCCGTAAAAACTCACAGCTCCGCAGAGCTCTCCAACACCTGCCTCGTTTTAACTCAGGGGGACTTAAGTACCTAAAGGTGGGCAGATGCTTAGGTGCTCAGCACTTCGCAGGATCTAGTCCATAGGCGTGTTGGTGTAACACTAATAATAGTAGGCATGAAGTATGTTGTGCTGTTACCTTTAATGGGGTGGTTGTTCCTAAGTATGCCATTCAGTATTGTTAAAAAAAATCTTCCTGCTCTCTCTTCCATTCTCATACCTTACTTTTAAAGATGATGGCTTTGCTTGTTTTATGTGTGAAGCTAGTTAAATGAGGAGATACACAGTTTAAAATAAAAACATTTTAGCTTTAAAGTCCTATGGCCGTATAGGGTATCCCTAAGACAATTGTACTCATATAGACCCACAGATGAGTCACTGGAATATTTCATGGAATAAGGGGGGCGGGGGAGTTGACTAAATGATTAAAGTGTATAGGAAATACTTTCCCAAAAAGGTTTCACTTCTTAGATCAATTAGTTTGTTAAAAGAAGCCACTCTTGGAGTGTAAATTTCTTAGCTGTATTATAACCAACATAAGTGTGCTTTATGAATTATATAGTGTTATAAATGTACACAGTGCAGTACAGAAACTATAAAAGAGGGTCTCCATCCTGAGGAACCTGCAATCTAAAATGCTGATCTTGCAGACATGTATGCCTGGGTTTAGCATTGTTCATTGAGGTCAGTGGGACTGCTCAGACTATGCAAAGCTAAGCACATAATAGTAAAATTGAAGGATACTGATTTATACTAGCTGACAATTTGACCCATAATTTTCACAGAATCAGAGAGGCATTTAAAAAACTCAAAATTTTAGTTGTTTTCTAGAAGACCATAAAAAGGTAACCAGACAAAGAATTAGCTGAACAAATTTCCTCTGGAAAAAGAATTGTCTAAACAAATTTTGACTAAATTATACAAACTAACTTTTAGACAGAGAACCTCTAAACCAGAAAAAGCTTTGATTGGTGATGTAAAAAAAAGTGTTTTGTTTTTCTCCTGTAAGTGCTGAGCCAAGTACCTCAGTAATGCAATATGGCATTATGACTGACTATATTCAGAGAGTATGCAAGCACGATAAACCAATATTTGTTGTTCATTGCTGAGCATAAGAACTGCTTCTCTTTTCAAATGAAAAGATTTTTAAAATTCTTATTCATGTAGATTTCTATTAAGCAAAGCACTTCAAGCACATGCTTAAATTTAAACATGTGAACAGTCCTACTGAAGTCAATGGCATTACTCACAAGTTTGAAGTTAAGCATGTGTTTGAAGTACTTTGCTAAATTGGGACCTATATCATTAGTGGACTTTTTGCTATAGCTATTTTATATGTATCCGAATGCAGTCTCCTTACACATAAATATATGTGAAGGACAAGGATAGCACAGTCAGGGGACTTTTTATTGGTTTTATTACCTATGTTGTTTGTTTTCAGGATATAGTGTTATGTTTGAAAAATGAAATGTAATCTTTTCATAAAGCTTTTTTTAGTGGTAACGTTTATTTTTAAAATTTGATGGGATAACAGCAAATTCTGCTTTGCTGGGGAAAATATGTGGAAAGTTTTAAACAAATGTATCTGCTGATTTATTTTTTTAGTAGTCAATAGCTAACAGAACAGGTGTAATTAAAATGCAGTGGCACACAATATATGTAACTGATTTACGTTAATCAAACAATTTCTGTAAATTATACTGAAGATGGACAGTTCCATTGATTATGTTGCTGTGATATAAATCCTACATAATTATCATTTTCTGTAGTGAGTTCTTGCATTTGAGCAGATTTACCATTTTTGTAATTTTTACAATGTGATTTGAATATGCTGGAAAAATAACATCTAAAGTAGACAACATGAACAAATTCCTCAATTATGAATATTTGAATAAAGCTTTTTAATTCTCTTTGGCTGTGTTCACTCCTCTTTGTGTTTTGCTTTCCGTAAACATACTCATCAGCAGAAATGTTTGTGGCAACAGTGAGCCAAATTTTCTGATGGTGTAAACTGGAGTGTTCTGTCAAATTCAACGGAGCTGTACCAATTTACCCCAGCAGGGAATCTGAGTCGGTGAATTATAACTGAATATCAGTGAATATTCCAGGAAAGTGCAGTACCAGAACAAAAAGGTAAATATTTGCACCAGAAACATGTGTTATGGTCATCTATACAGGGAACAGAAACAATACTGTATGATCTGTATATGTCCAATATAAACTAGCCACACCGAACTGGATTATTGGATGTTCACAAGTTGTTGCTCATGAGCCGTCAACAAATCAAGAATAATCAGCTGAAATTATTCAGTGAATAAATAAGAAAGAATAAGACTCCAGTCCTGTAAACTGCTTTGTGCAGACACCTACACAGAGCCCAGTTGAAATCATTTGCATGGATCAGGTTGTAGGATCAAGGGGTTGATTTGTGTAACAAAAAAAAAACCCAACAACAAACTGTGGATAATTGCCCAACAACAACAACAAAAAGGAAAATTCACTGAGTAAATTATTCACTGCAGATTACTTCCTCATTCTTAAGAGATAAGTGGCCATGCCAAAGATACCAAAATCACAAACCTGCAAAACTCCTGGAACAGAAGCTACTTAGAATTATCTTCCTAAGTTTTAAAATATTTCCAGAATCTATATACTACTTTCAGCGTTCACCATTTCTGCCCATGGTAAGCTTGTCCAACTATCCTGATCAAACCATTGGGTTGGTGTAAAAAATGGAAGCTAGCTTAACCAATGACAAGTCATCTTAATGGATTCTGTAAATATACTACAGAAGAAAAAAGTATTCTTAATAGATTTAGGACAATAGGAGTGGTATTCTGGCTCCATTGACTTCATGGAGTCAGGATTTTATCTAATGATCAGCCGTCAAATCGTCATAGCTTCATTGATTTCAGTTGTGCTGTAACAATTTACATAAATTGAGAATCTGGCACCAGATTTGTATGAAAGACCTTTACTTTAAAACGTTATGGTCTCTTTCAAGCTAAATGATAGTTTCAGGATTTTATTGCACCAAGAGGAGGGAAATCAAAGTATATGCTCAAGGTAAACAGGTAGATGCTTAACTTTATGTACAAGGGGCTTGATCTGATACTCAGTGAAATAAATGGAAAAGCTCCTATTGACCCTAGTGGTGCAAGATCAGGGCCATGAGTCAGTCTTAAAAATCATTGGGACTACTCACATGCATAAAGTTAAGGTCCTGCATAGTTGATACTAGTTTGTAAAGTTATGAACAACTACTTTGGTAAAGTACGATAAAATTGTTTTCCTGAATCACCCTAAAATTTTGAAATTGAGTGTTCTGAAGTTACATGTTTCAGTCAAAAATGTTAAGTGCTATGAACATTTTAGCATATACAGTGCTTTCTATTTTGGGAATTTGAAAAATTGAAGTAATTTTGATATTCCTCCATCCCTTCTCTTAGTTTACAGTTTTTATTGACAATACAATTTTTGTGTACACATGGATTGTGATTTTTGTGTGTGTTATGGGTGCTATGAACAAAATCAATAGTAATAATAGTCAACTGGAGAACAAAAAATGATATATTTATAGAACTAAATAGTAGCAGAGGGCAAAGGAAATTAAGGCCCAAATTCAGCAAGTTACTTGAGTAGCTGCCTAACTTCACATACAAGTAGTCACATTGACTTGAATTTTTATCCTGCAAAAATCTTAACTCTACCCAGAAATGCTTTGCTGTTCTACCATTTGTAAACTAATTCTTCATATGCCTATAGCAAGTTTTACAGCTTCAATTTCTCCACCACTCTCTACATTGTTGGCTTACACACCTATGATCCTCAACCCTCTTTTTAATCCTTCGGAAGAATATGCTGTCCACTTGCATTCCAAAATTAACAATTTATTCTTCTTTAAAATTGAAACTCTTCTTCCCACCTCCCTTTCTCAGCTCTGCAGGAATAGCAATTTATTTTTCTTCAAGTTGTATTGAATGGGAAATAACATGTTATCTGCTCAGTAATATTGAGAAACAAAATTGACAAACTAAGCAACATAAGAGGATGAACTAGAATAAGGAATTCAGTGAAAAAAGGGGGAAAACAAGTTCTTGAACAACCCTGGAAAACTAGAGTAGAAGAATTCAGTTTGCTAAAGCAATAAAGGCTTAGCCAGGCGTGCCATTTAAACTCTCATACTCTGAAATGATGGTGGTTTTCAGGACATCAACTAAGGTAGCAAGAGTTAAAACATTCCTACAATAAATATGACTTTTATTGAAAGTGCTGAAATGTGAAAAAAGCAACAAAATTATAAAATATAAACCTAATGGTATGAAAGAACTCCATCTTTAATTCCATTATAAAATTAACAACTTTTTAAAACAACTCCAAATTAGCAGCTAGCTGTAGATGTCCATGTTATGTTCCAGGAAAGTAACCACCGGACCTTTAAGCTATCACTGAACCCTCAAGAATACTACTAATACAAAGATGTGAAGGCAAGGAACTGGATTTGAATCACATACCTGACATGAAGTCTATGGGTCCTTACCAGTGATGATATCCAACCGGTTCGTGCGAACCGGTTCTTAAAATAGAAAAAATGCAGCGAACCGGTTCTTAGCCCCGGGAGATTCAATGAAAAGGGGGAGCAGCGAACCGGTTGTTTGCGGCGGGAGAGTAAATTCCCCAGCCACGAGTGTCTCCCTGGACTCTCCCTGCCTCCGAAATTGACCAGGGAGGGTCAATTTCATGGCGGAGGGAACTCTGTAGTTGTGTGTGTGTGTGTCCGGTGCTGTGTGCATGATGTTTGAGAACCTATTCAGAATAGGTTCTTAAATATCACCTGCCTTCATAGAACTGGTTATTAGAAATTTGGGATATCATCACTGGTCCTTACCTCTAAGGTATCTGAAAAACAGAGGATATGAAATATGTTTCCCTTTTCTTCTTATTCTTTACATGAAATAACTGATATGAAAAAGTCATTTATTGTTTAGATCAGCTGACCAAGACCTTGACTATCAAGTTTTTCTTTGTTGGCAGTATTGTGACTGTCAATAGTGGTTTCTGACAGGATGGTTTTCAACACTTATTTGCTTTCCCTCTCATATTTTCTCCTGTTCATTCCTTCTTTCTCTCTCTCTCTCTCTCTCTCCTCTCCCCCCATGTCTCATCTTATACTTTGTCGTTGATGCTCTTATTTCCTTTCTTCATCTGTATTCTTTACTCTTCTACCATTATCTCTCATCTCTTCTTGTAACCCCACAGGTTCCATCCTGATATAAATCCATAATCTAATAATGTTGACTGGCTGCATGTTGTTTGGCAAGTTGAACCATACAAAGCAAAGTATGAAAAATAGTGTTTATATGGTTCCTTTCATTTGGGGATTTCAAAGCACACTGCAACGATGGGTTGTAACAGGGAGCTTGCCTTTGGATTGGAGAGCCTGGGCGGAAGCCAGCTCTATTTACAAGATGATGAGCCTCATTTGAAGGGAATCAGGTAATTCAGGTAGCAAAGGCAGCAGGAAGCTGCATAGAAGAGGTGTGGTTGAGAAAGGATTGTTGAAACTGCCAGAGGCAAAAAACCAGGGGAATGCTCCGAAGACAAAAAGCCTGGAAGCTGTAGCTAGCTGCCTAAAGAAACTGTTGCAGGGAAGGAGACTAGAAATTGAACCGTGACCCATCTCTGGTAAACAGGACTGGGAACCCTGCAATTAAGGCTAGACACACTGAATTGATTAGGGCCTGGAAGGCCAGTGTAGTGTAAATAAATTGGACCTCGGGGGGGATGTTTTAATCTTCCTTTGAATTTTGTGGAATTTAAGGAACCCTGTGAAGGAGAAGATGGGTGGGGCTCTGCAGAGGCCCCCCACGGAGTGATGAGAGGATACAATGAGCGGCCACATGCTTACTATCCACATTTTATATACCGAGAAAGTGAGGCACAGATCAGCTAAACAAGTTGGCAGAGGTCACACACTAAGACACTGGAAGAACTAGCAACAAAACCCCTAGAATACTGACTCTAGCCACAGAAAAAATGGTATATTTCTATGCTATAGATGTGTTTAAAAAAGGTCTGCAGTTTGTTAGACTCACACCAAACAACTCATGTATGTGCACTATTTACTATGGACAGGTCCCATATTGCAATTTCTACTCCAGCAAAAGTTCCACTATACTCAGTGGTATTTCCTTAGTACATAAAGATTGCATTATCAGAACTAGAGTGTACACATGCATTGGTTTCTCTGAGAATCTTAACAGCAGATTGCAAAGAGGAAAAAAGACTGATTTCAATTAAAAAAATCAGTACAATTAAATTGTCATTCATATCAGTCATGCGTGAAGAACTAAAGAAAGTGAATGTGAAAAAGGTAACTGGATGGAGTCAAACCTCCAGAGTAGAGAATAAGTGTACATACAGTATAGACACCACTGAAAACTCAAGGGGAACATTGTGGAAATCCTTGTGATGATTAAGACATACCATTTCCCTGCCAACTGATGAGTAAAAGTAATAAGGTTTCACATCAAGTTGCATTGAACATCCATAAATAAGAAATTTTTAAAAAATACATACATTAGGGGAAATGGAATATCATTTTACCAATGCATTATAAAGAGTCTCAGAGGCAAAAAGTTGGCTACATAAAGGTGAATTATTTTGGACATTTAAGTTAGTGAGACAGTTTGGCCTCCTAAGTCTTCTCTAATAGGGAACACTGGCACAAGAAATTTCAATCTTTGCCCACTTCCTACTTTGCTCTACTAGTTGCTGCAATATTCATTACAGCAGATGGTCTCTGAAACAGATGCAGTTATACCTGAAAATTGCTTATGGTAGGAAACAACGAGGACACACCAGATTTGTACAGAAAATGGCTAGAGGCCACAGAGTGTTCAGTTCAGTTTAATAAAGTTAGTGGCTAAGTGCAGTTGGTCCTGGCTGAAAGTGGGGAGGTGATAGCAACCCACTTTTTTGTACAGATAAATTGAGTGTCCTAGTTGTTTTAGGCCTAACTATATAGGCCCACCTAATCCCTGAGTTTTCAATGGCCTATAGTTCCAAATTAATTTCTGCATCAGGAATTCCCTAATCTCAGATTGAGTCAAGGCACTCCCATGGATTCAATCATCATCCGTGTGGGATGGTGGACAATAATGAAGATTTAATATGCATCTTGCTCCAGTCAGAACTGAGACCCCATTAGTCTATGCTCTTTACAGCCACAGATGTTGATGTAATACACTGTTTTAGCACATGTGACCCATGCCTTTTTTCTAATGGCTTAGCCCAGTAACTGAGAGCCTGCTATTTACTCACAGCTAAAGTACTGTCTTAGCTTAAGGGGCAAAGGCACGCTAAGGTGTCTAGAGACAGGAGGGATGGGTCACTCCCCGTTCCCCATATGCAGAGGTAGCTCTGTGCCCATAGGGCCTGTCTATGCATGGATCTGCTACAAGGAATGATACAGGCAGAGTACACCTCAGAGTTTTACAGAGTTGCTTGCAAATATTTGAAAAGTATTGGAAACAGCAATTGAGAGAGCAAAGATACAAAACTGGAAAAATAAATTAGGGAACAGGAAAAATCTGATTATGTGCTCTATGAAGCAAATTGGTCATGCAGCTGAGGCTCATCGCATAGCTGGTACTAATTTAATAACAAGCAGCATTATTATAATAAAAAATTCCAAAGGTGCCTACCACCAAAGCACTAAACTGTGTTCCTATTTAAAAAAGCAGTCGTATAGATTTCCATTTACCTGTGCACATTCCCAGCCAGAACGCTGATGGCAGCCCTCTAGACAAACAATGAATAGCTTGTCTTGTAAATGAAGTATTATAAATACCTTTACATTCTGATCCATAATCCTAACACAAACATGAATCACTTTGTTGCCCAATAGTTAAAAGCCGTGGGACACGATTGACTTTAATATGACCTCATGGGTGTAACGGAGGACCGAATTTGATCCTTAGAACCCAATCCTGCAAAAACTACTAGACACAGGGCTTGATTCAAGATTATCCGGTGGTACTTTCCCCCAGAGAATACACCCATCACAAGATGCCCTGTATGAAAGCCACACAGCCAGCTCGGCACCTCCTCTGCCCGCTCCTCTCACACAAGGATCGCATGCAAAGAGCATTCCAGAGTGGTCAGGAGGGGGGCAAGAAAGTGAGTTCGCAGGGTAATATTTCTTAGCAATTGTGTGCCACTGCAACAGCTGCGACTGCAATAAGTATGCAAGTTAAAGAAACCTTCAGAACTTCCTAAGCCCAAGCCAGTTCCCAAACTGGTATCCCATTCATAGCAGCTCCAGAATAGGGGAAGTACAACCCACCTCCCTCTATCATTGTGCCACCCCCTAAGGCTGGGGCAGGGTCAAATTTCCATGACAGCATTTGCTAATGGAGTAATCCCACTAGCCTTAGTGAGTCCAGTCCTGTAAACACTTAGGAACACGAGCAATTGAGAGCAATAGGGCCTCTCACATAAGTGAAGTTTCTCACACGCAGAAGTGTTTACAAGATCATGCTTTAAGTTACCAAAAAGGGTCTGTACTTAGAGTTGGTTGGGAATTATTAAAGAGTTTTATCTTTGGAAAGTGCTGATTCATCAAAACCGAAACTTCCCAGGGAAGGGTTGGTTTTGAAAAGTTTCCCGATTTAATTTTTTTTTTATAATTGTCAAAACATACCATTTTGACATTTCCTAAATGAAAAAGTTCCATTTTTTTTTCAGGTCAAAATGTCTTTTCTTTTTGAAATTTAAGTTATTTTATATTTTAACAACGGAAAAAAAAGAATAAAATCCATGAACTTTTGACCTCTTAGCACTTTGCAGGATTGCGCCCTTAGAGATTAACAGTCTGGTCCTGCACCACTGAAGTCAAATGGAGTTCTGTATGTGATTTTAAATATCAAGGACAATGTAAAGTTGTAAATCCCAACTTTATTTCACTTATGGGTAACATTTTTAACAGCTGTTGAAAGTCAATGGGACTTAGGCTCTTTCATCACTTAGGGATGTTTGAAAATTTTACCTTACATTTATTAGCACAAGCCTACTGATCTTCATTCCAAGTCTATTATATCAATAACGACAGCTCATTTATTATCCCACATTACAACCACGAGTGTGCAGACAATGTAAAAATGAAACTGTGAGCTGGAGCACCAATCTGGGAACAATGCAATCACAGCATTCCCTGACTCAGAGGTGACCTTCAAAGGAGAAAAACATTTTTTTTCTTTTTTTAGGAGGAGGGTGACAAAGATTCTTTCCTCAAAAATATTTATGTTTTTTTAAATTTTTGTAAAGAGAAATATTAGTGCTCCAGAACCATAGAAGACGACTCTCTGGATGACTGAACAATGACACCAATAACAACAATATGAAATTTGATTAACTGAGGGGGAAATGATTTTTCTCCATAGCTGTATTACACTAAAAGAAAGATTGGAGTTGGCATAGCTCGTTAGAAAGACCAATGTGGAAAAAAGTGTAAAATGATTCTTTTAGAATAGAAAATATGCTCTCCAGAGATTTATTCCCCCCTCACTGACAAACTATCAGGTGACCTGTAGGACCAGGAATGGAACCATATACGTAAGAGGTTACATAATTGTGGTCAAGTACAACTGGGTATCAGTGTGTGTATGAAAATGGATGGACTAAAATGCCCATGAATGTTAAATTCTGGGCCCCACTGTGCCTGTCTTGGAAGGGCCAAGAAAGCACAAGGAACCTCTCCCACCACTCCACAAACCACCATGCAAGATCTGTACCCTACATTCTAGTCCTTACCCTCAGGGAATGCTATGTAACCACTTCAGAAGTTCAATCTCCACTTGCTGGCTCTCTCTTGAATTAAAGGAGGCAGGGCTTTGGCTTCAGTTCCCTCCACAATCGTTAATAGCACTGGCCCTGTGCAGTAGAGAAGGGCTGATGACCTTTTCAAAGGATGGCATAAAGACTGAACTCTAAGGCATTGCCCCTGGGCTGAAGTGCTTCCCAGAATTTCCTCAACAGGGAGTCCTCCGCATCCATCATATTACCTCCACAAATATCACTGTTGAAAACCAAGGCAAGTTTTATCCAGCCATAACCAGAGCATAATTAAGAGACAAATCCAGCTCCATCCTTCTTGAGTGCAAAAGTAGAACTGGCACACTACAGCAGGGCAGGAGTGGGGATGGAAGCATGGAGCAGGAGGGGTGGGGGCATGGGTAGGTTAGGGGTATAGGCGAGGCCCTCAGACCAGCCCACACCATATTCTCTCCCTTCAGGGTGCCATGTAATGGCCTACAAAAGTTACTGCCATCTATTAGACTGAGCTAGCACTAACCTCTGTAGAACAACTCCATAGCTACTTCAAGGACTTCTCTGCTGTGCCTTGACCACTGACTTGGACTCACTGCTGTTAATAACTGTAATGATGTCAGTAAGATGCACATTATCAATTATGCAAATCAGTTGGGCAAGTGATTAACAAATCAATCATGTTTTCAACAGGAAAAAGCTATTGTTTCATCTTCTTTATTATACAAATTAATTATTGATGGTCAGCTAACAGTTGAAGAGTTTTAAGAGGTAATTATAGTGCTTAAGGAACCAGGTGCAGCAGTTACTTTTGTCTCCCTTCTTCAGAGCTACTGTTATAATTTTCCAGTCTGCTGTCTCCTCTGTTAATATAAAGTGAAAGACACTGTAAATCTCAGCTGACTAAAATTAGCTAATTTTTTTAAGTGTCAGTAAATGCTAATTTCCAATTATTTATTTAACATTTTATTTAACATTAAAAAAAAGAAAAAGGAAGAGCTGTGTGAATTTCTAAAGTACATTTTGAGACAGCTGAAACTGGTTTCTTCACAGAAATGGAGCACTCCTCCAGTTAAGGTGTAGGACTGAAAGTTACATGGCCTGTGTTCTATTCCCAGCTCTATCACAGAATTCTCAGGACCTGATTTCCAGAAATGCTGGCTTCTCTCAGCTCCTATTGACTTCAGTCAAAGTTGTAGATACTCAGAGCCTCTGGAAAACCAAACCCTAGGGATAAGATCCACAAAGGTGCATAGGCATCTAAGTCCCATTTTTAAGCACCATTTCGATCCACAAAACTCCTGCTAAGCTACCTCCGAGCCCTGTAGGGACCTAAACTCATTCAGCTCCTACGATTTTGCAGTAAAAGTTCCTTAGGCACCTATGTTCCTGCCTCTGTGCATGCACACTGCTGCATCTCCCTAGGCACCCATCTCCTTCCTAAGCCACAGAGTGATTCACAAACCAAGGTAGATAGGCGTATGGCCACCTAAGTCTTACGTGGAGCTCAATCTTCTAGATATGCTTAGTGCCACTCATTGGATCAGGCCCCTCACGTGTTTCCACACAAAACAGATACAGGATGGGGAGGAGGAGCTCCTTTTATAGTGTAGTGGTTAGGGCACTCTCTCAGGATGGTGAGAGACACCCACACACAAATACACACTTCAAGTCCCCCCTCCGCCTGGTGAATAGAAGACTTTGAACAGGGATCTGCCACCTCTCAGATGAGTACTCTCGCCACCGAGCTAAGTAATATTCTGATATGGGTCTCAGTCTCTCCTATTAAAGTTGTTCCAACTAGTGCTCTAACTAGTGGTTAGGGCATGCACCGGAGAGGTAGCAGATCCCAGTACAAATCCCTTCTCATCAGACAGAGGGGGAACTTGAACCCTGGGCCTAAAGGTTTACCCTAATTGTGAGTTCAACTGTAAAAAGTGAGTGAAAATTCATAAATAGAACCGTACAAATCGCAGATACCTGCTTTTTGTCTGTGCATATCCGCATCTGCAGATGAGGATATCTGTGGACCATGTTTGCAGATCGCTGATTGGATGCGGCTACAAAGTTTGTATCCATGCAGGGCTCTTTTCATAAGTCATAATAACTTACAACAAAAATGTTGATGGGAAAAGTTGCAAAAGCAAGCCAGAAAGACTTGAGTTATTCCAAACAAAAAGCTCTAGTGATATAATTCAAGAACTGTGTTAAGATCATACCTGGTAAACAAAAGCAGCGTGAGATCAGATATCACTGAATCAAATTGGTGTGTTAGAAATTAGGCCTGATTGATGGATGAAATAGTGAGGGGATGGGATATTCCACCCTCACTCCCTTTTGGGGTCTTCAGAAAGAGACTGGGGGGGGAAATACAGACGAAAGCTACTGCAATGCTGGGTGACAAAGACAAGAAAGATGTGAGTTTCATTATCATGTCTGCCACCACCCATCATCTCCTGGACCCACTGTGACATCACTGGGCCTTTGTCATCGTGATCCCAAGAGACTAGACTGAGACTAAACTAGACGTGACTAGACTGACCTAGAGAAAGGGACCCCTATGTCATTGCCACCTCCACCGCCTCTGGCTAATTCCCAAGCATTATCTAAGAATGAGACTTCGTCACACACACACACCCTACCCCTGGGTGTCCTTTTCCTTCCTCACCTTATTTCTTTTCTTTCCAATTCCTACCTTTTTGCCTTCTGTCTAGTGAGAGCCTGGCTTATCTTGCCAAAACTGCATATTTTACACCACTGCTGTAACCAGAAAGAGGCTGCAAAAAGCAATGCCCTCAATGACTCCATGAGTGGTTGATAAGACTTTGTGTACTTTGCTTGTGTTTTCTCAGCAGTGAGGCTGCAAGTGAGTCAACCCCAAAGACAGAAGCTGGATTTTCTATTTTTGTTATTCTTTTTCTTTCCTTCATATGTTGGTCTTGTTTTGTCTTTTAGGAAATGGGATCAGACTAACACCTTCATCCCATTTCAGCTAACTTTTCCCTCTTTTCTCCAAAAGGACAGTGATTACCATCATTCATACCATCTTATTGACTGTCAGGCAAGTGGGTTTTTCCTTCTGAAAACTCTCTACCACTAAAGGGAATGAGAACAAAGGACATGGTTAAAATGAAAGCCTCACTTAATATTTTACATTTCAAAGGCGTCAATTGCTTCGTTCTTTTCTTTGTTTTTAATAAAAGGCTAGAAAGGATTTTTAATATAATATATTTGCCATAGCGCTAAGTAGGCTGAGGACTCTGTGTACCAAACCCTGAATCTTGCACAGCTCAGCCCTCCTTTCATCCTTGGGGTGAGTTACATATTGGGTTCAGTTCTCCTTGATTCAGTTCCAGCCCGATCCCAGTATTAATGAGAGCCACTAAGGGTAGTGGAGAATGGATGCAATGGAGCTCTGCCATATCCGTCTCCCTCACCAGCCTCCCTCCACCAAGGTTCGGGGTGGTCAGGCTTCGGCTGAGCCGACTCCACCAGCATTATTCTAGAATGGAGTTTGTCTCTGAAAGGGAAATTCTTCATTGGCCATTTCCAGCCTGAATCTGGCCACTTTGCATTGCCCGCGCAGTGAAAAACTATTAGATTGTGCGACAGATCTGGGCCATTAAATTATGTGACAGAGACTATGAGGATTGGATGGGTCAGTGAATGGAGAATGAGGCTTTCAAAGGTAAGTTACCAATCCAAATCCAGCCCCCTTCAGAAATGAATTAAACTTATTCTCCTTGGTGGAAGATGAGATGAACAGAGCTGTATGAACTTTTCATTTAAAATCTTGTAATCATGTCCATCTTGCCTGTTTTTGTTACAAACCTGACCCCAGTTTGCTAAATCTGCATGACCATAGGTGTGGTTTATGGTTTTGTTTGAAGGTTAGCTTGCATGGGTTTTCACATGAAACTAAGCTGGTTCAGTTTCAGTTTTTGAGGGGTTGATTAAACCTGAAAGTCAGGATGAAACTCCAAGGGTGTAAGCCCATTGAATTGAAACCAAAACTGAAAGCATGAACTATGCCTCTCAATTCTCAACCTGCCTGTGTGTGACATATTCCACTGAAATGTGTAAAAAGTGACCAAAATGTGGCCATGTATTTTATTTCATGTTGCACCATAATTGAAAGAGTACATTTAAAACTTGATTTACACAGTGAGAAAACAGCCTTAAGTAAGTACGGCTGTTTTGCAAATTGTACCAGGTTAATTGCAACAGGTTTACAGATTGCAAACCTGATTGTCTTGATTCAAAGCGCGAAAGCAGTCTCAAAACACATTTCAGACAAAAACCACTGTTTAGGGTGCAATGCACAAAGAAATACACTTATTTCACTTGGGGGTTATTTGGAAGGCTCTGCTAGGGAAGAGGTTCCTATGCAGGTGTTTCATTGGACACCAGTAGAAGAAAATCTGGAGGGGGAAAGGAGGGTCCCTGCTGTAGCTGTCCCCAAAGTCACTTTGTAAGCCACTCATGCCAATCCAGTGACATGCAGTTAATTCGAGCTGCCTCATCCCCCATTATTGCTGACTGCTCCTCACCTGCCAATCAAAACCAGCCCCAACCCTTACTTTAGTGTTGCACTACATACTTGAAGCCTGTGGACCTTGAAACTGCTGCTCCTCTCCAGGGAGAGGGTGGAGAAGTTGATTCTGTTTCTGCTGCAGTTTTTCTGGGCTCTGCTCTGTCAGCTCCATCTCCTCCTGAGACACAGAGGCTTGGATGGGAGGAAGTAAAAAGAGCCTATCAGCTCAGAGCCAGATCTCATTCCTCCCTGCCATCTCATGAATGGTGTTAGTCTAGCTCAGCGGTTCTCAAACTTCGTTGCACTGCGACCCCCTTCTGACAATAAAAATTACTACATGACCCCCGGGGTCGGGGGGAGCCCAAGCCCGCTGCTCTGGGCTGAAGCCCTCAAGCTTTAGCTTCAGCCTCAGACCCCAGTAAGTCTAACGCTGGCCCTGGCAACCTGGACCACTTTGGGGTCCCAGCCCGCAGTTTGAGAACCATAGATCTAGCCGCTTCACTCTTTCTCCTACCAAAAATCTGATGTCAGTTCCTGGGCAGCTTCCTTCCCTAGTGGGGGGAAGTGGAGGCAGAAAGCCTAGGAGAGCTGCAGCAGCAAGAACCTTTTCTCCCCCCACGCTCCAGTCAGCCAGTATCCCTTCATGGGAACACAGAGGAGAATGCTGTGCAGTGGCCAGAAACAGGAATGTCCTACAGCCGAGAGCTCTGGCAGGAATCTTTGCAAATCACACCTGAGTTTTGCTCAGCTCTAGAAGTGAGCGGGTGGTTTCAGCCTCTCAAAACCATCACCGCCGTTGTCTCTGGTTGGCACTTTTATTGGCAGCCTCAACACAGCAGCCAGGGAGGCCCTTCCAATTTAGAATTCAAAACACACTGACAGAGCAGTGCAGGGAAGCCCGCAGTACTGTGATTCATGCTCTGGCAGCTCTGTGAATCAAGAGAGGATGTGCGTCAGCAGGGCTGTCAAACCACTTAGGGCTGTTAATCCATTTAGCGTTTAAAATATGGAAACCACATTCTCTCAAAACTGATCAAAGCACATCAGTATTTGTCAGGGGGGTTTCTTCAGTAAAAGATTGACAAACAGAGCAGACGGCAATTTTTTGACTATTCTTTTCAGCTGTGATTGCTACAGTAAATGGCCACAAAATGCATGGACTGTTTTTAAATATACGGCTTCCCCCGAAGAGATTAAACCTACTGTATAGGCTTTGTTGTTTTTCTAGGCAATTTCTCTGTTAGAGACACAATATTATCTGGTCCAAGCTTTTCCAATTTACAAATGTGGAAACAACTAACATTGTTCCTGTCTACTCAGGATGACTCATGAGTTGCTGATGTCACGCAGAGGAAAGGCAAATGGGCTCTGAAGTCAGTGTGAGCAGCACAGCGGCACACCTGTCAAGTCTTATTGATCTCCCATTTGATTGCAGATGGAGTCACCCAGGGCCAAGTTCTACCCTAATTTACATCCTAAGGAACTCCGTGACTCTAGAAGGGCTACACTGGATGTGATTTAGGGCAGAGTCTGTCCCCCAAATACTAGCACATATGCTGCTCATATGGAGAATTTTGTCAAGGACTGTTAATTCTTCTTTTCTTCTCCTTACAATATGGTAGGTGGCACATGGATTATTTGGATGGGAAAAGCTAAAGTTTTTATCATAGGTACTTGTTCCAAATCAACAGAGTCAACAATTAGTCAGTGAGTACTTCACAGATCTTTTCCTTTACCCTTCCTACTTTCTTCTTATACCTCTCCTTTCCTTTGACTGTTACCTTTCCCCACCAATATCAATTTCTCTCTTTCCTTTCCCTTCTGAAGGAAAGGGGAGGAGGATTGACAGGAGTCAAGCAATCTCTAGGGTAAAAAGCACTATGGACAGGTGTAGTCATCTGTAGTGTTCCAAAGGTTATCCTGCCTGCAGTGGTTTTACAGTGTTCCTGAATTAGAGTCTTGTGACACACATTACAGCTTTGATCATTAAAAGGGAGGTGTTGTTGAGCCTTTTCTCACATGACTTAATTATAGCCACCAATCTGCTCTCCACAGCCTTTTAGAACAGTTTTTAACTTGTCTTTTTCCCTCTCATTTAATTCTGATAGCCCGTGAATGTATGTGACCCTCTGACATTCAAGAAAGCACTATGTATCCAGTATGCTCTAGCCCTCAATTCCTTCCTGTTTTCCAGACTGCAAATGCGCCATCCTCCCCCTGGGCAATAGGGCATGCTCCCTCCTAGTGACCAGGGTGAGCAGGACTTTCTCTACAATTGTTCTGGGCTGCCAGGGTGCCACTGTGGTACCAAATACAGGAACTGACAGACTTTTTCTTGTGCTCTCAATGCTTCCCCTGCTGGTGCCCAGACACTGTGGAAGCAGCTTGATTTGAATGTCGATGGGTGAAGAACTGGGGTAAGGGAGGGGGATAGGAACAATGGCAAAGGGGATTACAAGTGGGGTTAAGAGGTGAGGACAGGCACAGGAGGAAATAGAAACAAGGGGGAAGTATAGAGTGGAGAGAAAGGCAGGAGTCATGGGGCAGAAGGACAGGAACTGGGGGACCGGCAGGAGTTGGGTGCATGATGTGGACAGGCAGGAGCTAAGGAGGGGATAGCGACAGGGGAGCTGGGAATAGGAGCAGGGGACAGGCAGAGGCTGGGGGAACATGGACAGAAGGGACTGTAGCCACTATACCACACTACCCTCTAGAACCTGGAGCTGAACCAATTATTTCAGAGACTTATCATTCCTTTGCTGTCTAGCAAATAGATTTGACTACCACAGTTGTGTTTCCATACCCTTCTAATGACAGCTCAACAGAAAATAGGAGCCTCTTACTGCTACTAGCTACTGTTAGCCCAAGTGGTACAGTAGTGTGCTGTGGATGTTAAGAACCCAACCCTGTTGATTATCCATGAATATAGTTTTCATATTTATATGGAATATTCCATATTGATTATCCATCAATATAGTTTCACATGATGCAAAATTTAAATATTATTTTTAAACCAGAAATTACCGTACATTAAAAAGATATTAAAAGAACATTGAGGTTGCAAAGTCAAGCACACAGAAGTTTGGAAGTGCCAGAATGTAGGCTGTCTGTACAAGGTTAATTCCGCTCCCTTGCGTGTTTTCATTAGGATACAGTCTTTAGTTACCCACATTTATAGACACAGGCCAAATTAAGACTGCAGCCCGGTCTACACTTACCTTTGCGATTCGGTGGCAGTTGACCGGAGATATGCAAGTGACGTAAATCACTTGTGTATCTCCCGTCGACTTTGCAGCATCTCCTCTGCATGGCGTCCATACTGCGCTGTGTCGAATTTGCTGCCGTCAGTGTAGACCCAGCCTGCCTTGGCAGCCTTAATTCTGGCATTTCCAAACTTATGAGCGTGTGACTTTGTGACCTTAAGTTCTTTTAACATAGGGCTTGAGCTTTTTGGTTGGGCTGAGAAGATGCACACATAAGGCACATACAGACATAGAAGAATATGTTCATGAACATCCAGACAAGCCTCTGATGAATTTGATAGCTGTTACAATGAACATCTAAGTGCCTCACTCTGCCTATTTGAGACTGCCAAACACTCAGAGCTAATAAGGTATCTAAGTTCTGTACTGTAAACATTTCCACCTGTTGACAAAAAATGACCTCAACCAATCTCACAACAATAAAAAAGAGAGAGAACCGTGCCATGTTCTGTCAGTATGTATGGCATCAAATGGCATACACATGCCACCAAATATCAATTAATAAACTGCTTTGGGAATTTACTTTTTATTTTTCTTTAAAAAAAAAAAATCAGTAAGACCACGTTCTGAAGTTTTAGTAAATGACTGCCTTAATTCTGTAAGAAGCAACGTCTTGTGACTCAGAACCAGAGCAAGCACCATTGACCATTGGAGCTACAAGATCAGGTACTTTGTCATTTATATGGAAATAAGGAGATAATTCAAAATGGGGCTATTTCTGCTTACTGGGCCTTGTGTGATCTTTTATTCAGTCCTCATCTGCAAAAAATTAGTCACAATATTGAGTTTCAAACTCAAATAAATCCGCAAACACAAAGTTAAACTCAGCTGAAACACCAACATTCACCTAGTTTCAATGTGAAATTTATATCACGATAGGGTTTGTGTGAATCTTCAAGAAACTTGGCAAATCATTCAACTAACCTGGACTGAGTTTTGAATTTTTACATAAATCAGAAATTGAGAGTTTCACATACCTAGGTTTTGTAATAAAAGGGTTGCACAACTCTAGTTGGAAGCTGCTTTAGCAATTTTATTTTTTTTCCATGATTAAAACTAGCAGTTTGCATTTCAGACTTTGACTAGTGAATATCTTCAATGAATTGCTTGCAAATAACCTACGGTATATACTGAGAGTTGTTTGCAGAATGTTTTCAGCAAATAATACTGAACAGCAAATAATGTTAAGAATATTGTAAGCTGCTTGTGAATAAAGAAGCAATGAGAAAAAGACACTAAGTTCGTCAAATCAATTATGCATTATTTGCTCAGCTCTGATCATTATATGGTCAGACTTATGAGGAGAGGCTGAGGGAACTAGGCTTGTTTAGTCTGCAAAAGAGAAGAATGAGGGGGGATTTGATAGCAGCCTTTAACTATCTGAAAGGGGGTTCCAGGGAGGATGGAGCTAGGCTGTTCTCAATGATAGTAGATGACAGAACAAGGAGCAATGGTCTCAAGTTGCAGTGGGGAAGGTCTAGTTTGGATATCAGGAAAACATTTTTCACTAGGAGGGTGGTGAAGCGCTGGAATGGGTTACCTATGGAGGTGGTGGAATCTCCATCTCAGAGGTTTTTAAGTTGTGGCTTGACAAAACCCTGACTGGGATAATTTAGCTGAGGTTAGTCCTGCTTTGAGCAGGGGGTTGGACTAGATTACCTCCTGAGGTCCCTTCCATCTCTAATATTCTGTGAGTCTATGATATCCCATCTGACCAAATACATTTTTACATATTTCTAACACTAAACATGAGCAGTTATTGAAACACCTTGCCCCATGAACAAATTCAAATTAAACCATGCTAGCAGTATGCGTACAAAAATGCACTGCACCAGAGAAAATGACCAGAGCCATTCTGCTTGATTAGCTAGTTGATTTTAGTACGTTCAGTTGATAAGCCAAGGATTTGTAATTGTTAATTTTTTGTGTGACCATAAACAAATCACAAAGACTCTTTGTGCCCCAATTTCCCCCTATAAAATGGGGAATTTGATATTTTCCCACCTCTGTAAAGTGCTTTTAGGACTCTTGATGAAAAGTACTATAGAAATGCTAAGTATTATTACTATTTACCGTAAATATATGTGATTTAACCAAATATATGCAGTGGCATTTGTTTTAGTATAATGATCAGCCACACAGATCTATATTCTTTTAAACATTTTACTTGTATAACATATTGTCTCTGTGTTTAACTTTGTGCACATTTAAGTCAAATCATAATTACAGTAGCTTTTAGTAGTCAGTCACTTTTCAGTGACACCGGATTCAAAGTATATAAATTGTTTACAGGAAAACACATCACAGCCATTTCATTTTTAGTTGCATTATCCTGGAGGAGTAAAATCATAGTGACAGTCTAGTTACCCTTATTCAGTAGGGACCCAATCCTAAACAGAAAAGCTTTGTCTGCTTGAAATCCTGTAGCAGGAAAAGAATCCTTAGACCCAACATCTTGTGCCAGTCTAAGTATTCAATTACTTGGCTTGCAGATAGATCCTGCTAGATATTGGGGGCCAGGGTATGGAAACACCTGCTGCTTCTTACTCTGTGTAGTTTGTGCTATGCTGATTTGCACTATACTTGGAAGCACTGTTTGAATTCCCATGTGCAGTCAACACATCCACTTTTCATCCCCCTTCATGTTTCCTTGTGGACACCTATGACATCAGGGCATAGTGAAATTCTCTGTCACAGATTCCCTACAGCTGGGAGTTCTTCCCCCCCATCATTACCTAAGAATTGCTTATTTTCAATTGTATTGTGACCTTGGTTGACTGCAAAGGACACTTAAGGATTTGGCCTTGGGTGAGTAAGTGTCAGTTACTAGCATGCAACGAGGCTGCATGATGACTACAATTTTGGATGTTAATACAGTACCTTCAGACGAAGAGGATGACAAATTCAAAAAGCAGGATTGTTATCCGTTCTGCCAGCTGTTTGGTAATTTTCTTAAGAAACTCTTCAAATCCCATGAAAACATGGTCACGATCTCCCCAGCAAATCCTAATGACCTGGGATGGCAATAGTTTCCACTTCTTCTAGGGCACCTTAATAAAACTATAAAGAATCCAAAAGTAGACAGAGCTCCCCTTCTTGGGGGTCCACTTTAAGTCCAAAAGAAAGTCTCTTTTGCCCAGTTCCCAGCGGGGCCCAGTTCCTCCTACCCGTGGAACTATCCTCTTTGGTTCTCTGCTATCTTCTCTGCCTCACAAAGTAGCCCCATAGTCCTCCTCCTGAGGGCTCTTTTAATCCCCATCAGATGCAGCCTTCCCTTATCTGATTGCCTATTTCTTTGTTTTATTCCTCCCCAGATTGAGAGAGGGGAGCAGGCACCCATCCTTCCCCTTTTGACTCAGGGTTCCCTGCAGGAGTCTTCTCACTATCTGCCAGTATTTGCCAACATCCTCTGTAGCCCTCTTCTCTCTCAAGGCCAATTCCTTATCTACCCTAAGCCTGATTTGGTCACCTGACCCTTCTCATTCTTCCCATTTGAGGAGGAAAGTTGATTATGTGACATTTGGGGCTGGGCCCATCTCCCCTTAAAGGAGTCAGCCACCCTGTGACACCTTACCAGGAGGCTCTGATACTTTTTGGCCAATAGCATGAATACAGAATTAGAGTTTTATGGCCAAATTTGGCCCGCATTTACACTCAGCCAACCTGGTTGACTTCAGTGGGTTTTTACAAGTTTTCATGTGTGTTACTAAGAGGAGGATTTGGCCCTCAGAATATGCACACATGCATGTGCTAATACATACTGTGTATTGACTTTGTGTACCAGTGAACCTCCAGATTTATTGTTTCTCAGGGTAAACACTGATTTCAGTTTCACCTTGGTCAATATTTACACGCCGGATCAATAAATCTTGATGCTCTCTTCCACAGAAGTCACTATCAGCTTAAAATGTACACTGCAAAGGAAATTAGTAAAAGCAAATCAAAATAATTAATAAACATATTATCATAAGTGAGGTCTGTCCTCCAAAAGTAAGGGATACTTTATTATCTGTGCCTATACAAAATAATAGAATTGCTTCTCCCTAATATTTTATTATTTTAAAGAAGACATTCAGTATATTTGATTGAGCTGGAGCTATCTAGCATGGCAAAGGATCGAAGCATTCACTTAACCACTGTACAAACAGTGGGCCAGATTATCCAGTTTGGATGAGCTATACTCATTACATGATTAGAGGGCAGGAAGATTCAATTCTGGGGCCATCCTACTTCCAATCCATGTTACAGCAGCCTGAAGGCTGCTTTGTCTTGACCAGTGTCAGCTATAGCAGCTAGGTGGAATATCCCAGCCACACCTCTTACTTCTTCAGGTATGCCTCCTGTGCCAGGGGCCAGGAGAAGGCAAAACAAATCTATGTTGCCCAAGGATTCTCCTGCGCAAGGGGAATCATTCAGTGTCTGGTTAATCTGAGTTACAACTGATTTACATTGCTGTAGCAGCACTAAAAAACGGGAGCATACTAGTAAATCTAGCCCAGAGTCTGCAACGAGCTGTTTATTCTTTAATGAACACTTCTGCCTCCTGTCAATGGCTTTGTGTGATCCAGACTGCAGAAATACTGTGTGAAGTAGATGAGGACAACCAACAGAAAGCTCCAGATCCCCTCTGTGCCACAGAGCTATGATCCAAGAGAGCTCTGTGACCCATCTGTGCCTAGGGTAGGCAACCTTAAAATGCCAAGGTCAAGGCAAGCTGCAAAAGGAGAGCAGATTCTCCCTAACTGGTGGCTAACACTTCAGTTAGATTCTCTGACCAGTCACAAACAGTGCCTTGGATCCCCCACACTGGTTATCAAGAAGGTAAATATAAGAGGTTACACAGTCCCCTTTATTGCATTTCAGTCTCTGGTCCCCAATTAGCAGTTAGGTCCAGTAGAGATGAGTTATTAAAACCCTATTCTCTTTACCAAAAATGTTCTCCTGATCCACAGAGGGTCAGCCACATTAGCAGACCACTGTAAGTTTGGATCTTATACAAAATACCACACTGACAGCCAATCCTTTAGTAACTAAAACTAACCGTTTATTACAAAGGGAAAGAAACAAATGAGAAGAGAAATGTTAAATGGTCAAAGCAATCAGATACATACAAATGGCTTTAAAGTTCATATATATCAGATTCTCAGCAGAACTGTGGAGTTTGCAGCTTATACTGCCCCTCTGGTGCACATCCAGTACCTGGATGGGTCTCAGTCCTTTGTTTCACAGCTTCAGTTGTAGATGAGTTGATCCAGAGATAGGAAGCAGGAATGAAGGCAAGATAGGGATGAGGCAGCTGTCTTTTATGTCCCTTTGTCATGCGGCTTGTCCCAAACACAGCCATACAACACATGGCATGGAAAAGCCTCAGAGTCCCCGGTCCCTAGGTATGGTTTTACATGCCCTGGTTGCTCATAAGGTGTAGCCCCTAGGTTCTTTCACTGTA
The DNA here is from genome assembly GCA_007922155.1 of Mesoclemmys tuberculata. Classification (NCBI taxonomy): domain Eukaryota; kingdom Metazoa; phylum Chordata; order Testudines; family Chelidae; genus Mesoclemmys; species Mesoclemmys tuberculata. The sequence continues at coordinate 23,856,090 of ML675622.1, forward strand.
CTCATTGTACCTGTGAGTTCCCTCGATGGGCCATTAATCAGCATTAGCACTGCTGCCATCCTGTCTGGGGTGTCACTCAGAAACACAGCACAAGTTTGAAATACAAATATACCATATCTATTTAGAATTTGTAATACAAAACTGATACATGCACATAGACATGCTTATCAACCTTACCGAATCATGACATTTCCAATGGTACCTGACATGGCATCTCTCATATGAATTACTGTAATTTTGCAATGTTGATATCAATAATACTATAAATGGTCACTCCTAATCCAGACAGCATCACAAGCTCCAATCCTGCTAACTTGGGAAGGAATACTGGAAAGATGTGGGATTGTATTTGGGTTTAGGAGTGACCAATCAATACTGACTATGTAGCTCCAATAATTGCAGGGGGGGCAGCAGTGGCCGCAGAGTGACTCCACAGTCGACCTGCAGCACGCAGGGCAGGATTTCATTTCTTCCCCTGGCTCTTACGGGACCTCCTGTTCACAAAACCAAATTCCTTGAGCTTTGCACAGGAAGGAGGACTTGACCCCAATAGCTAAAACAACCAGAGCAAAACATTTATGTCTATGCAGTCCCATTTCCTGCCATGTGGCTGCACAGCTGCAGATAAGACCAAAATTTGACTCTGAATGTTTTAGTAGAAAATATATGGAAATCTCTCTCTCAGATTTCTTGAGTGTTGACACTTTTCTCTTGAACTAATATTATAAAGACAAGAAGAGGTTAGAGGTCCAAGCAGTTCTTTTCTTTGCCTCTGATAGAACAATTCTCCAATTGTCTCATCACAGGGGGATAACAGTTTCCACTGAACTCAAATTCAGCTGGCGAGGACTCATTCTATTTACATATGCAGTCAGATTAGTTTAAATTGTTCCAGACTTCAGCATTGGTGACGTTTGAGGAGGTAAGCAATGGCAATTTGCTGATTCATCATAATACCATACTGTTTTAATCAAAACATGACTCAGGATTTTCTTTTTTCATGTAGCCATTAATTAAGTTTATATACCGTACTGTGCACGCTGCACTGGGTTATGTGTGTTTCCACTACTGTCTAATGTTGCTGTCGGCTGCATTTAGAAAGATAATCAGGTTTATGACCCCAGATTCTTTCCTGTTTCTCAAGACATCCCAGAGCAGATGAAGAAGAACTGAACTTACTGTGACCATTTGTACTTTGAATTGAATTATCAGTTTTCTTCCTACTTTACTAAACTTTACCCAGCTCATTCTCAAGAATGTAGCCTGACAAGGGGTATTGTTAAAGCTATGTTTAAAAACTATGATTATGTGTGCCTCTGTGAAACCCAAAAGATGGCAAAGAGAGAAGTAAATTTCCCAGAGCCATTCCTTCATCTTGGACTCCTCACTTGACTCACAGCATAGGGAACTACATCTTCTATCACATTGCTCATCCCCTTTCTGAATAATAAGATATTGGGGAATCTCTTCTAGTTAAAACCAGCGGATCTCCCTGCCCTTTCGAACAGCACTATTCTGGGTTTCATGTATTCATCCCAAACTCAATTCTGTTCAAACTGGACTAGACTGAAGACTGCATGTCTTTGAATAGAAGTATATTTTATTCATATTTTTCATGCAGAACCTATCAATTTAAATTCTCTTTAAAATTAAACCTTATACATATGCCCTTTGAATTGCCTTATAGTGTGTTGCCTGTTACATTTGTAAAACCTGCTCTCTATAGTGCTCTGAATGTGTCTTTTCCCCTTTATTACAAATTAGAGGCTATTTCAAACAGAAATAACTATGGTAGCAAGTTTCATCAGTATATATAAACAATTTTCTGAGCAGAAGTTTTAAAATACTGATTTTTTTTATAGCTTATGTTTGTGCCTTTCAAACATTTTCCCTTCAACACAATGACAAAAATCTCTAGCTCCTTACAGAGCAAAGCTTGAGCCTCTGGGCAGGAAAAGACTTGAGACAAAGGGTCTAACTGTTGCCATAAGAACATTAGAATGATCATACTGGCTTAGACCTATGGTCCATCTAGCCCAGCATCCTGTCTTCTGACAGTGACCAAAGCGAGATGCTTCAAAGGGAATGACCAGAACAGAGCAATTATCCATACCCTGTCATCCAGTTCCAGCGTCTGGCAGTCAGAAGTTTAGGGACCCCCAGAGCATGGGGTTTCATCCCTGAACATCTTGGCTAATACCCACTGATGGACCTATCCTCCATTATCTAATTCTTCTTTGAATCCAATTATAGTTTTGGCCTTCACAAATCCCCTGGCAATGAATTCCACAGGTTGACTGTGCACTATGGGAAGAAGTACTTCATTTTGTTTGTTTAAAACCTGTTGTCTATTCATTTCATTGGGTTCTTATGATAGTAAAGGGATAGTTCTTATGATAGTAAAGGGATAACTAACACTTCTTTATTCACTTTCTCTACTCTATTCATGATTTTATAGACTTCTATCATATCCCCCTTCAGTCATCTCTTTTCCAAGATGGCTAGTCCCAGTCTTTTTAATCTCGTCATAACATTCTCATTAATGCTATTGCTCTAAGCAGCAGTAGCAGAAAAAACAACCTGAATTTTAAAAGCACATTCATTTAGAATAAACTGAAAGATAACCTTAATCCTTCCCCATTCTCATCTGAGGTACATACAAAACCACAAATAAACATAAAAGGGAATGCGGAAAACTACATCGTCTTCTCTTCATCCTGAAAAGCAAAACTTCACAGAGGTCCAGTCAGGTAATAGGAGCTGTAGAAACTCTAAAATAGGGGACAGCACTTCCATTCTCATTAAGAGAGCCGTGCACATTAAATGGTCCTCTGCTGCTCACTCTTCCTCACTGAGAGCTAATTATCACACAATGCCCCTTAAATTAAAAATAAACAGGTATGGAGCAGGAAAGGACAGTGAAAATCGTCCTTTGGAATTTGAGGTTAGGGCCTTCAGCAACAAAAAGTCTGCTGTAGCAACAGGGAGAGCATAGAATGGGATGACAGCACTGTGTGGAATCTGATGACATCATTGTGGCAGCCTGGAAAGCATGGTCTCTTTGATTTGTGTTTGGGAGACTTTTGTGGCACAGCAAAGTGAATGTGTGAAGTTGCAATCTGGCAGCTGCATTTGATTTTTCTTGTATTAATTTAGCATTTAGGCCAGGGGTTTATTTCCTCTTACAACCACTTTTGGAACAGAAAATACAGTATATTATGTAGAATCCTGGAGTTTTTGAAGTAAAATGTACTTCTTTGGTGAACTTTTAAAAGGTAACAAGATAAACTTTTTTCCCCCACTATAGGTAGGCATAATGGGGGGGGATTCGTAATCAAGATCTAAACTTGAGCGCTATGGAAGTTCATATCAGGCTCTGACCTTTATATCTGGGCCCTCTCTTTTCAATGGTTCAAACAAAATCCACACATCTGTATCCTCAAGACATTTGAGAAAATTTGAAACTGGGGTTGTATCCAAAACTTGGTAGCTAGGGAAAATGTTTAGGATGACATAAGAGCTGTTATATCAACAAAGATATTACCCTATATTAAATTATCCTCAGTGCAAGTACTTTGAGTTGTGCAGTCATAAAAGCAGTCTATCAGTATAATTTTAGGCTTTTGTGGGAAACTGGCTGCACATCCAAAATTTTATTCAGCAAGAAATCAATGGTCCTGCTTCACTTGGCCAAATGATGACTAAACTGAGGTTATAATAATGGCTATAAACAATAAGGATTCAAGCTAGATCCTTGCACTCTAATTCACAGTGAATAGCAATTTACTCCATAAGTAGTAAACTATGCATGTGCTTAAGTGTTTTGCTAAACAGACTTAAGCATGTGTGTAAATGCTTTCCTAAATTAGAGGGAAAAGAACAGAAAACTAGATTTTAAAGTGAAATTTCTTTGACATCACTGCATTTAGCAGTGCAGTGTAAAACACTGTTACAGTGGATACACAAGCCTGAGGACTTGTCTTTAGAATCACCATTTCCAAAACAAACATAAAGCATTATGGGTGAAATCCTGGCTCCAGTGAAGTGAATGGCAAAACTCCATTGATTTTCGTGGAGCCAGGATTTCATCCTGTGGATATATTTCCCTGTGATTTAAAATGTCCTCTCTCATTTTTTTATTGTTTTAAAAACGTGGATTGCTGCTATTCCTTTGAATACCTCCCCTGCTTGCCTGATGGGTCTGTTCATGGTGACATGAACAAGATACACACTCTGCCTGGCTGACATCATAATTAGACCTGTCAGTCATATAGAGAAAGCCCACCCCTGTATTTTGAATGGAGCTCTCCCTTCCAGCCACCTACATTTTGGGCAACTGCCTAATGATATTTAAATAATAAATAAATACATAAACGACTAATACTTAGCCCTTATTTAGCACTTCCTTATTTTCAAAGGGTAATAAAACCATTAACTGATTAATCTGACTGATTAATCACTGAATTGCTATGGAAGCTAATTGTGTTATGCAGAGCTGCAGGCTTCATTCTGACGAAGGCGTTGGTTTGAGGGGGTATGTGGAATAACTGCTATGGAATTCCTCAATACTGAAATGTTTCTTTATTTAGGGCTACTTTTGAGCTTCTAACTAGGCTTCAACGGGCCAGCTACCGCAGAGTCCAATTTATTGGAAAATAGAACTTTAAAACTGAGAATTGCTTTAAAAGTCCATTTTAAGAGTATCTGGAAGCAACAAAACATCGCACTTCTAATTTGTTTTCATGGGGACAACTCAAAAATATAAAGTAATGAGGGGCACTTATTGTTTACACCTTAAGATTTAAAGAATGCCATTCCCAAGAAATATTTTAAAATTCCTGGAAAATTAGCCAGTTTTACTGCAACAGCGCTTATCACAGGATGTGCGAAACTGTTAAAGGAAAAGAGATACCGATTTTGTTTGTTAAGGGACCTAAAAAGTAACAGTTGATCTGGAAGTTTTATGTTTAACGTGTGCCAGATTTTATTGCAAAGGACTGTACATATTGCAAAGGACTGAGATAAGGTGAAAATCATGATTCTGTGCTATGCCCAAGAGCCAGCCAAAGAGTAGATAAAGTGTCTACCAATGCATATGTAGTCTAATATATTATTTAAGTAGTTATAGTAAAATATGGTTTAATATATCTATGAAACCTTTTTCCCCCTGAGTATGCCCACTGGTATGAGTCAGTGCCGTTCTAAATCTGCCTTTTTTCAAAAGCAGTCATGACTTATGTCTTAGCCACGTCGTGTTGTCTCTCAGTACATGAAAATAAGTTATTTCCCATTTTAGTTGCCTGTAGTTCAACAAGCAAACTAAGATGTTACAACAACAACATTAAGACATTTATTATTACAATAGCAGACATAGATTATTTTAAAAAGCACAAATACTGTAACCTTATTCAGTGTAGATTTTATTCCATCCAGTCAGTTAGGTAATTGATCAAAGATAATAATATTTATAAACTCATTGTTGGAAGACTGATTTTCATAATCTGCCATTTACAATTGAAATCAAACAAGTCAAATCTCATATTATATCAAGGTGCGGGTTACGCTATCCTGCACGTATAGAGCGGCCCTCTTACAGCAAAGCCAATGTGGGGCAAGATTTACTGGGACCTGGGATGCAAGATTTTGCAAAGCCATACAGGAGATCTCTTCTATGAGAGGAAGGATTCTCTTATAGCCAACTAGCTGCCCAGGAACTTGGGATACCTGTGTTCAACTCCTGACTGACACAGATTTCCTCTGTGAGCTTGGGCAAGTCGCGTGGTCTCTCTAGGCCTCAATCCCCCATATGTAAAACTGGGATAATGGTACTGCCTTTCTTTTACTTTCTCTCTGTCTTGTCCATTTACATGGTAAATTCTTTGGGACAGCGATTGTCTCTTGTGTGTACAATAACTAGCACAATGGGAATCTGACTTTGTTTTCATTATTTGTATAACCATAGCAAGTAGAGGCCTCAACCAAACACAAAAACCTTCGGTTCAGTAAGTACCCCAAAACCACAGAATCTCTACATGGCCTTGTGCAGGGAGGGAATGAGCAGCAGAAAAAAACAGAGTATCCACTACTACATGGGTCCTCCAATTTTTCCCTCCCTGTAGATGCTGGGTATATTGAGACTATTCCAGCCTCCATTAGTCCTTCTCTGTCAAGTAGCTTGTTCCATTTTATGGTTTGGGGTGGAGGATTCTTCCACCATTCTCTTTCTGGAGGTCCTCAACACTCTGCCCAGTTACTTGGGTTGGATTCTGGGAGAGAAAAATTGCCTATAAGGGTGAAATTTGCCCTTGTGCAGAGAGCTAGCCCATAAAATCTGTTTTAGATATATTTGAAGGCTTACATGGGAATTAAGCTTTGTGCTGGCCCTCTGTATATGGGTGAAATTCACTTTTCTACCCTACAGAAGGATTTCAAGGACACCTGGGGTTTAAATTATGCAGATAGGTTTAAATTGCAACAAAAAAGGTTTAGGTTGGACATTAGGAAACATTTCCTAACTGTCAGGGTAGTTAAGCACTGGAACAAATTACCAAGGGAGGTTGTGGCGTATTCCTTATTGGAGGTTTTTAAGAACAGGTTAGACAAACACCTGTTAGGAATTACTTACTCCTGCCTTGAGTGCACTAAATGACCTACTGAGATCCCTTCCAGTCCTACATGTCTAGGACTCAATAGAAAGGCTTATAAGGGCTCTGTGCATCTTGTGATGAATTGCATCTCGGGCAGCCAATTTTACCTTTTAAAATTAAGGTGGCAAGGGACAAATTAGATGAGAATAGACCGGGGGCTTCAAAAAGTTTTGCGGTTATCAATGCAGCTAGATCTGGCAATGAAAACGTGCCCATTCTGAAGTTCCTCCCTCAGCTCCCTAGTGATCTTTTTTGGAAGCTGCTGGGTTCTGGCGGTAGCTAAAATGAGCACCCTCACCACGCAGAACCGATTCACAGCTTTCTCCAACCAACCCCGCACCTTTTCCGGACCAGAACAGAAGCTAAATAGTTACAAATAACCCCCCATCAAGAAACGGAACACCATGAGCCTTTATTTTGCTAGCAAATGCGGGCAAAACGGGGTGCCCCGAAGCTCTGTGAGGCTTGTCCCAAGCCCTGCAACTCTTCTCTCGCCTTGCGGGCTGAGGCAGGACTGGGCGACTCCCGTTTTCCATTCATCCGTTCCCAGCCTGCTGCCGCCTTACGCCTTGCTCCGTTTTCCTCGCGGCCGGCGCCGGGCCCTGGGGCAGCGCAAGGGAGCCTCTGCCTAGCCGAGCCGGCGCTGCTGGAGGCAGGAATCGTCGCTCTGGGTCTCGGCCCTGCGGGAGGAGCGCCGCGGCGGCGGGGTCTGCGGGGCTCGGCGCGGGAGCTCAGCCCGCGCGGGGGGGGGGGGGGGGGGGCTGCCCCGGCACGCGCCGGCCCCCGCCGCCTCACGCGGTGTGACGCCGGGTTGCCATGGCCACGGGTTTACGCTACAAGGGCTGATCCGGGGGAGGGGGCGGCGGCTCATTTCAGCACCAGGCTGGCCGCGGACAGCAGCGGCGGCGGCTCCCGGCTCGGCTTCTCGCCCCGGCCGGCTCGGCTCGGCTTCGCTTCGGCGCTGGGCCAGGGGCAGCGGGGGGGGCCGGCGGCGGCCGCCCGCGCCTGTGCGTGTCTCTCCCCCGCAGCCCCGGGCACGGGCGGAGCCGGCCGCGAGCGGGCAGGGCGGCGAGGGGCGCGCCCGGCGGCGGCCGCGGGGAGGAAGGGGGCGCGCGGAGCCGGAGAGACGGGGGCGCAGCCGCCGGCCCGGTGAGTCCCGCCCGCCGCTCCGAGCACGGGCCTCCGCCGCTCTCCCGGCCCCTGCCTGCCCGGGGAGTCCTGGGCGGGAGGTCCCCGGGGGAGGGGCGGTCCCCGGGGCGGGAGGGTCCCTTGGCCGCGCTCGGGGCTCCCCTGCCCCGGCATCCCCCACTTCGTGCGAGGGGCGCCTCCCGGTGCCACGGGGACCCTGTGGCTCTTTCCCGTCTGCCGCGGGTGGGCGGGGTCGTGGGCCGATCGCGCCCCGGGCTGTGCGCCGCCCCGTGCCCGCCACGCTGGAGACACGGTCTGCCCTGGGGCTGGGAGCCGCCGCTGGTTCCTCGGGGCGGAGACGCGGCTGGAGGGGGAGCCCGGCGGGTCACCCGGGGAAGGAACGAGTCCGATGTCGTTCCCCCAGCGCTCCAGGGACACTGTTCCCAGCTCGAATTGTTCAGTGACTCGCCTGCCCCGCCGAAATACCCTTCCCCGTGCTCTGTCGTGTAGGGATCTACGTGGTCGTTCGCTTAAATAGCGCAGCAGGCTACGCGTTTGGGGCTCTCTCTTCCAGCTCCTTGTGTGACTTCTCCCTTAGCCCTCTTGGAATGAGGGTTTCACAAATAAATCACTGGCTAAAATGGTTGTCCTCACGGGAAAGCGTGGGATCCGTGAAATGTTTGTTTTGCCTCGTGTTGGTAATCATAACCAACTGAAAGTGGCACCTGCCATAAACTATAGAAGACAGCTAGGGGAAGATTTCGGGAATGGTACTTCCCCCTCCGCCCTTTGGTTAGGAGGGTGGAAACACCTTCCCAGCTCATTACACTGTATTTAGATTTTACCTGGTCATGGTGTTTACAGTCTCCTTGTTTTTGGTTTTAGCTGAAAACTAGATCCATGAGCTTGCCCAGAGAAATCATTCACTTTCCCAGAACTCATTCATGCGATCTGTTTATCTGTTATCTAGTGTTGTTGCAGTGTGTTGGTCCCAGGATAGGAAAGAGACAAGGTGGGTGAGGTAAACTCGTAAAGAGCTCTGTGAAGCTCCAAAGCTTGTCTCTTCTATCAACAGAAGTTGGTCCAATCGAAGATATTACCGCACTCATTTTGTCTATTTATCATTAGAATGCCTCTAAATAGGAAAAGAATACTAGCTGAGTTTACAGGAACATTTAAGAACTCAGATTTAATAATAACTCTGTAGTAGATCTAAATTTCACCAATAAATCATCTTATAAAATGTGAACCAGATTCTGATCTCTGTTACGCTGGTCTAAAATCCAGAGTAACTCCATCACTTTGAGATCTAGTGTATGTCACTATAACTGATGAAATAATGCAGAGTGAATTATGAATATTTTGTGAATGAATGTGGCAGATTTGCTTTGCTGTAATTTGTTGGGGCTTATTGTACATTGCAAATTAGTAGTGGCTTATTCCTGGACATTTGGGTGAATGCCAAAAGTTTTATGAATTTTGGCATAAATGATAATTTCCCAAAAAATTCAGACTGGAAATGTGCTGTTCACTATTCATTATCTATCCAACTAGGAAGTAGAAACCATATCATGTGACTTAGCTGAGAAATCACACAGCACAAATAAATTGTAAATAATTTAAATAGCAACTCATGTTATTTAGTGTTTATGATGTGTTATGTCCTTTCACAAAGGGACAGTACTTACCCCAAGGAGCTCGGTCTGTGGTTGGACAGACTACGTTCACAGAAACTATTTGGTGATGACTTCCAAATAAGGAATGCAGCTGCAGATTAAAGACTGGTTCACAAACAACCTGTGATCGGAAAAAAAAGGGGGGGGGAGAGGAGCTATAGTTTTGTCACAATTTCTTTGCAACAAACAAATGAACCAGTACTCCTTAGCACTTTCTGCCCGACCCTATTGATATATCTCTTTATGGTTTATTAAACAGGCATAAGCTTTATATTCTGTGCTTTATTCCAAATAATAGGTTTTTCAGGGAAGATTTGGAAAAAAAAAGATCAATGCAGTTGTCAGTAGTGGCATGGATCACTGTTAACTCAGAAAATGAATAAAAAAATCAAAGTGGGATGAGGTGGGGACTTCCTGTCTAAGATTTAAACTGTGTGTTCTCTTTGAACTTTAGAATCACAATGTAAATTGGGCTACATGCCATTCGGATGGGTAAGAACCCCATCTACCATTTACACTTTTGTGTGGCAGTCCAAACGATGCACTTAGCTAGCACACAGAAGTAAGGGCTTGATACAAAGCCCATTGAAATCACTGGAAGTCTTTCAAATGAATTTAGTAGGTTTTGAATTAAGTCAAGCCTTAAGTGGATGCTGAGCAGGTGTGGAAAGGTGGGGAGTGGATGGAGCCTGGGTAACACTTTCCCACAATTCTTTGGACAGCACAGCTGAATGTGTTGGTGTATATCAGCATCAAATTACTACCCCTTGACAACAGGGAAGAAATTGTGCCTCAAAGAGGTGTCTCTGGGGCATGAAGCCTCCCAGGGTTGATCTTGGGGTGCTGAAGTTTACACATCATCCTTGCTTTGGTTTGTATCTAAAGGCAATTTTTTCTCTTTTCATTGCATTTTGTTGCCTCATAGTGGCATAAATTATACAGTGTTATACTATATACTGTATGGAGAGTAATTATGGTTCAAATGCTACAAATGAAAGTAAGGTTATGACTGCCCTCATGGGCAGAGAATGAACCTAGAACTTCCAAAGCTAAAAGTAAGAGATTCTATTGCTTGAGTTAAGAAGGAACTCCTCTAGCTAATATTTAGTGCAGGCACAGGTCTGCTATTGACCAATCATTAGAGAGGGAAAAGTAACATACTGAGTAGAGTTACAGATTCCAAAAATGGAGAAAAATCACATGATTAATTATAATAAATTCCCATTAAAGTTTAATCATTTGTGTATAAGGCAAGGGGGATTTGTACCAATATGTTTAAAAGATATTAAAATTCTAGTTCCTATGCACAACAACAGTGACATTCAGTATACTCTGTGCTTGCTTTCCTCCATCTTCTGTATTGTGGAGGCAGTTTCTGCCCTCAGTTACACTGGTGTAAATCCAGAGTAGCTCTGCTGGTTTCAAAGGCATTACTTCAGATTTTCACTAGGGCAGAAAGATAGTCAAGTGCTGCTCTCAGCTATATGCATGGAACTCCTTTGAAACAGATGACAATGCCTGGATGTAGCCATAGAATTAATATGAGCCCACAGGTTTTTCAGTGAGCATAATGGGCTGATGTACAGTGAAAGTGTCAATAGACACTTTGCGTATACTCTGCCACCCTCACTCATGCTGAGTACTACCTTACTCTGCAGATCCCATTGAAGCCACTGGATTACTTGTGGAGAGAAGTGATATTCAGCATGTGTAAAAGTGACATGATCTGTTGTATGTCCCATGTTGGTGAAGAGTTGGTCATTTAAATCGTATAGGGTTGTATAGGTTGTATAGGGTTCCCTATTGTATAGGGAAACCAAACAGTTCAGCATCTACAACTTCTACAGAAAACATGAATTTCAAGCCTGTTATTACAATACATGATAAAGAAAACACAAAACAAGAGAATCTGTTTTCTAGTTTCTACTCAGAAAGAAAAACTCATGAGCAAGTGTTGCTTGTATTGGGCTATTGGTAAATGATAGTCAGTACACAGAGGAAACAAAAACAAAACACACTCTCTCTTATGGCCATAGCAGGGATTTGCTTTGCTTTATCTTTCTACATGTGGAACTCCCACTGACTTCAGTAGTTCTGCATGTGGGGCTTGATGATGGTCCCATTGAAGTCAGTGGCATAACTTCTGTTGTATTAATAGTGCAGGTTCAAACCCAAGGAGCCTTTACAGGATTTGGAAGCAAATATTGGGTCAAATGTGTCTCTTATGCCATGGGCAACCATGTGTGCATGGTTCAATGGGGTGGCACAGGATCTAGGGAACAGCAGAATTTGTTCCATTATGGTAAAATGTTTGGTCATGAACACATTGAGCCAAATGCTGCTCTTAGGACCCATGTAATCCCACTGGCTTCCAAGGAGCAGTGTAGGTATATAAGAGTGGAGTTTGTTCCCTCTCTCTTTGTGTCTGTTGTATTTTCTCTTGTTTGATATATTTACTCAGTACTTCATCTGACTCCTTTTCATTAGCCAGGAAGGGCTTTTAACAACACAAAGGACTATTCCAAGCATCGGTGCAGGATCAGGGGACATGTATGAACAAAAAATCAGGTACCTTTTCAAGAAAAAACAGGATTATTTACATCATTTATCACAGGGTGTGAGCAGTTTACCCACAGGCTACTGATCTACAAAATGGGAATCTAGTGTATAAAATGAGACTGCCACATATCTGTAAAACTAAAATTTATGCATATTGAATATCATTACATAGAATTCCACTGATAGAATAGAATTTATTGTCATTATTGTTTTTTTCCAAGTATTTATTGGTCAGCAGACACTGTTTCTTCTAGCAAATATCAACAAAAGGATGTGATTTTTGTAAACAATACTGTGTAGCTGCTATTAGTTCATGGCAATGTTAGCTGATCTTTTTCTACATTGTTCTCTTTCTCTACTTCTGTATCTGGCATACAGGGCCTGGCTTTTGGGCATCCAAATGCCATGGCGATTCCTCTTTTTACAAATTTGGGTGATAGCATGATTCAAACTCACTATCTTAGAAGTTGATGTAATCAACTGCATGGCATTCAACATCCCTTATTGATGGCAGTTGAAACTGATGAATACACACATCTGCTAGGCTTTACACTTTTCCTTGGTTCATCATTGTTTTACTGTCTTTCAGCAATGTGGCAATAACGTCATCAGTGACATTTCATCCTTCTTTCAGCATGGAAAAATAGCTATACTGTGATCAGGTGGTTGCAGCATTGCTCCTTCTTCCTGATGTGATTTGAATGAAACAATGCAGGTTTACTTTATCGCAGAACTGTAGAAAAATCTTGTTCTGTTTCTGAAGGAGAGTTCTTTAATTATAAAAGAGCTATGTTCTGTGAAGTGCTGCAGTGGAATCCCAAGTCTTATTGATGCAAAATTAAGAATAAACTCCTGTACAGTAGATACTTAAATTAGTAAACTATTTAGCTCAACTTTTTAAATGTAACGTTAAAAGGAAAGTCCAGTATTACATTCGGTATTCATAGAATAGTGTTAGTAATTTGGAAACTATAAACATAAATTCATAACTTATTAGTAGCTCTAGTAATTAGATATACTATTATATAACAAATCCAAAACAATTGAAGGTAAAGTCACCCATGAACAGGAAACTAATTTTGTGTGTAATGAGTTATGCAAGATGTACACTTTTACGGGTATACATTACATGCACCACATTATTCTAGGGCTCTGAAATATCTTCAGAAAGATTTAAATTAAAAATGTGTTGCATCTGTAATGGCTAAATTAAAGAAGCGCTGTTTAATAAAGGTATGTTGGTGTCCCATTGTGGCCTGAAGTGCGTTTAATTTAGCATTCAGGTGCTTTTCTTGCATATTTAAATCGCATATACATTTTGTAAAACAATTTTTATCGATAGGAAAAGTGATCATAATGTGTACAGATATTTTAAAGATGAATAAAATAGGTTTCTGCTTATTAGACACAGTTGCCGCTATGCTTTTATACAGCAATGGTTTTGTTCTTGCAATAATGATAATGAACTAACTTTTAAAAAACATCTTTCATCACAAAGGATCCCAGAATGTTTAATAAACTGACACACAGACTATACATATGCTAGACACAGGGATTATTTCTTCTGCCATGAAATGCAGCTACTTCTGGGGTGGATCTTAGACTAGAAAGTGAAGAGAAATTAGACAGGCAGCATGCAACTTCCTAAACTGGAATGTAAACAGAACAACATGTTTAACACCACTGCTCTTGTGAGAAAGGCTAGGAGATCTTTTTGGACCCCAAGTGGCTATGTCCTTAGTTTTACATCTCATCCAAAGCTTGTTGGCTTTATTCCCTCCTCCCTCTTTTCCCTTAAGTAGCCCAAACTGGATAATATTCAGGGCACACTGCAAAGCTCATGTTCTTTCCCAATCATTTGAAAAGGAGAGAGAATTATGAGGATGGTTCATAGATGGAAAAGGAGGATTGTTTCAGTTTGTAACTTGCTTGCTTTTGCTGGAGGTTAGTCTTATTGATGGGCATTTTTATATGTGAACTTTAAGTTCAGTCACGGTGTTAGAAGGAATGGATAGGTTTTACTTGGTATTAATCTAAAGAAATAAATACTATAATAATATGTGGCACTTAGAAACTGGAACACAGAAAGATAGAGGCCAGAATTTTCAAAAGGGGCCACTGATTTTAAATGCCTCAGTTTCTGGGCTCTCAGTTTGAGACAGAAGGGATAAGCAGCGATGATTCCAGCTGAAGTTAATGAGAACTGCAGGTGCTTAACAGGTCTGAAAAATCAGCGCCATAGTGTCTACTCAGAGGCTACCCAGAAGACATGGAGGCACCCCAGAAGAATACGCAGTTTGACAAGTTGACTGCATGTGACCTGCCCCGCAGTGAGTCAGTTGTAGATAAGGGAACAGAACACTAGAAACCCAATCCCATGTTTTACCTACTGGGCCATCCTCATTGTCACTATTCTGTCAATCATGTCGAACATCACATGTACGCATGACTTCAGAATTAGGTCTAAAGTGCTTGTGTCTCTACTTCATTATAATCACAGCCCAACTTTTGTATTCAAGAATCAAAAGTATTCTTTTTGAGATAACAAAACCAAGCTTTGCCTATGGCAGTTTTGGAATATTTATTCACTTTATTTCAAACGGAAAAATATTGGGAATAATTTGAGTGTAGAATAGTTAAGAGACATGCTATCTTTGAATCAGTAATAGACCACAACTGAAATTAATATCCAAAGAGCAGCTTAAGTACTTAGTCTCAGATGTTGCTTTTATGAGCATACTACAGAATAATAAGTAATTCTGTATATTTCATACAAAATTCTGTCCTTCCTTGTGAGCATCCCCTAAATGCCATAATGGCAACCCCTGCATTCTAGTGCTGTATCAGTTCTATCACCTTGAAGTATCCATCATCTCCCATCCCTGTACAAACATACAGCCATAGCTCATTGTTGGAAATACTCACTGATGCGAAATTTCTCCAATTATTTTGTACGGTGATGATTTTTGAGAACGGATATTTTGCTGTGCTGTCCAGGTGACCTGACTGGACTCCATTCATTGAGACTCTGCTCTCTCAGAGTTGTCCAGGAGTCCTGCTCAGAACATCCTTTCCTGCCAATGTGTCCCAGGGATAGTGAGAGCTTGTAACTAATAGCTCGTTCTCTAGGCTCCCTGGGCCTCAGCTGCTGCATTGTTCCGCAGCTGCCAACCTACACTTCTGCCTCCTTTCGCTCTGCCTGCAAACTGGATTCCAGCTCTGGCTCCTTGTCTGTGCTGCCAGGCTCCATAGAATAAGGCAGGGAGCAGGCATTGTAATTAGCTGACCATTGTGACGAGCTGGAGAGCAAAAGGTAGCTGCAGACAGGTCCAGGGTAAGGAAACAGGAAACAAAATGTCAGGCTCTTGACTGCAGCAAACTGGCATATTCTGCAGCAAAAATCTCAGTTCTGTGGCATCTTCGAAAAACCCACAAGGCCCAAATTGAAATGAATAAGGCTGTTCACACCTCACAGAGCAATTATTTTGAGCTCTTTGCAGACTGAGCTAGACATCACTGCTTTAATTTACACTCAGTTAATATTGTCAAGGTTATCTCTGCAACCATAAAGATTATAAATACATATATATTTTTAAATAAAAGCGGAGCTTGTGGAGCACACTTCTACAGCAAGGAATACATTCTATGCATGCAGGATCACAGACTCACTAGAGCCCTTCTTGTGATAGACTATGGATCCTTGAGGTTTCTCCGAGTTTATACACATTGGAGCGTGTACAGCTGGAGCAACTGAGTGTTGGAGGAAAGATTAAAAATGAATTATTTGATTGACAGTGTTTCTTTGAAGTAAACTCTTTGGGGCATGGATCATCTTTTTGTTCTGTGTATGTACAGCACCTAGCATACTGAGGTACTGGTCTGTGGCAAGTGCTCCTAAGTGCTACAGTAATACAAATGTTAAATAATAATAATAAAAAAGGGATTTTTGTGATCACATATCTAGTGTTAATAAAAATTCCTTATGATTTATGCAGAGCTGGTCATAAGTCCATGCAACACATGCCATTTGCATGGAATTCCATTCCCACTTGTGCCATTTATGCTTGTCTTAAATCAATCGGCTGCTGCCTGGCTTGCCAAATAATGAAAGCTCTCTGTGATTTTTAGACATCTTTGGAAAACGTGCAAGATTTGCTCTGCATTTGTGAAAGGAAAATATTTAATTTTGCTGGGTTGTTATTGGTTCTAATTCTTCTCTTGTTTAATTCCAGTGTCCCTGTTAATTTGTTTATCTATAAGTATCAATTCTTCAATCTCTAAGAGAAATAGTAAAATATTAATGCCTTGCAAGCTACTGCCTGAGTAAATAGACTGGCAGAGGATTGAGAATGACTTGAAGCTCAAATTCTTTCTAAGTACTGCTCAGTTTTCCCATTCACAGATCTTACCTTATCATTTAGGACTTAAAAGGCTATTGTCAATTTTGCAGCACTGTCAAGCCATAATTCATGATTTATTATGTACAGCAGGTGACTAGTAGTTAACATTTCATCTAAAAAAGATTGTTATTGTTTGTTTTTTCCTGAAGCTTTCCCTGGGTGGTTCATGTTTTTGTCGGTGACAAGATGACGATTCATATTTTTACCAAAGGACCCAGTGAGTCATCTTATTAACTCAACTGAAGTACATGATTGGCAATATTCCTACCATAGTAAGTGTCTATTTTTTTCTTTCTCCTGGAAATATGGTTTCATAATTTAGTGAGCCTGTGGTATGCAGTCAAGAATATAAGTATTTTTCTTTACATAATGTAATGTGTCATTAGAAGTGAACAGAAATGATCATAGCCAAAAGTAGATCTAATGTTGTTCATTTTATCTTCATTTTTAACATTACAAGGAGCAGTAGATGTTACTTTACAAGAGAAAATTGTGCTATAAGCCACATTATTTTTCAGGAATCATATATTGGTGTACTTTGCAGGCTGTCTTAGGAAGAAGATAAATGGAAAATGACTGTACTACATGAAAGGGATTTCTTAGATATAATCCATACAATATTGGACCTGAAAGTGGATCCACATGCAGTTAAAAAAGGGTTTATTCTTCAACATGATAGAAAGATTGGGGCGGTGAGAAGGAAGGGGGAAGAGAAGGAAAGAAATAATCTGTATGAAGCCAGTAATATGAATTACTGGTTAGTGCTACATGCACAAATCAAGCTCCTCACTAATTTGTTAACCCTTCCTGCCAACCACCAGCTCACCAGTTTGATCTGCATTTTGTACAATTTTGTTCACTTTATATGCTGTGGGATTCCCTTTCTGAAGTTCACAGCTTTGTGCCAGGGTATATTATCTCTGCTTCTATGATTCACAGTTCTGCAAACTGATTTACCTGGGCAGATGCATGTGAGTGCATGACAGTGCTACCTTTCCATTAGCTTGAATCTGGTTGGGAGGAAGATGTGGCACATTTTATTTGGTCATGCTCCTGCTCTTTTGAATATGGACTTGTTCTGTCCTGTTTAGGTTTACTTGCAGTGCTGTGCAACCTTTGCTCACAGGAGAAGAGCATATCGCCTTGCGTTACTATTTGCTATTTCAGAGTAACTAGCTGGTAACTGTATTGACTTATGGCAACTCATGCATTATCTCAGGATAACAGGGCCCATAATCTCTTCACTGCATTCATTAACATTAGAGTAATGGAAAATATCTTGATTAATCAAGATTAAGTTGGGGCTAGTCAGAAACTTTCCCTACTTGGAGTGCCTCACCTCCACTCTGCTTAAACTTCTCTTGTGCACGCTTGAATAGAAATCCTTGCACACTTGCCAATGCTGGTTGTAGTGCCTGAAGTCAATGCATAATGCTTCAAGAAAGGATCTTACCTAATGGAGAAACGCGTCTTTCAATTAGCTGTACAGTTAAACAAAATGGCACAGAAATCATTAACTATGGAGATAACCACTGTATAGGGAATCAAAACACAGAACTAGAAAAAAAATAATTATAATAGTTACTTTGAGCACCTCTGGTTTTAAACCCCCAAATTATAGGATAAAGCAAGGCTAATTAATGTAGTTGATGAGACATTGTAATCTAATCTATCAGTGACTTATGTCTAGTTTAGACAAAAGTAAAAACAAATGGAGCATCAAAATATTCAATGTGCTTGTCTGTATACTTAGTGTTAAAAGATAGCAGATCAGAACAGAGCAAGCATATCTTCACAAAAATTATTTTTGTTGTGTTCTGAAAATGTCAGCCTATTATAAACCCCATGAAAATACTTCAAAACAGTAAAATAGAGCATATAAAAAGAGAATGTTAAAAGATTTATGGTCAAAACATGTCCTAAATTGGAAAGGAATGTTCTCAGATTTTAAATATCTAGATTTCTTTGAAAGTTGTATGAAGTGTACACTGCTTGTCAACAAGGTTTTCTTTTTCCAGATATAAAATCCCATATCTTTTTTTGTTTGTTTTTGTTGGAACTTACCTGTTTCTGAGGGCTATCACAGAATCATAGGGCTGGAAGGGACCTTGGGAGATCATCTAGTCCAGTCCCCTGCACTCATGGCAGGACTAAGTAATATCTAGAACATCCCTGGCAGGTGTTTGTGTAACCTACTCTTAAATATTTCCAATGATGGAGATTCCACAACCTTCTTAGGTAATTTATTCCAGTGATTAAGCTCCCTGAGAGTTAGGAAGTTTTTCCTAATATCCAACCTAAACCTCCCTTGCTGCAGTTTAAGCTGGTTGCTTCTTGTCCTGTCCTCAGAGGCCAAGAAGAACAATTTTTCTCCCTCCTCCTTGTAACAACCTTTCATATACTTGAAAGCTGTTATGTCCCCTCTCAGTCTTTTCTTCTCCAGACTAAACAAGCCCTGTTATTTCAGTCTTGCCTCATAGGTCCTGTTTTCTAGATCTTTAATCATTTTTGTTGCTCTTCTCTGGACTTTCTCCAATTTGTCCACATCTTTCCCGAAATGTGGCTCCCAGAACTGGACACAATACTCCAGCTGAGGCCTAATCAGCTAATCCTGCTAATACATTCCAGAATCATGTTCACTTTTTTTGCAACAGCATTACACTGTTGACTCATATTTAGCTTGTGGTCCGCTATGACACCCAGACCCCTTTCCACAGTACTCCTTCCTAGGCCATCATTTCCCATTTTGTACATGTGCAACTGATTGTTCCTTCCTAAGTGGAGTACTTTGCATTTGTCCATATTGAATTTCATCCTATTTACCTCAGGCCAATTCTCCAGTTTGTCCAGATCATTCTGAATTATAATCCTATCCTCCAAAGCACTTGCAACCCCTCCCAGATTGGTATCATCTGCAAATTTAATAAGTGTACACTCTATGCCATTATCTAAATCATTGATGAAATCATTGAACAGAACTGGACCCAGAACTGATCCCTGAGGAACCCCACTCATTATGCCCTTCCAGCGTGATTGTAAACCATTGATAACTACTCTCTGGGAATGGTTTTCCAACCAGTTTTGCACCCAGTTTATAGTAGCTCCATCGAGGTTGTATTTCCTTAGTTTGTTTAAGAGAAGGTAATGCAGGACAGTATCAAAAGCCTTACTAAAGTCAAGATATACCACATTTACCACCTCCCCTCTATCTACAAGGCTTGTTACCCTACCAAAGAAAGCTATCAGGTTGGTTTGACATGATTTGTTCTTGACAAATCCATGCTGACTGTTACTTATTACCTTATTGTCTTCTAGATGTTTGCAAATTGATTGCTTAATTATTTGCTCCATTATCTTTCGGGTACAGAAGTTAAGCTGACTGGTCTGTAATTCCCTGAGTTGTCCTTATTTCCCTTTTTGTAGATGGGCTATATTTGGCCTTTTCCAGTCTTCTGGAATCTCTCCTGTCTTCCAAATCTTTTCAAACATAATCACTAATGGCTCAGATATCTCCTCAGTCAGCTCCTTGAGTATTCTAGGATACATTTCATCAGGCCCTGATGACCTGAAGACATCTAACTTGTTTAAGTTATTTTTAATTTGTTCTTTACCTATTTTAGTTATGATCCTGCCTCATTTTCACTGGCATTCACTATGTTACACATCCAATTGCCACAACCTTGGTGAAAACCGAAACAAAGAAGTCTTTTAGCACCCCTGCTATTTCTGCATATTGTTATTGGTTTTCTCCCCTCATTAAGTAATGGGCCTACCCTGACATTGGTCTTCCTCTTGCTTCTAATGTATTTGTAGAACGTTTTCTTGTTACCCCTTATGTATCTAGCTAGTTTAATCTCGTTTTGTGCCTTGGCCTTTCTAATTTTGTCCCTGCATTCTTGTGTTATTTGTTTATATTCATCCTTTGTAATTTGGTCTAGTTTCTGCTTTTTTGACTTTCAGATCACTTAAGATCTCCTGGGTAAGCCAGGGTGGTCTCTTGCCATACTTCCTATCTTTCTTACGCAATGGGAGAGTTTGCTCTTGTGCCCTTAATAATGTCTGTTTGAAAAACTGCCAACTGTCTTCAATTGTTTTGCCTCTTAGACTTGCTTCCCATGGGATCTTACCTGCCAATTCCCTGAGTTTGCTAAAGTCTGCCTTCTTGAAGTCCATTGCCTTTATTTTGCTGTCTATCTAGTGCAGAGAGTTAGTGAATTAACCTTCGGTCCCTAAAGAACTATATTAAAATTCTGTGACAGAGGCCTCATTCAAAGCCCATTGAAATCAATGGGAGTTTATTCATTCACTTCAATGGACTTTGGGTCAAGTCTCTAATATATACTTAGTAGATATGTGTTTGAAGGTCTCATACCCACCCCTGTAAATATTTTTTTCCACATCACATACTTCTTACCACTTGGTATGATTTATGCTGTTTACTCAAGCATAGCCTTGAACTTGAATAACCAGGGAGGTAATTTGTTACATTGTAAGAAGTTCAGTACATGGTAGAAGTTTAATATATCCTATCCACCCTATGCTTTGTTGCACTAGCAAGTACATTTAAAAGAAAAATCCTGAAAACCAGTTCTTCCTTCATTTATGTGATAGTACTGAGGTCAGGAATGTGTGTCCACTGCAATGTCTAATAACTGCTGCAGGACGAGAGGATTCTGGCTCAGCACAGAGGGTTGGATGTGATACCTTCTCTAGGTTCCTTCCAGCCCTACGTTTCTATGATATTATAACATCAAAAATCCCATAAAAATGCAGGAGTTGCAAGAAGATGAACGAATGAACTCTAAGATATCTCACTAGGACATTTTTTTAATGAGTTGTAAATATCAGTTGCTTGGGAGAAAAATTAAACATCTCCAAAACAAATATTCAAAGGCTACTCATTTCTTTCACTGTAAAGCTTGCAGTCAGCATGTAGCCCTCCATTGTTCACCTGAAGTTTATAAAATGCAAAAATACTGAATGTAAAATATGAGACACTTTTACATATTCATACTGAAAATTTTGCAGAATAGAATACCTTGCCATGATGCAGGAGGGCATAGTTGAAGAGCGGTGCAGCTGATGGCTATTGTATCTCTCTTTCCTCAAAGTTACAATCTGGGTAAAACATATTATTAGACTTAGACATTCTGATCCATGACAATATTTCACAAGACATTTTTAAATTCCTCAACTAAAATATGATTTTCTATCTAAAATATTTCTCATGGGAATGTAAGAAATTCTGGTGTTACCTAATTTAAATCCAACCCTTGGTACTGGATTTGAGAAGGATGTTGGGAGGATCAATTTTTCGTAAATACTATAAATGTGCAATGATAGCCACATAGGGAATGAATATGAAGAAGCGCAATACTGTATACCCTAAACTCATACAGGTGTATAATGTTTATCTACATAGGAGATCAGACTAGATGATCAGAAAGGTCCCTTCTGGCATTGGAATCTATGAGCTATATATGTCACACTGAAGTAAGGGGAAGTTTTGGCTGTGTAAGAACTATGGGATTGAGTCTAACATATGAAAAAGTCTTTTCAGCAGCAGTTTAAAAAAACAAATAAAATGCCAACCTGTTTAGGCCCTGATTCAGCAAGGTATTTAAGCAAGTGCTTAACAACAAGCATATGACTAGCTCCATTTACTTAAATAGGACTACTCATACGTTTAAAGATATGTATGTGCTTAAATAGTTTGCTGAATTGGGGCCTTAAAAAGCAATATAAAAAATAAATATACAACAGTTTAGCAACAACCCAAAACTGTTCCTAAGGTTACAAGTTACCTGAAATTTTTCAAATATATAGATTGTATATAACTGAAGAGAGGGGAAGAAAATACACATCAGCATACATATGCTGTCACTGTGGATTAGAAAATAAAATGAAGCCAGGAAATGTTACAATAACATTATTACAATTTGCTGATACTTGGTTTTGCCAAAACAAAAATGGGAGGAATTTCCTTTATTTGGTGTCATAGAGCTACAACTGCTTTTAAAAACAAAAGCAAAACTGTTCATCAGTGGAGAGACTTATCTCTTGATCCATCAGCGATGTGCTTGTTCATTACTGAGCTAGTCAAACAGCTCATATTTCATGTGCAACCCACATGAAGAGCTTCAAATAACTGGTCCATTTTTTAAAAAGTGAGTCAGGTCCATTTCTTCACTTAAAATGGAATTTAAGAAACAAAGTTCTCTAAGCAAAAGTCCTAATGGTTCTTCTATAAGGCCCTAATCATACAAACATTTACACATATGTGCGTAGCCCCATTGAAGTCAAAAGGATTACTCACTGCTTACATTTAGTCAACTTCCCCTCTTTGGGGACCGTTTGGAGCTTAATTATTACCCACAGAACGTTAACAGCAGTTATACCAGGCTGAGCTGGAATACTGTATGTTTAAAAAAATTGTTCTACTTATCTTTATAATGGTAAAACTTTTTTCTTTTATCAAATCTTTATAGTTAAACTTCAAAGTCTTCCATTCTGTTATTTAATTGTGACCTTTTGGTTCTAAGTCTCCAGCAATTTAATGTACCAACTTAATAAAATATCCATGTTACAATGAGCGCCTACTAACCTAAAAGTCATTGTAATGAAAGGATTTGATGTTTGACTTTTAGAGGAAACATGATGAATTACATTGCCACCAAGACACACCAATTTTGTTTATATACAGTGCTCAGGTATATTGTAAGGGTTGTCTTCCTTATCTTTCTATTGTGTTACAGTAGGGTGTTTCAAAAGTAGCCACATTAAACTCATTTATTACAGTTGTTTATAATTATAAACAGCTGAAGCAATTTAAGGAACAAATTTCAAAATATGAGTATCTTCAGTTTAACATAAATCTCTACAAGTTAATCTTTCACAAAACCAAGGACAGTGTCTTCTAAAAACAAGACTTCAACTACACGTGCAATATAGGAGGGGAAATTATATTGCACGTAGAAGAAAATACAATAGCTTCCACTAACCAAAGCCAATTTTTAGTACTTATTTAAACCTATGTCCATACAATGTCTGAGCAACAAGCACTCACATGCTGGGGAATTTCTAGTGTTCACTCCTGAATATTTGGATGGTCTCAGAAGTGAGCATATTAACTAAAGATTACTTCCTCTCTTGGGCTGTGCAGGAGGATTCAACCATTTTCATAATCACTCCTTCCATCACCCAGTGAGTCAGAGCAAACACAGCTTCTCAATGCAGCTTCAAACTCAACACACTGAGTCAGAGCAATCGAACATTGAGTTTAATTGAAAAGTTATCAATAAAACACAGCATCAATCCATGAGTTATGATGAGATTTATGGAAGAGTGATGAAAAATGTTATGACCTTTGTGGGAAAAGATTGATAGTATTTCAGCAATATAACTCTTTCACTAAGTATTTGGTCATTGACTGCTGCAGAGGAGTTGAGGCTTAAGCAGACAAGGGGGGAGTCATCACAAAATGGCATTAGTTATTTACTGAGTAATGGATTCTGGGGGAAAAGTTTAGAAATTTGGAGATTATTTTCTACTCAATAATAATAATATTTTGGTTAGTAACTGATAATGTTAAGATGGTGCCTCTCTCCTTACATATTGGAGGTTTAACACTCAACTGTGAATTTTCTTCACTTTATAATTTCTTGAATGCAGTTCTTAATTACTTATGTAATTACTGTAATTATACCTAATTACCTAATTGGATAATTGTGTTTAATTACATTCATAGTGTACAGACTTATAATCTCAAAATGAGAGTATTTAATTACATAAAACCCTTTATGAAACATCATGAAAATAATGTTTTGGACATGTTCAATTACCAATATTTTAAGCGTAACATTTTGGTTTTTTCAACTTTTTCTAATTATAATCATAAACCAATTAATCCATAGTGTGGTCTAACTGCCTGCTTAATATAATGAGGTAAAGGCAAAAAATAAAATAAAATAAAATAAAAACGTGCTAAAGCCATGGTTTCACTCAGTGCATTTTATCTTGGTTTTCAGTCACATGTATTGGAGCCTGAGGTCAGAGGCTTCCAGAAAGGTTCTATTTAATAAAATCAAAACCTCAATGCAAACCAGAGGTGGGTCTATTATCTGCAAACCAGAACTTGTAAGGTCTGCACAGTGCTGTCAGACAGTTAATTAGATAGGTGAGCTAGACTTTGCCTCAGAGATGTTATGAGAACAACTTCACAGGTTCCTCAGCATCCAGCTCTTAAACCATAATGAAAAATATTAGATGCTGTGCATCCCCTGCATTGAGAGACTACAGCGACAAATGCATTAGAAATACTGAGGTAGATAAATTAAGAAATATTTTGTTAATTTCATTTTTGTTAAATACTTTCCTTCAGCAATTCCATGTGTGTAACACCCATTGAAAACAGTGGATGCAAAGTGATGCACATTGGAAAACATAATCCCAACTATACATACAAAATACTGGGGTCTAAACTAGCTTTTACCACTCTGGAAAGAGATCTTGGAGTCATTGTGGATAGTTCTCTGAAAACATCCACTCAATGTGCAGCAGCAGTGAAAAAAGCTAACAGAATGGTGGGAATCATTACGAAAGGGATAGATAGTAAGACAGAAATTATCACATTGTCTCTATATAAATCCATGGTACACCCACATCTTGAATAATGCATGCAGATCTGGTTGCCCCATCTCTAAAAAAGATATGTTGGAATTGGAAAAGGTACAGAAAACAGCAACAAAAATGATTAGGGGTATGGAACAGCTTCCATATGAGGAGAGATTAACAGGACTGGGACTTTTCAGCTTGGAAAAGAGTTGACTAAGGGGGGATATGATAGAGGTCTATAAGATCATGAATGATGTGGAGAAAGTAAATAAGGCAGTGTTATTTACTCCTTTTCATAACACAAGAACTAGGGGTCACCAAATGAAATTAATAGGCAGCAGGTTTAAAATGAACAAAAGGAAGTATTGCTTCACACAACACACAGACAACCTGTGGAACTCTTTGCCAGATGATGTTGTGAAAGCCAAGACCATAACAGGGTTCAAAAATGAACTAGATAAGTTCATGGAGGATAGGTCCATTAATGGCTATTAGTCAGGATGGGTAGGGATGCAAAACCACGCTCTGAAGCATCCCTAGCATCTGTTTCCCAGAAGCTGGGAATGAGCGACAGGGGATAGATTGCTTGAGGATTACCTGTCCTATTCATTCCCTGTGAAGAACCTGGTATTAGCCACTGTCAGAAGACAGGATACTGGGCTAGATGGAGCATTGGTCTGACCCAATATGGCCGTTCTTATGCTTTTCATTCAGGACTGCAGAAATGAACTTGCCCATTTAATTCTGGAGGCTGAAAATGATATTGAATTGAATTGTAATAATCAGAAGGCTCACATTGTTAATCTTTTAGTGGTTTTGCACTTAATCATATACTGTTTACTAAAGTTACTTCAGATTATTTTAGTCACTGGACTAAACAATATCATCAAGTTATTTGGTAGGGTAAAACCTTGAAAAGATCCAAATTCAACTATGGCCAATGAAAATGCAATGGTTTACTCATACATCCAGTTCATGATATAGCTCAATGTAAAATGTATTAGTTTCTTATTGTGCCTAACGATGCATTCATGGCATATGAAAATGACAGGCTCTTGTACATTTGAGTGGATTCTAATGTTTTCCTCTTCATATTATTGTGTTGTTTTTTCCTAGTTAACCAGCTGACTTCACAATGACTGAGGGTTTAGATCACAGATTCAGTAGTCTCACCTGGGATCAGATACAAATACTGGATCAAGTATTAACTGAGGTAATACCCATTCATGGAAGAGGAAATTTTCCAACACTGGAGGTAAAACCAAAGGATATCATTCATGTTGTAAAGGAGCAGCTTATTGAGAAGCAAATCATTGTTAGAGACATCCGCCTGAATGGTTCAACAGCTAGTCATATCCTTGTGAAACAGAATGGAACTAGATACAAAGACCTGGACATCATTTTTGGTGTTGAACTACCAAGTGAACAAGAATTTCAGGTCGTTAAGGAGGCAGTTCTGAATTGCCTACTGGACTTTTTACCAAAATGTGTCAATAAAGAAAAGATAACTGCTCAGACGATGAAAGATGCATATGTGCAAAAGATGGTCAAAGTCTCCACTGATCACGACCGCTGGAGCCTCATCTCATTGTCAAACAACAGTGGGAAGAACGTAGAACTAAAATTTGTAAACTCGCTCAGACGACAGTTCGAATTTAGCGTTGACTCCTTTCAGATAATACTGGACTCCATATTAGACGTTTACAGCAATACAGACTGTGAATTGGCAGAAGACTCACATCCCACTGTTATTGCAGAGAGCATGTATGGAGACTTCAATGAGGCAATGGACCATTTAAAATATAAACTTATTTCCACAAGGAACCCAGAGGAAATCAGAGGTGGAGGCCTTCTGAAATACAGCAACCTTCTGGTTCGTGACTTTAAGCCAGCAGATGAGGCTGAAATTAAATCTTTGGAACGTTACATGTGCTCCAGATTCTTCATTGATTTTCCTGATGTGGCTGAGCAGCAGAGGAAAATTGAGTCATATCTGCGCAACCATTTCATTGGGGAAGAAAAGAGCAAGTATGACTACCTGATGACTCTGCGCGGAGTTGTAAATGAGAGCACAGTCTGTCTCATGGGACATGAACGGCGACAAACTCTGAACATGATTACAATTCTCGCTTTAAAAGTACTTGGAGAACAAAACATCATCCCCAATGCAGCCAACGTAACATGCTATTATCAGCCTGCTCCATATATTAGTGACAGGAACTTCAGCAATTACTATGTTGCCCATGGACAGCCACCTATCATCTACCAGCCATATCCATTTCACATACAAATGCAAAGTGGAATGGTTTAGTGAAAGTTAGTCTTCTCACTGCCCACCTCGCTCCCCCACTTGTCCAAAATAAAGGCCTCATTAAAGCAGGTGTTACATCACTTGATTTTAGTTTTTGTGCAGATTGCCAATGGTCTATGATCAGTCAGGGCTTAAACTATCAGTAAGTACATCATGAAATAATTTATGTACACGTAAAATCACTGGCCATTCAATAAGTTCATGATAACCATCATATGTTCTTAAAACAGACATATTCTGTGACTCAGCTGTCCATCCCTTTTGGCCAAAAAGAGAAACTTATAAACAATTCTAATGGTATGAAGTGCCATACACAGTTGTTCTAGGTTCTAAACCATTCTTTAGCCTAATTTAAATAGTGCAGCTGGAAAAAATATGCCAATAAGATATTTAAAGTTTTTCAGTAGAAACACCTGAGTTAAAGATGATAGATTTAGAAAACACTGATACTATGGATACATTGAACTTATGAGGCCAAATTTGTTCCTCAGGTTCACCCGTACAACTCTGCTAAAGTTTGCTTTGCAGACTGTACAATTATTTGTGGAATTTGCACTGACTGACTGAAATCATGAAATACCCTCATAGCTTAAGTGTTTCTTTATGGGCTCCATCCTGCAAGGTATTGAACACTTCTCAACTCTCATGAAGGACATTAGCAGTTCAGGTCAATCATCCCACTGGAGTGCTCAGCACCTTACAGGATCAATCCATTTTAGGGCGCTATCATGTATTTCTTGAGCACCCATGGATTTCAGCTGGAGATTTGAGTGTGCAAGGAATGCAGTATTGGGCCATGAATCTGAACTACAGATACTGAAGATTGTATAAGCAGGTGATTTAATTATTCTGCACAATTAGTCATGAAAAGTACATTAAAAGTATGCAAGAGAAAGTGAACATTCAGCATATGGAAGCTTTCTTTCTACACATATTTGATTCTGATCAGAAAAAAAAAGTAAGCTTAAATATAGAGCATATGGTAATAAGGGGGGGGGGACCCACCAAAACAGGTCTGTGTCATTTTGAAATGATTTTTTAGAAATGTTCTTAAATGGCATTTGATATGACATTTTATACTAGAAATGTCCTGTATATATTTAGATGTGTGTGCACATATACTGGTAGCAAATTAAAATCTCTCTCATGATCAGGAAATAAAACATTAGTTGCAAGTTTTTTTTGTGTGTGTTTACCAAAGATAAGTTTTAAACATGTCACTTAAGTGCCTCCGAATGCCAATTGTTCCATGAAAGTTATAATGCATTCTAGAATTGGTCATGCTGAATAGCTCTTGACATTTAAAAAAATAGATAGAAAGGGTAAACATATGCTGTTGGAACTCCACCTGTGGGTTAATCTAATGTATCCTATGCTCACAATGGGTCAGATCCTGCACCAGTGAGGTAAATGGAAGTTTTGCCATTCACTTCCTTGTGTGCGGGAGTGGGGGCCAACTAACTTGATCCTGTCCCCATTGAAACTAACTGAGTTTGGCCAATGACTCCAGTGTAAGCTGGAGCAGGGATTGAAAAAAATTCACCAATGATAGGAACATTTAGAGTGGATACAGTTACAGAGTGAAAGCTGTTAGTCAACTGGTAAAAACATCATCAGTTTTCTTATTTCTGATGCTTCATATGTCATGCTGCCATATAAAGAGCTCATGATGTTACAGGATGTAGCATCATTTCATACCATATCATGCTGGTTGACCATTATATTATAGTGTTGACTCGATTTTACCTGTCTATAGATAACTCCCAAGTCTTAGAACAATATTGCCTGTGGGCAAAATGTTTGATTTATTTTACATGGAAATATGCCACATATTTGTATGTTAATGCAAATATTTCCAAGTTTATATTTTCTAAGATATATGATCATTTGCTTGCCCATGAAATGTAGCTCTGCTGACTGACATTTAGTGTCTGTACAGTAGAACATAAAGAGCTGTTTTTTAAGGAAGATTTTGTTGAATCTCAATGCTTGGGCTAGCCCCTTTCTGTATAATGTAGAGCAATATAAAAACTACTCAATAATATGAATGATGCAAGTGAAATGATTGTACAAAGGAAGAAGGGCGCAATAATCCACTTAGAGGCAACTGACTTGTGATATCTATCATGAGTACATTATTTATTATCTGTTTCTTTTCTTGATTTATCAGATATGCCCAATTGCTTGTCTTAGGGCACATTTATTTCACTTCCCCCACTATGCTCATGGGCTTCTTATCCTGTCAGTTGTGTAAACTGTACTTAATAAAATTGGCAATTTAAATTTTTATATTATTGTATTTGGTAAGGCTATACAGCACCTAAGCACTTCCAGAAAAATTCCCCTAGTAAAACACCAGATAATCCACATACATGGTGTAGTAACTTTTTATTGACTCCTTTGGATAAAAAATAGAATCTGTAATTTTATTCTGCTTTTCAGAAAAAAAACCCAACCCAGCACCATATAACCCTATGTAAACCCATGTAGCCATGACCCTGCTAACACTTATGCTCATACTTTAACTTTCAATACATGTATAGTCTCATTGACTTCAGTGTGACCACTCAAGAGTAAAGTTAGGCACAGCTGGGTTTTTCAAAGAAGCCTAAGGGAGTTAGATGTGTAAATCTCAAGGAATGTCAATGGGAGTTGGGTCCCCCCATTTCCTTAGGCTCTTCTGAAAATCTCAGTCCACATGTGTAGGTGTTCGCAGGATTGGGGGTCTTAACATGATGATGTTACACTAATTTATCAAGAAAAACCTTCCAAACATCCCTGGCTGTTACTAAAATTGTGTGGCGAAATATTGTGACCTTCTGGAGAACCAGAAAACTAGTCTGCCAAGAAGGAGAGGTTTCTTACATCCCATGCATACCCAACCCACCATTAACTGGAGACACAGTTCAGAATGTTAGCAGTTTTTACTAACAAGCAGAAGCATCACAAATGTGACATCTATGTCTAGTAAACCTATAATACTTAGTTGAGTAGTGAAAAGACCATTGTGAAAAGTGCAGCCTACAATGAAATAACTGAGGGTGTGCATAAAGCAATCATATAACAACTGCTCAATTTATTTATTTTTTTAAATCTGACGCATTTCTGTTTAAATTCATCCAGGTTATACAGTGAGGTCCTAATCCAAAGCCTATTGAAGTTAATGGAATTAGTCCAATTGACTTCAATGGGCTTTGTTTCAGGCCCTAAGAGAACATAAAGGACATACTGTAGTACCTACAGGTAAACGTACAAAGACATCAATATGCAAAACTATCTCAGGTATAATTAACCCCTTTTAATGTATTGAAAAAGTCTTGTATTTCTTACCTAGAGGTCCTCTTTCAATTTTGGAGGTTATTAGAGGGCCATGATTTGATACACACACACACTATTCACACATGCACACACACACACAATATTACAAAGTGTAACTTTTTAAACATTTCCTTGAACAAATTATATTGATATTTAGCAGCAGTATGAAGCAGGAGATTTTTTTAAAGGCAGTTCTGAGTCTGTAAATTAACAATAAAAGAGGGATGTGGTATTTATAGATTGCTGCTTGCAAAACATTGACATCAATATGTAAGATACAATGTTGTAACCTCCTCTCCAGTTCTTATCTATTTTACAATGTGCACACAAAAATCTCTACAAGGAGTTAATTCTAAGAGACTTTTTTCAGTACCAGTATCCTGAGCTACATGTTTACATTATTTCTTGTTGTGACAATGTTGCAATCTGTTTAATAATTACTGGAAATTGTAATGCTGATTTTATTTAGTCATATTAAACTTCTCAAAGTTTACAGCTTAAAGTAATCTATTGTCAGCACACAAGTGTAAAGGTTTCAAGTGCTTTCTTAAAAAAACATGTCATTTGAATTTTGTGTTAAATTGTAAAAGGTCCATTTGAAGCATATATGTTCTGGTATTTTGTTTAAATTGTAATTTGTGAGATTTATACTCAACATATTACAAGGGTTTTTGTGATGGATAAAAAGGTGTGAAATTGTCCTCTGTTAGGATGTTATGTTGTCTGTTGTTACACTGATCCTACAAATGTGTAAAAAGTAAAACTAATTGGCCTGATTTACCACTGAATTATTCCACTTTGACACTTGTGTACTTCTATTGGCATCAATGGAGACGGGGTGGCAGAACCGGGGGAAGGGAGGTGAGCTCCTACATAAACTCACACCTGCCCAGGGAGGTGGGATGCAGAGGTGACAGCAGCACCCAAAAGGGCTGAAGCAGCTCCACAAGGCCTGGGATTGTGCTGGGAAGCAGGAAATGAGACCCAGAGGGGCTGGGAAATGCCTTCCCAGACTGGTCTCACCTTCCCTCCCCATCATTCTCAATGTCTCCCCTCATTCCCCCTCCTAGCTCTCTGCACACATCCCTCCATTCACAGGAAGCTTCTTCCCCAGCTGAGTGGAGTTGCACAAACACAGAACTGGAGTAACACACTGGTGAATCAGGGATGTTTGTATTTAGAAATATTCCTGGGAAAAGAAGAGCAAAAGGAGGTTAGGCAGTTCAATGCGAACAGAATTCCTAGAGATGATTTCTTGTTTGATTGGTATTTTTTCTACTAATATTGTAATGGATTAGTATTCAGGAACAAAACTGTTACCGTGAGGAAGTATTGCATGTAATGTGCCATCTGAAGTTGTTGAAAAAACATTGTAATACTAAAAATTTGTACTAATCACACAAATTTGTAGGTCATTAGTCCACAGTGCTGATGAGTGCCTTTGGGAATTGGGGAAAAGATCATTAAAAACAACCTTCTTGTTTATTCTAGATGCATGGTTTGCTTGTAAATAGACATTCATTATTTTGTACCAAAAATGTCTCTTTTAGCATGAAGACACTTAGTGTGGAGTGGATTTATAGCAGTTAGATTGACATATTACAACTGCATGATTGATTAAAAATGCCATTATGGTAATTTAGGTCAATAAACCACAAACCCAATTTTGCCATTGATCCACACTCAAAATTACCATTGATTTAAACGAGTTCCACATACAGAATAACGGGCTCTGAAGTACACTATTTGTGATAAATAATAACAGCTTTATAACAGTCAAAGCATCTTAGGTCACAAATTCACATTTTTAAGTGCCTAAATACGTATGTTCCTTAAAAAGCCATGATTGCCTAAGGGGTGAATAATATATGTATCAAAATACATATTTAACTGGGTAATTTATTTGACATTACATATGCTTAAGTACATTTTTTTAACCTAATGTGAATACATGTTTATGTAAGTCTAAGTACACATTTACCCGAGCCGCTAGAGTGTCCCTGAAGGAAATAAGGGCCTTATTTAACACTGTTGACTTTGGATCGGGCCCTAAGTTACTTGTGTAAATTCTGCATTTTCCAAAAAGCAAAACACTGAATTTAATTTTTATTGCATTTTAATTATTTGTAAAATAATTATAATTATTCCTCCTTACTCAGGTAAGCTGCCCTTTCAAAGTCCAGGGAGAGACTTAAATAGTAGTTTTACCTGAGTAAGGCCTGTAGGACTGGGCCTTTATGTTTACCATGGTCTCCTACTGTCCAGTTTTTGAGCAGCCTACAACAGATGCAGGACTCTTAGCAAAATATGTCATTAAGATCTGGTATGTGAGTAGTATTTTGGACCCTTATTAATTACTATGAATAAAACGAATTCATTCTCATCACACCTTATTACAAACTCTGGGCAATAAATAACTCTTTTGGGTCAAATAGGATGTTTGATCGTACAAACACCATCAATATAAATGACTGTATGAAACGCAGGCATGCCATCCCGTGCTCCTGTTTTTACTTAGTGTAGGTGGACACCTGCCTGTCCTCCAAGTTTTAGTGATGAATCTAGTTTTCCCTCCCAGTTTTTTCAAGGTCACCTCCTCAAGTAGTATGGAAAGACTGTGCAATTACCAGCAGGGTTGTCATCTCCCCCTTCTGATACTGTGGCAGCTTAGAGCACTGAGGCATTCCAGCTAACTTGTTTGATTGTGAGGGGGCATTCTAATCTTAACTGTGAAATTTATTCCCATCTTGGTTTATCTTGGGTCCATCCTGAAGACATGTGACAAGGCTTATTGGATATCCCAGGCTTTTCCTAGGCAGAAGGGGAGATTAGTGGCCATGGGGTTCTGAGAAGGTAGTGGGAGAGCTTTGTGGGAAAACCATTAGGATTTGGCAGAGGTTTGTGTGTGGGGGGGTGTTTAAATCTTGGGCTGATTTATTTTCATTTTATAATATTTGTACTTGTGCCTGGAGCACAGGAACGCATTTAAAAACATACATCAGTCAAATAATCAGTTTCTGAGAGGGCTAGCCTGGAGGGGCCAATGGAGCTACACTGATATATGCCAGCTGAGAATCTTGCCCATCACTTTTCACAAAAAGACAAGTAGCTATCCCCCATGAAGTTAAATAAGGAGTGCAAGACAAACAGGGATTATTTTGCTGGAGCAATGGATGCTATTTAAACCTGATTTGTCTGAACAAGTAAGTCTCTTAAATGCTTCCTCTTATCTGTTACACTGGGGTACTATTGAACTATTATTTTATTTGCAAGAATTGGTCAAACACTATAAGAAGAAATTGTTTAAAGACAGATTTTTTTTTTTAAATGTATTGTTGTACACAGCTATTGTAGTTTTCAGACATGCAACTGTGGCCTAACTTTGTTCCTACCAAGGCTAAGAGCAAAAAATCCCATTGACTTCACTGGGAGAAGAGTTAAACCAAGGGGGAGCACTTTTGAAATTCCCATCTGATATACATGAAACCCCAGGAAGCTACAAAACAGAAACTCCCTCTCAGTCACTCAGAATGATTAGAAATAATATAAATCAGAAATCAAATCATAGAAAGCACATGAAATGCTACTTAAGATCCCTGCATGTTTCTGATATAACAAGTAGCAAGAAGATTATATGAATTACGATACACAATTAAAAATGGTTCTACAATACTGATCACTGGAAAACTCTAATATAGTTATTTAGTATTATTGGCTTATTCATTTAACTAAAGTAATGCAGATTCAAATCGCACAATACTGGCTTTTCAAGTGTTGTTCTGGAAAGCTGTTTCTGTTGTCCGCATCTTTTAAGGGCATTGGTGGGGTTCGTTTCATGACAGGGCAAGGCATGCGCAGGTATTTTGTCAGAGGGTGCTGTTCAGAAATTCTGCTCACAGTCTTCAGCCAGGATTAATGTTACACTACGTGGAATGCCAGATATTGCTCATATCAAGAGTCCAGCTGCACATCCCCTTACATCGGTGAGCGCGCATTCATGTGAGCAAATCAATGGGACTGCTCACATGACTAAGCACTCATCTGTGGGACAGTAGGAAAGACACTACTCCAATGTGTCTTTGTTTCTATCTAATGGCTGGACCATGTAATGAGTTTTACTGCCTTCAAGCTAACAGGCCTGATTATTTTCCTTCCATTGGTCCTGGGTTCAATCCCCATTCACTACCCTATCACCTGTATTGTTATACAAGACTTGCACAATCTAACCTTAAATGATCAGATATAGGTTGAAATTCACCTGATAAATTAGGTTGTGTGTGGGGAATTTTGTGGGAATAGAGATGAAATTCACAGACTCCCAACCTGGGGGTCCTTCTTTAACAGTTAACCCAGATGAAGGGCCGGAATAATTATGGCTGCCCTTCTACATCCTCCGCAAGGAGTTTTGTGACCACTAGCTGCTGTAAGGGCAGATCAGAAAGGACCTTCCCTCAAACACCTCTCCATGGCGGTCCTCATTGGGTCAGTGCAGAGCCCCCACTGTGCAGAGTATGGGGGTAGAGACCCCTCCCAGCTGTTTTCTCTGCCTAGTCCACCTTTCTGCAGAGGACAAAAGCAGGGCTAGAGTGGGGAGCTGGAGCTTGGTTTTATAAAATTGCCCATACAGTCTGATTTTAGAAAAGAAGCCTCCCTCTGCTTGCAGGGGATCTGGGTCAGCGGATGGGCACTGCCCTGTTTACTTTTCCGTTGCTTCCTGTGGGCTCACAGTAAAATGGAGTTAACATGACGTGAAGGGATAACCCTACTGCCGGAGTTCAGAAACTCCAGGCTGGGGTTTTTTGATTTGATTTTTGACTCGTTTGCTTTCTGTGTATTACAACACACTCTGAACTCATTCACGTGCTGCAAGGGCTTCCTGCCTGCTTTACGTCTGGTTAATCAGGTGTGGCGGGCTATTTAATAAAAGCTGTGGCTTATTTGATCCCAAACTGTGTGTCTGTGTTCATTTTGTGGCTGTCACATGATAGTGGCCCACGTTACATCCCAGACAACGCTATGTTTGGAACCAGTGCCAAATGTACAGCATATGCATTTTCACATTTCTTTCCAACCTGGGAATACACATAAACACCGTGTTACCTTTGCTACAGAGATTAAATGAACCTTGAACAAACTGGAGATGGAACAGATGAAAAATGAAATAGAATTCCTCCAGTTGGGAAACTAGTGAGTTCTCCTCTCTGCTTTAATTTTGCCTCTAACGTTTGAATCAAAATGGTCCTTAACTTTTTGTCATTGATGCTCACTGTTCATTTTGATTAGTCCCATATAGCTCAGCCCTACATGTAATTTTTGGAAAGTTCCATTTTACTGTTCGCAGGTAACGTGTAACATCATACGAACAGTGGAAGGGGCAGTGGTGTGACAGTTTACTTTAAACATGACGTAGGGTACTCTGATTACCTCTTGCGGAGTCACCCACACACTATCTTTTTGATTAAACCGATTTTCAAGCATTTTGTACATTGTGTTGAATGAGTGCTGTGACTATCACGGTGTTTGATGGAAGGAATTTTCAAATAAAATCACTGGGAACTGAACAGAAATGTGCCAGCTACATACTTGAGTTCATGTCAGTTCCTCTACTGGATGCCTGGTTGCAATAGAGAGAATATTTCCAAACAAATGGGTTATACTCTACCCTTGATTTTTGCACAAAACTCCCCTGACTTTCATAGAATCACAGTAATAGCATTTAAGGCCAGAAGACCCCACCAGATACCCTAGTGGCCACTCTAATCAACTGTATGTGTGAAATGAGGGAAGAATGTCACTCATGTTGAGTTTTTTTAATAATCTCTGATTATAAATGGATTTATTCAGATCATATTTTTCAAGAAAAATGGAAAACTTGTGCAAAATCTCCCCATCTCATTTTCTGACCAGTTCATTGTAAAATATTTCAACAAAATATAGGGAAAAACAACAAACATTTCTTCCCAATTATGAAGCCAGCTTTGTTTATACTATATTAACCAACAAAACCAGCAAGCCATTAGTGCTTAGCCATTCAGCAGCCATTAGTGCTTAGCCCATTCCCTGCCCTACCCCACAGATAAATAATATTTGGAGCAGAAACACAGGGGGAAATGGAGAGCAACCATGCAAAGAGGGTTTTTTTTTTTTGCTTTAAAAACCTACCATCTTCCCAATGAGTCCAACGTATAGAGTCTCAGCAAATGGTATTAGAAGAAAAATGACAAAGAGATGGGTTTAGGATGGGTTTTTTCATTTCCCCTAGTTCATCCTTCTTCACCATTAAGTACTATTTCAAAATCAAGGGATTTTCATCTTACCACCAGCTTCCTTATTCAGCTCCATTATATCTTGTATCATTACAGAAGCTGTGATTTGAAATCACAGTTAGTTGCCATGGACAGCAATGCACCATCATAATAAATAGATTTTGAAGCTGGACATTCACCTATATCTTATAGAGGAACTCGGTCCAAATCATATCCATATAGGTGTGCATGTAAGTAGGGGCATCTATGTGTATTAATTTAGGTTGTAATGACATTTTTCTCATATTCTAGCCACCCTCTAATAAACAAAGAGACAATATTCAGGACAAACAATTAGATCTTACAATAATTAGTGCACTGCTGTTACTGCATTACTACGCACCAGGTAATAATCCTCTCTATCATTATATATACTCATTCTTGAACCCATCCATTCCCTGCATGCCTGGGGAGGCAAAACTTCACCCTCAGAGGTTTACAAATCCAAGCTCTGGAGGGCCAATATGTGGGCAGAAAATTTCAAAACCAAGGGGCCTTCACAGAGAATGCCCGGTCAGCTGCTCTCTCCCATTACAACAGGCTTGTACAACTCACATAATCTCAACTGCAGTAACACAGCACAGGGAGAGAGATGTCACTTGGGTAGTTAGGTCCCAAACCAATTAAGGCTTTTTTAGGTTATATTGGAAGCTGTTTCCACCTCAGAATTTGGCCCTTGAAGAGTATTATTTTAATTAGGATCATCCTGAGTCCAGGTCTTATTTGAACTTCTTCCTATAAATAAAAGATTTGAGGCCTGCTTTATTAAGCTGTATGCAGG
Organism: Mesoclemmys tuberculata; assembly: GCA_007922155.1. NCBI lineage: Eukaryota > Metazoa > Chordata > Testudines > Chelidae > Mesoclemmys > Mesoclemmys tuberculata. Next base: position 23,893,828 of record ML675622.1, read on the forward strand.
GATCTCCTCTTGATGTTCTACTTTAAAAGAGCTTGTAGGCATGGCTTCCACAAGGAGGCCCTGTTAACTAGAAAGCTTTAACATTTTATTTGGATGGCACAGAGGTAGTCTAACATTTATAGCACCGAGAAGAGATTGTTGATAAGTAAAAGCAAAGTACAACATGAAAAGTGCTTTCAGAGTTAGTGTTTGATGAGAGCAAACAAGGAGTAAAGAAAAAATATTTTCCTAGTTCTGGCTGCAGCTAGGGTGTATTCTAACCTCCACATATGGGATCCTCTTTCAGTCTTACGTAATTTGTTTCCAGTTTAAATGAACATCCCATGTTGTTGATGCAGCTCCACTCCTCACTAGTTTTGCTTTGCTTTCTGGAGAAGACAGGAACATTATGTTGCCCATATGTTCATTTATTTACTTTTCAGATTCCATTGCAGCTGTCACGGTTGCTGTTTTTTTAGTCCATTTGGTGGTGAATTATGCAGAATAATAATATACTGGCACTACGGTAATACAAATACAATAATAGTGCACATGCAGACAAGACCACATATATATATTAAAAATATCTTCCCTCTACATCCTACCACACAAAGAGGTGAGCAAAACAGACCAAAATAAAAGGAGTCAGGAGACTTACTGTTTTAAACAGCATATTTAAGATTTCCATTCATTGTCCCTTATTCATTTTCAGTCTGAGGATACACAGTTTGCTAACAGTTGAAGGGTCTCAGTAATCTATTGGCACCGACCTGCAATTCCTACTCACATGAATAGACTCATTCACGTCAGCGAATTGCACGAGTTAAAGGTATGTATGTGACTAAGAATTTGCAGGCCCTGAACATATCTTTCTCTCCGGAGACTCTGACCATGCCATTTCCTTCTACCAATCCGTTTGATGGCTGCTCCTCATCCTCTACATCTAGTTCAAGTTCTTCATCCTCACCTTCAATTCCAAGGCACAACTCCAGTCATAGACTCCAAGGCCTGTGATCATCTAGTCTGACTTCCTGTGTAACACAGGCCACAGAACTTCCCCAAAATATTTCCTAGAGCCAAAAAAAAAAAAAAACCCAACAAAAAAAGCCACCTTAGAAAAACATCGTCTTGATTTTAAAATCGTCAGAATCCCCCATGACCCTTGGTAAATTGTTCCAATGGCTAATTACTATCTCTCAAAAATGTATGACTTATGGCCAGTCTGAATTTGTCCAGCTTCAACTTCAATCCACTGAAGCGTGTTATACCTTTCTTTGTTTGACTGAAGAGTCCATTATCAAATATTTGTTCCTCATACAGGTACACACAGACTGTGATCAAATCATCCCTTAACCTCCTCTCTGTTTAGCTAACTCGACTGAACTGTTTGAGTCTATCACCATAAGGCATGTTTTCTATTTCTTTAAACTTTCTCGTGGCTCTTCTCTGAACCCTCTCTAGTTTATCAGAATCCATCTTGAATTGTGGGCACTAGAACTGGCCATAGTATTCCAGTAGTGGTTGTAACAGTGCAAAATATAGAGATTAAATAACCTCTTTACTCCGATTTGAGATTCCACCGTTTCTGCATCTCACAATTGCATTGTCTCCTTTGGCCACACAGTCACACTGGGAGCTCATGTTCTGCAGTTTATCCACCAGGACCACCAACTCTTTTCCATAGTCACTGCTTCCCAGGATAGAGCCCCTATCATGTAAGTATGGCTTACATTCTTTGTTCTTTATACATTTCTATGGGGCCACGTTAAAATGCATATTGTTTGCTTGAGCCCCATTTATCAAGCACTCCAGATAGGTCACTGATTCAGAGCAATGTTCTTCACTATTTACCCGTCCTCCCATATTTGCGTCATCTGCAAACTCGGTGATGATTTTATGTTTTCTTCCAGGTCATTGATAAAATAGCATTGAGCAAAGAACCAATCCCTGCAGGACCCCACTGGAAACTCACTCACTCAATGATTTCCCGTTTACAATTACATTTTGAGATATATCAGTCAGCCAGTTTTTAATCCATTTAATGTGCCACGTTAATTTTATCTCATTCTAATTTTTCAAACAAAATGTCATGCAGTACTGAGTCAAATACCATAAAGAAGTCTAAGTATATTAAATAAACACTATCATCTTTATCAAACAAACTTGTAATCTCATCAACAAAAGATGTACATGGGACATGTATGCCATAAACCCATGTTGATTGGCATTAATTACATTACCATCCATTAATTCTTTATTAATTGAGTCTTGTATCAACCACTCCATTATCTTGCACAGAATTGATGTCAGGCTGCCTGGCCACTACTTGGGTCATCCCACAGGTCCTTTTTAAAAATTGGCACAACATTAGCTCTCTTCCAGTCTTCTGGAACTTCTCCAGTGCTTCAAGGCTTAAATAGAAAATCAATATTAACAGCTCAACGAGTTCCTCAGCCAGTTCTTTTAAAACTCTTGGATGCAAGTTATCTGGACCTGTTGATTTTAAAATGTCTAACTTTAGTAGCTGCTATTTAACATCCTCCAGACACAGCTTGTAATGGCAAGAATGTTATCTCCAAATGACGAGACCATATAATATTTTTTCCCTCAAATACAGAATAGAAGTAATTATTGAACACTTCTGTCTTTTGTCCATAATTATTGATAATTCTATCTTTTCCATCTAATAATAGACCAATACTACTGTCAGGATTCCTTTTGTTCTTAATGTATTTTCAAAACACTTTCATATTGTCCTTAACGCTGCTGGCCATCAGTCTTGCTTAATCTCTGACCTTCCCTTACTTCCTCATTGTCTTTGTTCTTTCTAAGGCTCCTGCCTTACATCTTTTTATGTTCCCTATCTCACTCCCCTTCACAGTTACATTTTTAACTAGGTCTGCCATCTCCATGAAGAAAAAAATGAGCAAAAAAAGATCAACAATTTCAAAGTCATTTTTATTCCCCAGGTTTAAAAAATGAATGATTATTTTTATTTAAAAGGTTTATTGCAGATGTTTAGTTTTGAAAAAAATGTTGGTTTTGAAAGATTCCTTTTTTTTTTTTGGTCATTTAGTTTTTGCTTTCTCATTTTCTCTTTCCCCTCCCGCTATCAATTTGTTTTCCTTTTTGTCACTGAAAAAGGAGGTGTTAATAAAAACAAGAAGCTGAAAACCACAATAATAATTTTTGATTAATTAAAAGGAACATTTTTAAAAACAAAAATGTTTTTCAAAAATTTTCAATTGTTTTTTGAAAAAGTCCATTTTTTTACACAAGTTTTTTTGTTTCCAAAATTTTTGAACAAATTCTATTAAGATAAAAAATACTCAAGGCTAGTAACCTTCATTCTTGAGGAAATAAGCCTAGCTGAGCAGAATTAGGACAAAATGTCCTCAGAAGGCTCCTTATTCCATCACTGTCCGTGTTGGGGTCTCATACCTTCCACCGAACCATCTAGTGCTACTGGACACAAGGTGCTGGCCTAGATAGACCATGGCAATTCCAGCGTTCCTAGTGGGAAAATTCTGCAGACCCAGAAGCAGCATCCCATCCACAGCATTTGTATTGTCTACGTGAGTTGTTTGGGAGTTGCTGGCCAGAAACAAGGCAGACAGATCAGCATTCAGCAAGGCACAGTCCTTCAGCCACAGCCATTACCTTTAAGGCAAATTGCTATAAAGCTGGTGCTATGCTTGGACTGGCTTTTACTCTCTTCACCCCAGCTTCTGGAGTGAGAAGTAATGTGCACTCACGGTCTATAGAGGCCAACAGCTCCACAGCTACCACAGCCAGCTTAGTACTGGGAGGGGCAAACTGGATGGTTGCAGGAGCGGAGGCCCTCTGGGTGCCTGTGCCAAAATCCATGGAATCGCAGCTGGGATTCCCTGTGGCTCCTTCGATCTGCACTAGCAAGAGGACATCCCTCTTGCATTGCGCCTACCTCTGCTGATACCTCAGACAGCACAAGCATGTGGCACCATTTCTGCGCCCTCATCTAGCAGGAGGTTTGGTGCACATTTGTGCAGAAAGGGACAATAGGACACAAGGTCCTTCGTGGGGGAAAAGTGTAACTCCTAGAGTCTGTGGCAGATAAATGACCAGAGATGAGCAGCAACAATCCTCACAAACTAGCATGTTTAAACAAACCTGATTAGCTAGTTGAAGACAGACGAGGTTAGAACCCTGGCTGCCAAGACATGTAACACAGGGTGCTGCTAGCTGTTGAGCCAGGATGGCCTTTTAATTGCATGCCACGGAAGACTCATCCAATTGGGGCTCTTTGGGCCATATCCCACATGACAAAGAACACCCTCAATCCCACTGACGTCAAACTGGAAGTGAACATGACAGCTGAAGACTGAATTCCAAGCAGGTGTAGTTTCCTTGCAGGAATTGAAAAGATGGGTAATTCACCCAGCGTGACATACAGCTTGTGGTCAAATCAGCTGGCTTGCTCAGATACCAGCTGACATTCAAAACAGCCTAAGCAAGTTAAATTAAAGAGCTCTGATGTGCTTTGAAAGAGTTTAACAAAAACATTTTAGGTCTCCCCCCAGGGCTATTTCCATTACATTTTTAATAACCAGCATGAAGCACTTGGCAGCGATCAAAGCAAAGCTACATTTAGACCAATGACAAATAAGCAGCAGGACCATTGTTATTTTGTTTGCGTCTTTTATGTGGCATTTCTGAAGGCATGTCAAAATAAATTAAAACATTAATTTCAATGCAGTCAACTGCATAATAGTTTACAGATGTTTACGCTGACGGGTGGGTAGTAATGTATTTGTATCAGAGCGAGTGGTGGATTACAGACTTCAGTCACACAACACAGCTACTCTTCAGCTTTTTCTGTGAATTATTCCCTTGGCTGTGTAAGGATGTGGAACATTTTATAAACTAAGAATAGGAATTGTGTGTGGAAGTTCACTCGTATTTGTGACCCCCCAGACAGTACATTAGTGCTGAAAGAATAATTTCCAATGAAATTTATTAATAAATAAATTAATTTATTCAGCAAGTTTAGGCCACAATTCAGGATAACATTTCAGCACATGCTTAAGTCCCAACTCCTATATTGAGTTTCACCCATCACGACATAAAAAGTAACCAGTTTAATAAACACTGAGAACATTTTTAGCACAAGATCAGCAATGAGGATATTCATAGCTGCACCCACCAAACACAATGATCAGCTTTGGTTCAGTTTTGTAAGCTTTCTTGGTACAGGCATATTAGGATGGAAGACCAATGAATTACAAAGCTCTTTTATCAAAGAATGCTGTTACGTGGCTGGTGAACACACAGGTGCCAAAAACTTTGGTGCCATAAGATCACCACCGATGGACATAAACTGAACATTTAGCCAGACCATCTAAAAAACCTAGCTAGAGATCGCTCTGGGTGGCGCTCGATCTGCAAAGACACTACATCCCTTCGGGACATTCCTTGATGATAGTGATGATGATAGAATATTAATGTTTTGTCTCACTTGGAAGTGCTTAGCTTTTTCCATAGCCAGCATGTGCCAAATCTTGTTAACCCACAGCTGTGTGGTATGTAAGGCGGGATGTCTAGCTTTGCAGCTATAGTTAATCAAGCTGCCAGCAGTAAGTGACCTTTCTGAAATGTCTATTGCGTGGAGACATTCTCTCCTTGTAACAAAGTACATAGTTCAGGTGGAATCTTCTTGCCCCCAAAGATCATATATTTAAAAATTATTCACCCAAAATTAAGGATTATTGGGCGTTTTCAAACATCGCTAAAATCTCCCACCATTCCATAAGCATCTATTACTGCGGAAACAAACCTCCCTAAAGAATAGGAGAATTATTGTAGCATTTTATAGTATGTTTCTCCCTGTGCCACCAATACATTAGTGCTTTTCCACATTGTTTTCTATGGGCGTTTTATGATAGGTTCCCCAAAATCAGTCTCCGGCAGTATTATACATGCTGCTGAACACAGATGCCAGTAATATTTTTGTAAAACATGGGCACTAGTAACTTAGATCCTGCTTTGGGCTATCTGTGTTTGCTCTCTGTGTTTTACACCTTTATTTGGCTAAAGTAAATGTCTTAGTGGAATATACTGATAACAAAGAAGGGATTTTTGGTGCATTCCCAGCTCCAGCTACTGAACCAGTTTGTGGACGCATTGTGCTCAAGTCACTATCTCCGTGACTCAGTTTCTCTATGTATAAAATGAGAATACTTATCCGCATCACATGTGCATTGTGATGCTATCCTGGCTGTGCTCCGAAGATGCACTATGAAAATGTTAAGTGTCTGTATTTTGTTTGTTCTAAAGACATTGTTGTTTCACTTTTTCTGGACAGGTAAGATTCTTAATGATCCACATTATTATTCAGTATTTCTATAGAGTAACCATGAAGTCACTCACCCAGTATCATGGATCAACTTCTGCTCACGCTTACACATTTGCAAATCAAGAGTAACCCCTAAGGAGTTGCATTAGTGTAAAATTGGCAGGAAGTGAGAGAACTGGGCTCCACAAGCTCCAAACTGTAATAGCATAACACCCCATTTCACAATCGCTCCCTTAAAAGATTTGCCAACAGCTTTCAATAATTAAATGATATTCCCCCAGTATTTGCAGTATTCCCCAGGCTTTCCCTCTAATATAGTATTGTAGTAATGCCTAAAGAGCACAGAAAATATTGAGATAACCATGTCTATTTACCTAAAATAAAATTGGCATGTTTTGAAGGGTCATCACTGTATTCACTAATCTATTACATTAAAGATATGAGATAATACCCCGAATGGGTGAAATCCTGGCCCCATTGAAATGAATGTCAAATCTCCTATGGACTTCAATGAGGTCAATATTTCACCCTGTGTGTCTATATTATTGTTTAGTGACCTGTCCAGTATTAATCCAGAGCCAGTGTATTGATTTCTGCCATGAGGGGGCTTGTACTGAAACCAGTGACTCAGCTGATCCGCAGAGCAGAGCTGTTCAGGATGAGTTGCTGTACAGCACATAACAGATTATATTTACAATGACATATTAAAACACTTTTAAAAACAGAACCCCTATACCGATAGCGCGAGGTGCCCTCCGAGGTGCCCAGCCATTTGTGACTGTTAGCCTAAGGATGAGTCCCCAGCAGAAAACAAAAATGAGATCCAAATAATGAATAACCCCAGCCAATCAAGAAACCAAAGCAGCAAGACAACCCCTTTAAAACTCACAGGAACCCTCAACCTTCCCCCCAAGCCATGTTCATTATGTGGCTTTTTCAACATCCCAGCACCTCATCAAGTCGGGACTGTTTCAGACCAAGCGGGGGAGCAAGAGTCCAGGAGCCCTCACAGAGAATGTCCTACCAGCAGCCCAAGCCTCTGATAATGAGGATCGGTTCTTGGACCGACCTTATTTAACCTTTTTATAACTGATCTTGGCACAAAGAGCGAGAATGTGTTAATAAAATTTGCGGATGACACGAAGCTGGGGGGTATTGCTAACACGGAGAAGGACCGGGATACTATTCAGGAAGATCTGGACCACCTTGTACACTGGAGCAATAGTAATCGGATGAAATATAATAGTGAAAAGTGCAAGGTCATGCACTTAGGGATTAATAATAAGAATTTTACATATACGTTGGGGATGCATCAGTTGGAAACGACGGAGGAGGAGAAGGACCTTGGGGTATTGGTTGATAGCAGGATGACTATGAGCCGCCAATGTGATATGGCTGTTAAAAAAGCAAATGCGGTTTTAGGATGCATCAGGCGAGGTATTTCCAGCAAGGAGAAGGAGGTGTTAGTGCCGTTATATACGGCGCTGGTGAGACCCCACCTGGAATATTGTGTGCAGTTTTGGTGTCCCATGTTTAAGAAGGATGAATTCAAACTGGAACAGGTTCAGAGACGGGCTACTAGGATGATCCAAGGAATGGAAAATCTGCCTTATGAAAGGAGACTCAAAGAGCTTGGCTTGTTTAGCCTGGCCAAAAGAAGGCTCCGGGGGGATATGCTTGCTCTATATAAATATATCAGGGGGATTAACGTTAGGGAGGGAGAGGAATTGTTTAAGTTTAGTACTAATATAGGCACGAGGACGAATGGGTACAAATTGGATATTAGGAAATTTAGACTAGAAATTAGACGAAGGTTTCTGACCATTAGGGGAGTGAAGTTCTGGAATAGCCTTCCGAGGGAAGTAGTGGGGGCAAATGACTTATCTGGCTTTAAGACTAAGCTTGATAAGTATATGGAGGGGATGTTATGATGGGATAGTTTAATTTGAGCAATTGATTTTGGATTATCGGCAGATAAGTCTGCTCAATGGTCTGTGGGAATGCTGGATGGGATGGGAACTGAGTTACTGCAGAGAAATCTTTTTTGGGTGCTGGCTGGTGAGTCTTGCCCACATGCTCAGGGTTTAGCTGATCGCCATATTTGGGGTCGGGAAGGAATTTTCCTCCGGGGCGGATTGGCAGGGGCCATGGAGGTTTTTCGCCTTCCTCTGCAGCATGGGGCATGGGTCGCTTGCTGGTGGATTCCCTGCAGCTTGAGGTCTTCAAATCTCATTTTTGAGGATTTCAATAACTCAGTCATGGGTTTGGGGTTGTTATAAATGTGTATGGGTAGGGTTTTGTGGCCTGCCTTGTGCGGGAGGTCAGACTAGATGATCATATTGGTCCCTTCTGACCTATGAGTCTATGAGTCTATGAGTCTATGAGGAGGATCTCTTCTCTGCAGCAGCTTGCTGATGTGTTTAACTTCACTACATGGCTGATGTGCACCTGTGTTTCCAGACTTTTCTTGTAGCTTTGAAGCTCATTCAGTACAATGAAAGTTTCCTATTAATGCGAAGAAGAAAAGGAGACTTTGTAAAGGATTAAGCTGTTCTAGAGAAACAGGCACAACCCACCCCCCAACAACCTTCATCAAATCCTGTTTCTCCAGAGTGCCAACTTACCCTAAAGAATGTAAACTTTTTGCCAGTTTTTGCTGCATTATAAAACTCTATATCTGACAAATACTTGTTGGAGAGAAGCTTAGTTCCTTTTTAATTATTGTAAGCCGGCGGGAGCTTCGCGCCGGTCGCGGCGGCCCTTCCGGGG